>JAJHJA010000573.1:0-134891 GCA_021202915.1 Heliconius himera
TTGGGGATCGAACCCACAACCAGTCGATGTTACAGTCACACTTTGTGCCCCTACGCCACGACTGGCCCCAAGTTATGTTATTTATAAATTAATTTAAAATAGCGTCACACGGGATACACCCGCATATGGCAGGGTAGGGAGAGATAGAAGGTAGTGTTAAAACACTCATTCCCCACTTTCCACCTCAATTTTCGAGATATTAGCATTCGAGATATAGCACACTTTGTGATCCTTCTCGCAGGGGCACAAAGTGTGACTGTATACGCGACTGGTTATGGGTTCTATCCCCACTTGAGGTAATGGAATATTTTTATTTCTTCGCTCTGGTGTCGAGGCAAAATACGGCGTTGAGTCCATCAACACGCAATGCCTCCAGAATTTGGCGGAAAGTGGGGAACGGAGTGTCTTAACATTAGGTTAGTAACATTACCCTGTTGTGTGCGGAATACAGCGTGAAGCTGATGATTTGTTTTCTTTTTTATTTTGTAACTATATATTTGCAATTTTATATAGAGACTACAACCAACTTTTAAACTATACTTTGCTCAGAAAACCTTTAAAAATGAACTATAACAAGAGAAGCATGAAGAAGTTCCAACCTCAGCAAAATATCAAAACAATAAACAAAACCAGCGAACACTTTAACCGCACAATAAACTTTGTTTAGTTCGAACACAAGTATATGTAACTTGGGAAGATTTAAGTTTTTAACAAGTTAAATTGTTTTGTACCGGGAAGTCGTAAGCGGAACGAATCATCTACTGTAGAATGTGTCAGGTGTCGGAGTTTAACGCCGTTTGAGTCTTTATCCTAGAGAATAGACGATTTAGGAAGTTCATGCGTGCTTTTGACAATTTCGTTTTAACTACTAATGGATTTACAGAAAGTTTGCTGTTGCCTATTAATTTATGTTATGTTGAACATCCTGTCTCTGTGTATACAGGTGGGAGGACGTTGCTCAAAGATTTTCAATTTCAAGAATAGTTTGATAATTTGACTGAGTTTGGTTAAGTTAGTTTTGGTTGCAATGGTTACTGTTATCAACTAAAACGGAAAACTTAGGCTATAATATTATGATTTTTAAACTATTTCTTTAAAATTTGACATAGTAATTTATTTGAACAATTTATTCACCCTGCATATCAGATATAAAAAGAGAATCCTGTGGAAAGGCACTGCACACCGCAGTTCCCACCAAAATTTCAAGACATTATGAATCGAGTGATGGTGCTCAACGCCTCGCTTTGTCTTGTTAACAGAGCGAGGAAATGAGAACAATTCACTCCTTCTGGTAGATTAATTTAGGCGGCCGGCTCTTGTCAGCAGAAACGCCTTCTAAAATTGTGGTAGCTTCCTGTAGGACTGTACACTACTGACTTTTTTGAACTAGCCTTGACGATTCAAAATTGTTTGTAATTAAATAATTCAATAAACAATATTTAGATTTTGACTTTAACTATGACGTTGTGCCACTTAGCCACGGTATAGCATACAACTCTACAATATATATCATATCAGCTTCACGCTGTATCCCGCACACA
Source organism: Heliconius himera (assembly GCA_021202915.1). NCBI lineage: Eukaryota > Metazoa > Arthropoda > Insecta > Lepidoptera > Nymphalidae > Heliconius > Heliconius himera. The sequence goes on from JAJHJA010000573.1 coordinate 1,542, forward strand.
GCAGGGTAGGCAGAGGGAACCTAGTGTTACCACTTTCCGCCAAGTTCTAGAGGCAGAGCGTGGCGGAACTCAACGGCGCGCTTTGCCTCGACACCAGAGCGAAGAAATAAAAATATAAATATAAAAAAAAATCATCTCCTCGAGCGAATCCACGCGAGCGATCGAACCCACAACCAATCGATTTTGCAGTGACACTTTGTGCCCCTGCACCACGACTGGCCTCGCCACAGCTACAAATTATAGTTATATCAAAAATTTAACTCACACGAACACGCTGTGACAGCACGCACTCGCGTGGAGACAGCGCTACGCAATATTGTATGCACAGCTTAGTCTGTGATTAAAGCTGGCATCAAGTTTTAATTAGTTTCACATGATAAAGTTGGACGTTGTTATTGTAATTTGTTTGTTTCATATCTTGTTTGATTGTTGTGTTAATTTACATATATGATACTCTATGTGATTGTATAATAAGGGTACGACACGAGGCCGTCGTGGCGCAAGGGCAAGAGCGTGACTTTAAACGGTTGTGGTTGTGGATTCGATTTTCACTCGAAGGAATGGAATATTTAACATTTTTATTTCCTCACTTAGCGCGGCGTTAAGTCCCGCCACCTATCACGCATTACCTCAGGTATGTTTTAACTCTAGGCTCCAAGGCTAGGCACTAGAGTATAAGAGTTTGACGCGATTATTGTGGGTTTGGTTAACTCAGGTAAATTCTTACCAGGGTTAAAAGGCGTGGCGTAGTGTTCCGTTACCTTTCACACTTTTTTTAAAGCTTCACGATATAATTTGAGACCGAAAATTTGAGACATTGGCGGCGTGTTGGGTGACGGAACTAAACGCTTTATTTGGTAAATAGCGAGTAATTGAAAACAATTAATTCCACCAAATGGGAAATAGGATCTGTGATCTGTGCCGCTGCGCCACGACGACCTCTACTACTTTTCGTTATTTTTATTTTTAATAATCGGCAAGTATAAAACAAAAAAAACTTATAAAACATTTTTTTACTTATTATGCAATATACATACATATATTATAAATTAAAGGCCCGCTTGTTGCCGGCGTTGCTTAGTTTGCTTATTTCGGGCTAATCTCAGAAACTAATGAACTGGCTGGATTTTGCATATGATATTCACTATTCGAAGGAGGGATTATCAAGTAATATATACTGTCTATATAAATTAACTTAAACAAATTTATCATTAATACTAAAATATTAATCTTGAAAAAAGAATATTTTAATTAAATTGTAGTTAAATTCCGCCATTCTATATAGGTACAATCGCTTTAAATGGCGAAAACTATAAAATAATCTGTTAAGCTTTACAATATACATAGCACAATACGCAGATAGAACCTAGTGTCAAGACATTTCTTTCTCTGCTTTCCGAATTCGAGCTATTGTCTGGCGGAACTCAACGCCACACAAAATATCTACAAATGAATATAATACAAAATCCTTTACCAAAACATCCAACCGATGGGAATAATAACGTAAACATCGACATCACCGCATCGCTAACTGCTTCTGTATTTGTATAAACAGTACTGACAATTATCTCCCCTAGCCGGTGGTGCCTTCACGCTCGGACGCGTCTTCACATACAGACAGACTACTGTGAATACTGTACATACGTCGTACTGCGTTCCGATCACGTTTGTCCAGTGTACACTCGTTTACAATCAGATAACTATGGAACAATGCTTCGCACGGCTACACAGGTCGAACTGTGTTGTGATAACATTTTGTTAGGAGGAGATTGAAACTCTTGGTTTGTCGTTCTTTTTTTAAGTATGCTAAGTTTCGAGCGAAAGACATGTGACGGTTTCTGAGAATGTTCAAAAAAATATATTATTTTACTTACGGGGTAAATTATTTTCAGTCTCGATCTGCTTACAAAAATCAGTATAATGAAAATTAAGCTAACTATATTCTCTGTACCAAAAACTGATATGCTTATTGCTGTATACAGCGTGAATATAAAAATATTTTAAAATAAGTAAAAATTTACTTTAAATAAGTAAAAACAACTCAAATACGGGCTCGATCCTGTTGAGCCTATACTGCTATTATGATAAATAAGATTATAACAAATTTGTAATACATATATAGAGCATAGCAGCGGTCTATTTAGTAAACTTCTATGATATAACACATCTTTATTATATTCCCAAAAGCAATCGATTTTTCAATTGGCAACCAACTCTAACAAACTAGTTTCACTAACCATGTATGTATAAATGAAGTTTTGTATGAAAATTATTCAAAATCCCTCTCGCGGTTTGCAGAAACCCAAAAGTTCTGTTTAAGCCCAAACCCGTGGCATTTAATTGGTATGTCGGAATAGCAGGCATTTTTACGCTTCGAATAATGTTGTTCGTGTAATGAAAATGTTTTCGACTGAACATACCCTACCCCAATTCATTCTAATCAATCTCTTTGATCCACATTGTAAATAAGGATGTAATAAAATGTAAAATGAAAATAATAATATTTTTGATATAAATATTAATTGTCTTTTTTTTTGTCTTAACATGAAACCACGTTTTGTATCAATACACACACGCAGTACAAACTTTTGTGACGGCTAAAGAAGAAATACATACAAATTTAAAAATATTAAAATTTTATTCGGAGCAACAAGCAACATGACCTTTTTATCCATTCGTTGAAAATCTAAGCACTCTGTTAGCCAAAGTTTTGTAAGCCAACATAGACATCCCGTAAAAGTTATTTTATAATATGGAGGATTCGAAAACTTCCACAGCAATTCATCCTTCCCTCAACAACTTTCCGAGTTTTGACGTCTTACATTTGATTTTATGGCATTTAACCTCTCAAAATTCAGGTCGAAAGTCATTCTGATCTGAACTTTGATGTCAGTCAGAATTGTTAATTCCTTTCTGCATTCAAAAACCCGCATAACTAGCTTGGATTGAAATAAAGCTTACAAAATTGTGGTTCAATATAAAGAATTTTGAAGTAGAGAGCACGTACTGCCTAATTGGATGCTTGGACGTGGTTTTCGATCAATTTATCGTGTATATTTCATCTATTTTTACCATTCATTTATTGACTGATAATAAATCCGTAAGCTATTTTGAAAAGAACTCAGAAGGGTAAAATATTCACAAAAGCTGGCAAATTACACTCGATGAAGACTCGACGACCTATTTTGGCCTTTCTCATTGTAGAATGGGGATAGCTTTGCATTTATTTATTGTATCTGAATATAATGAAATAAAATACACAGCAATTTCAGAATTTGGAAGTGCCGTTATAATAAAATATTTAATTAATATCAACGTCATGACGCAGCAAGAATGTGTCAGACCTACCATTGTGTGCTCGCAAGGGTCTTCCTCTGGCCGAATGCGTATACAAATTGTTCATTCGGTTAAGACAAAGTGCTACATCGATACCATCATCATTATAGCCTACGATTAGGTAATTTGAATGTATTGAAAAAATATCCTTTTTCTTCTATTAAATACATAGGAATTTATAATTGTTGTATATTACACAACATATTTTATAAATATATAACTTAACAGAGATTGCAGAGGGAACCTAGTGTTAAGTACACTCTGCTTCATTTCTGCTCCATTTTCTATAAAATGCGCGTTGACTGGTGGAATGAAACACCGCGCTTGGTCTACACAAGCATGGCAGGTAGAATTTTGATCCCATCAGCGTAAAATCCGATTATAGCCTCAACTAATAATGATCTTGTATGCAATTCCAGACCTGTTCTAACCTCAATAAGTGCGTATGCAACCGCGGCTGGACGGGGCCGGACTGCTCGCAGCCGGATGCGTTGCCGCCATCACCCACTCCCTGGGTACCAGAAAACGCCACAAAAGCCATGTATAACATGACGAAGAAGGAAACACCGTATGGTGAGTCGAATCCAGTAACAAATGTATGTGTCGTGTATTCTTCTTTTTTATAGTTTGTCCTAGAGTGAAGCCAGAGATTACATTTAAATGTTAAAATTTTAATTTAAAAAAAAAAAACACTATAAAGGAGAATGAAACTTTTGGGCCTACACGTAAAGAATTGAGATGTGATCTAAAAAATTACAATTTTTTTTTATTTTGAGAATAGCAAATAATAAATTAATTGACACTCTGGAAGTGGAGAAAAATGAAAAAAAGTAAGATTTAGATCCTTATTCGATTAAAATCAATCATATTTTAAATCAGAGATGTGACAGCTGATTGACAATTACACCTTGTCTAATGATTTTTTGCATTTTTGCTTCTGTTTGTCATCGCAAAATCAGGCCATTAAATAAAAAACATTAAAAAAAAACATTTGCTTCTGTCATTACGTTCGTGTCAAAACGCATCGACGTTTTGAATGTTTTCCCGTTTGTTTGATATTTTCAACGACTACTGCTTTGTATTTCTCGGATTTTGACTCTGCCTACTTTGTACGACCCTTGCTTCCCCACTGGACTCCGAAAACTTTTGGATCCGACGACCGCCACGCTGTGGATATGAATCGCTGTGTGAATTGTGGGATAGCCAATGGACACTGCAATACCCTAGTCCGACGACCTTTAGATGATGAAAACCACCACAACCTGGTTACTTAGAGGTGTGATATAATCCCGACATATAAGCAGGAAAATATATTTCTGTTACATTTTAGTTGACAGCTTTCGTAGAGGAAGGGAAGCTATTGCTATAAAATACTGCATAATAAATAATAATAATTGTATTGTAAGAAGACGAATGGTAGGCTGCTGTGCTCATGTTATGAGTATTATATGGTACCTTAGTTGGGCTAGGTACCAAAATAATTTAGTTCCACCTGCACACTTCTTAGATGACATTTTAATAATAATAGAAGAAGAATAAAATATTCATTAAAATGTGTTTTATTTATAAATAATAAACATTAATACTTAAACAACTCAGTATTCACATATTTTATAGAAGTTGATATTCAAGAAATTGTGCTGCGAACTTAACCTCACTTTTATCAAATCTGTAATAACTCGGCTCTCAGATTGCCAGAATTTATGTAGATTTCAGGGAGGGAATGATGTACCTAAATCTATTAAATCATACCATTTTCATATCTTTACATTCTGGGCCCAAAAATGTATGGAATAGTTTCAGTCTCCTTTAATGTAAACTTGAAAACTTCGAATCTTATTGAATTCATATAATTAATGACCCATATAATGATCACAATAACCAAAGTACTAGATGTAAAAAGCGAAATATGCTTAGCTGCAAAGAAAAAAAACACATTACAAAAAAATAATTTAAATGTAATCTTGACTTAAGCTCCTAAAAAACACAAAACATACAGAGTTGTCAGATATTTGATTGAAGTTTCCGCAAAAAGCTTAATGCATCCCGAACCCACTCTTGATCCGTACAACAAAATAAACTATTCTTAACAACTTGCAAGAATAGGGAAAAGCCACGCAAAAAATACAGTATAATCTTGGATTTATTGTCCACCCGCCTTGTCCAACTTTATCTGTGAAGATATTGTACAAGTCGGGATGCTGGATACCCCTTTTTATTTATATACATTTATCCTTTTACTGCAGAACTCATTGGTGATTATCATAATGTGTCTGTTTGAATTTTTTATTACTTTATCACTTTGCGTTGTCTTATGCTCTAGCATCGAAAAATGTTAGAAAAAAATATTTTTGGTTTTACCAACTAAAATATTTGTGGTATAAACTTAGGTTTCTAGTCAATCCGGAATTCCGAGATTCTTAGCTCGGAAGTTTATTCCGCACCAGGAATCTCTTTTATCCTAAAAAAATACTAAAAACCCTTTTTTAGCTTCTTGAAAAATGGGGAACTGTATAAAAACTAAGATAACGTGGACAACAAAAACGAAAGTTCCATTATTCCCGTTCTCGTAGGAATTTCGGAAAATCCTTTATTACTGCTTCCCTTCGCTGAAGGAGCATGCATGTCAAATTTCATTTTTCTACTCTGCATAGTTTCACCTGTATGTTGTCTATCAGTCACTCAGTAACGGAAGAAAATATAAGATAAGACAGTTTATAGAATTGCTGTTCAATAAACATCTGACAACCCCATTCTGCTTTTGTGTCAGTTATTTTTATTTTATATTTAATTCTTTGTTATTACTTTACTGTTAATATATTTTAAATTTATTGTTAAAGAAAAGTAATATAAAATATCATTTAATTGTGTTAGTTTAAAATTAAAAAGAAATACAGCATAAATTAATTTGCAGAGAATATTTTGAATGTCAGCAGTATCGCTATGTCTTGTAATTTCTTTATGCTAGAATATACTTATTCCTATTAAAAACACGAGTCAATTACATGCAATATTTAAATTTAAACATTTTAAACAACAAAACTGATTTTAAACTTGTTATTTCAAAAGCAAGACGTCGTTTTACTGCTTACTATGACATTACACAAAAAATTTGTATTCGTTTCCTTCAATGTGCGTGATGTGATTTATTTAAATGTTGTAATTGTGTTGTTTTTTTCATTTACAGTTCTCGCTTTATTCTTACAGTTCCTTTGTCTGGTGTCTACTAATATGTATCGCTGATTTATGATTTCAGGTGCCTTCTTACCTCTTAATGTTCCCCGTATTTTCAGTTGCTATTGATGTATAAACTGTATTATTGGCCAAACTACACCGAGCACTGCTCTTCGTTACCGCGAATATCTTTTTTTAGAAGAGTTTTCTATTTATAAATGAAATAACAATAAAAATAATCGGCAATTATAGTAGAGTAGGTTAACTTACACCTAGCATCAGTGGGGAGCATTGCTCGGCGTGAGGCGGCGTGCGGCGGCGTGGCGACAGCGCGGGCGGCGCCGGCGCCACTAACCCCGACCGACGACCCCTCTCTTGCAGATCTCACCGAGGGCAATAAGATGAGCACCGTGAACATGGTGTTATTATTACTCGCGGTCGTGCTGTCCGTGTTCGTGGGTTTCGCCTGGATGGCGTACTGCTTCAGGTAACGCCCGGTAACTCGGTGTTGTCGCACTGTGTCGCTCGTGCCTGTCGTGCGTGTTGTCGGTCGGGGTCCCGCCGGCCCGCCCGCGCGCCTGTCGTCCGCGCGCGACGCGGCGCGTGTCGGCCCGTGCGTGACTTACCCTTCTCTTTGGACGCAGAGAACTACCACGGCTCGAACACGGTGTTCCTCGTGGCGGTGCTCATGTCTGTGGTAGGGGGGGTATTCATAGTATTTGCCCTGAGCGCTCTCTGCTACAGGTCAGTCGTAGTACACAAAAACTTCTCCCTGTGCCTAAGGTTAGTGAGCAGAAAACAGACCAAAGGTAGTCTTTAAGGAGAAATTTAAATCGTCACCTTCGTATACTTGTATGTTTATTTAGACGTTAGCGTTGGTGTTTCCGTTTTTAAAGTCGACGATTGGTTTTTCGTTCTTTTGATTGTTTGAAGATTTTTTGTGTCGTTTACGTTGTCGTCGTAGAGCTAGCTGGCCCAACTGCATTTGATCTGTGGTTCTGTGGCTGTGACCGCGCGGTGGCGGAAGCGCGGTGCCGGCCCAGCCCGCGCGCTCTCCCCGCGCCGCAGCCGCCCGCGCCCCCGCCGCCGCGCTGCATGCCGACGAGGCTTTCCACGTTGTACTCGAGCGACACCTCGATTCAAACCCTTAAGATTCTGGGCTCTTGGATGTATGCATTGGCTTATGTGAACTGTGACTCGTTTTCGTTTCCTTTCTTGGTCGGACCGTGTCGCCGGGAGCCATTGACTGCTGCCCGACGGCGCGATCGCGTCTATATCTTCCCACATTCACTCGATAGATATCATTGTAGCCGTTTTTTTGAGTATTTATTTTATCAAATGTTCAAGTAGATTTTTTTTATTATCGCGGTACAATCGACATATGACCGATGATTGAAGTACAGACTCATGCGAAGATATAGCACGCTCGACTCTCACCGATCATACCACTGTCACTAAATTATCTAAACTTTTGCACGAAAGCGAATGTGCGATGCACGTATTCTTCTTTCAAGCAGCTGTCTATCTAGTTAGAAACGCCTATTGTTTATATTTAAGAAATATATATCTTTCCAATAAAAATGTTACCTTATTCTTTAGTATAGATATATGAACATAATAACAGCAACTCCTGTAACTCCTATATCATGCTTAAACCATAATAGTTATGCTTAAAGTTCAGCCATAACAACTTTTTTTTTAATAAATCGTTTCTATTGGAAAGATCATCACTTAAGCTAAGATCAATATAATTTGATTATATTCCCATAAACATTAATTCCCATGAGGAATGAAACGAAAAATTGAAGTTTAATTTGTTGAAAAATTAAATTAAAGTTTTCTGAATTATTTTTTATTGTTGTAATATCCAAAAGCACCAGTCTTTACATACTAATTGGATAAATTCGAGTCTATTTACATTTGGGATTTCAAAATCCATAATCTTTTTAATGATTTTATCATTCCCGATTTGCCGCTTAACATTTAAAAATAAATTCAAATAAATAAACGTGTTTGATGGACGCTGACAGGAGACTAGTTGACAAAGAGATAAAATATTTTAGTAACTACTAAAGCGTTTAGCCATTAAATTAACTCGTAGGTAAAATTAACATGGTCAGCATTCATCAACGCGGTCAAAATTTTGTCCGGAAACGAAAACACGACCACAAAATTTATCCCTGAGGTGTTCTCGATTCCGTTTCGATACCGAATGACTCGACTTTTTAAACTTAATCGATTGATCTGAGTGTGCGTTTCCACGCCACGCCTGCATCAGGAAAAAGAGTACGCTCCCGAAGTACGACCCTCCCTATGTGAAGAAACCGATCGCAAAAAGCTTCGCCGCCGGTTCCACGACTTCGAACAACTCGCAAGAGGACATCTCCCTGGATGGTGGAAAGATGCACGCATTTAATAACACATTTAGGTAAGTATCAGGTAACATGGGTAAATCTGCACTATTCGGTCACTTTACTCTCCCTAAATTACATACACTGAATGTGAATCAGTCACTACGACTATACTGATGTCTGTTATATACAATATACATGTATTTAAAACTTTCTTTTCTATACCCCTTACTAACTCTGTCTCCATACCCTAATTTTTTTTGACAATGTGTATTTTATATTTTATACGTTAAATATAATTTAGGTCCCATTAAGTTATTATAAATTGTATCATTTAAACGTGCTCTAGATTTGCTAATTGGCTGGCGGTGATACTAAAAAGCTATATTAAATTGTGATTATTTTTTAATTACAAAGTAGGTGTTTACATCCTTTTAATTAGATTTTAGAAAATTAAACATTGTAATTATATCAATATGACCCCTTTCTCTGGCGCAAAAAGCAAAAGATATAATTTTATAATTTCACGTTTCGATAAAGTAGAATATTAACATATTATTATTTATTTTCCAAATATCTTTCTTGTAAAATATATGTATTTAATATTAATTGACATTGCTTTCATAAATAAATTTAAGGAAACAAATCTAAATTTTTAAAAAACTCTAGAGCACGTTCCAATTACCCTTGATTATTTCAAAATTAAACTTTTTTTTCCTCTTCCTATCGGAACTGGTGTAACAGAAATCTTCTCAGGTACGTCAAAGCTTCAAGTCTCACTGCTATTACAGTTTTCACACGATTTACGCTTTTCACATTCGGCTTAAGGTTATGCTTCGAAAAAAATCCCAACATTTGGCGTGTTCTAGTGTGACCAGGCACAATCACACATATGCGTTAAAATACACGCTTTTAATCATTATTTATAGTATTAATGAGTTGTGAGGTGATAAAGATGCACATCATACTATATAGATAATAAAGCACAGGCTAGAATAAAACATAGATGTAAAGTAGATTATAGAAAAGAACAGGCGTTTCTTATTAGGACTAAACTAACCAAACACGAGACAAAAAAATACGTCAAGGTAGGAAATTACAAGTACAAGCATTCGGCACATTCGATACGCAGCTTATAACGGTCTGGAAAATTGAATAATTCGAACAAGGAACAAAATTTAAACGATTCCAAATTCCTCAGCCGCGGAGACTCCCAGCGCGTGATCTTCAGACACGGGAATCACATGTCGGGAGCTGGCAACACTAGCAGATATCCGTGAGTTGCCAATCACAAAAAGACAAATTTATAACTTCATGGGGTCTATCTTTCTACGCTATTTATTGTTACTATTATTTTATATATACTTATTGTTAAAATATATTCATTATGTAGATTTTCCCCTTACCCCTATTACATTCTAGCTTAGCTGCTTTTATCTTAGATAGCTATTATTAATTTTAGTTACTAGTTATTATGATTTTAAGCTGCAATAAGTTAATTGGTCCATCATTTCTCATAACACTCTTCAACTTTGTTTCTCTTTTTTCGCAAATATATGGTTCCCATAAACAAGAGCAACAACGATAAAATTTCATTAAAATCACGTTTACGTAACCATCGGCATGCGCAAATCATTTTTGCTGAGTCTCTTCCTCAAATAGCTAAAATATCAAGATTATTAAAATTGCACTCTATTCCAGAGATCATAAACAAATGAAACGTGTACATTCTGGCAGTGAGGACGAACCGACACATTCCGGTACATAAAAATACCTTATTACGTATTAGTTTTATAAAAATAAAAATTGATTTTATAACATAATTTAAATTAAAATTTTATTTAAAGCTAATATTTTTTAAAGTAAATCTTTTAGTTAGAGATATGATAAGCGTAAAGTTTACATCAAAAACTATACTTGAATAAATTTCTAATAGAAAGCAAAGATTTACGATTTTTAAGCAGTTTAAATTAAATTTAATTTACATTCCTCATACCTATCTCATAATATTCTCATTGATAAATCAAATTCTAGGAGAAGAAGACATAGCCTTCATAGACGTCGCACCCAACTCCATGGCGAAGTTGCCCGAAAAGGGCATTCTCAAGAAGCATGGCTATGGGGCGGTCGATGGGAAGGACAAGTGGGGAGATGACTCCCAGTCCGAGCAACTGGAAGCTGGCTCTCAGTCTGATGGTCAGGAACCTTCTGGAGCAGTTGCTGATATGGAATATAAATTTAAGGTAACTTATTCTTTAAGAAAAAATATAGCCTTATAAAATTATTTCACTTTTGAAGTATTTTATTTTTCATTTTAGCAAATTATATCACTTAAAATTGTGATCGTAACCTAGACCTTTAATATTATCAATGTAATAGTATAAGTTATATTTTCTAAGTAAAATATATTTTTTTTAGTCCAAGCTGTATGTATCACGCACATAGTAAGGAAGACAAAGTAATCTGGGAACCTAATGCTAAAACACTCCGTTCCTATTAAAACACGTCCGTTCTCACTTTCCGTAGAATCTCTTCTGTAGGATTTGGAGGATTTGTTGTTAAGTAGTGGAAATCAGCGCCACGTATTAACCAACTGCAAATGCATCCAGAGAGAAAAAATAAAATTAAAGCGAATATATTAAATTAAGTGACGAAAATATTAAATATTTCATTCCTCAGAGTGGGAATCGAACCCACGCTAGTATCCCAGCGCCGCGACGGCTTAAAAAAAATCATAACTTCATGCATTTAATAATATTGTAAATAAAATAATTTCAGGACCTGAATGGCTATCATGAGAACATAATTGTGGCACTCAAAACAGCGGCGGCACAGCGAGCAAGTGCTGGCGCTGCAGTCGGTTCAGGTGACCTTAGAGCTTTACAAGAATACGAATACAAAAGAGAACGGGCTCCTAGTGCCGAGAAGATCCACGAAGCGGAGCTAAGGAGGCAGAGAGGTGATGAAGAAGAAGACGAGGCTCCCCCATGTGGACCTATTAGGATCAGGAACTTGGAGGATCTGATAAGACAGTTGGAACATCACTCAAGTCGCCACATGAGCCCGTCTGGCTCTGAAGATATAAGGATGTCGGAAACAGAAGCTGACAGACACTATAGAATTGAAGGCGATGTACCACCGTGAGTTATTTTTTATAATCATTTCATTAAACATGTAAACGAAAAACTTTCTGAGGAGTAGTATGCGTATAACGCGTTTTGTTTGTTTCTAAAAGTTTTATATTTTACCTGTATGTTATTAAATCACACGTTAAATCGTTTTAAGTATGTATTATATTTAAGTATGAGGCTAACTCAAGATCTTCATCTTTTTAAAAAAACAGCAAATGTTTTTCATTAAAGTAACATTAGTACGATCCGATAAACGTTCAGTACCAATTGTACAAACAAATATCAATTATCAATTCAAAAAAATTCCAGGCGTTGCCGCGGCCGTCTAGGACCAGGCGAGGAAGAAGCACGTTTTGGGTACCCGCGCTTCCGCGGCCCAACCCGTTTGCACACCGCGGCGCCCGCCCTGCTGCCGCACGGCGCCCTGCACGCGCCGCACGGGCCGCTGCCCGCGCACGCGCACGCGCCGCTGCGCGCGCCGCCCGACGACGACGCGCTGTACGAGACCGCGGACGCCGAGCGCCTGCGGGACGCTCCCGACAGTGAGAGGTAAGCCCGCTACTGTCGAACCTACCCTGAAAAGTGTATTTTAAATGCTAAATGTGGGTTCGATTCCTGCTCGGCATATTTTTGTTTTACCTGTATTCTGTCTAGTATGGTTTTTTTTAGCGTCACACTGTATCCCGCATATTGCAGGATATGCAGAGGAACCTGGGAACCTTAGTGTTAAGGAACTTCGTTCCCATTAAGACACTTCTGTGCCTCACTTTCTGTAAAATTATTGGGGCATTGCGAGTTGAGTGGCAGAACTCAATGTCAAAGTTTACCCCATTACCAGAGCGAGGAAATGGAAATATTTAATTTCCTCGAGTGAGAATCAAACTCATAATTTATCGCTACTCTTGTGTCTGTGCCATGACTGGTTTACTATGTAAAATGCCATCAAAATACTTGGAGAGTAGCTAACGGAGTATCTTAGTACTAGCATGCCTTTGCCCACCCCCCCTAAATGCTGGAATAGCGTGGTGATAAAATATCATAATATGTATAAAGGATATTTGAATCGGAGAATATGAACCTAATGTAGAATTTGAACCTAAAACGAAAGAATTTACTTTAAAATTATTATTTCGTTGATAGCAATGTTTACTTTAAAGGTGCACTCTTCGTAAGTTTTTTATTATTTACGTTCGTTTTCTTATGATTTCTAACATATTTTCCTTGTAGAGCAATATGCTTTATGACGCATGTTCCTGCACACTGTATGTGCACAAGTGTATGTAGAAATGTGAGCCAAACTGACACAAGTGACTGTACAATGTTTCATATGATTTTATATTTTGTTGTTAACGTTTATTTTTACAGCAACACACAAAACTACACGCCTTCATAACCCAATGGCGGGCTCCAAGGGTCTAACTCAATAGTCACATGTAGAATTATTCCAAATTTTTCAAAAATCATTACAAAAACATATAGTGATAAATACATACAAGTAGAAACCACAATTAGGCCTATGTTTTGTTTAATTAATTTTGTTATTCGATTTTTCTTCTATTCAATTAAGTGTAGTGTCATAAAACTTCGAAACCCAACCTCCATCCACACGGCGCTGGCGCAGTACCCAGTGGTGCGGCAGGCGCAGTAGGCAGTAGGTGAGACTCGCGAGCCCGCCACAGCGCCTCAACGACGCGCCTCGACTCTCCGTTCCTCTTCTCTATCATTTTCTAGTGATGAATTTATTCAAGCTCAACAACAGTTAGCCCGGTGGGCGAGTGAAGAGGCAGTGCCGGCGCGCGAGTACTTCCCGTCGCCGACGTCCCCGCGCTCGCCGCCCTCGCCGCGCTCGGCGGCCGGCAGCCCCGCCGCCTTCCCCGAGTACACGCACTGACCGCCCCCGCCACGACCACCGACCACCGACGGAATGTAAATACTGGTTGCAAAGTTAATTTAATGATATGACTGAAATATTTATAGATTTAGCGTAAATACGAAAGGCCGCGTCGCCGCGTCCTCGAAAGCCGGCGACGGCGGCCGCGGGCTTCGACGCGACTTACTTACGATTTAGATAGGCGTTTAACAAATTTTGGTAAAGAGATACACACGTCGAAGCTTTAACTGAGCGGTCACTTGGAGACGCGCGTCCTCCTGTCGAGTGCAGGAGCGGTCCCGTCCCGTCCCCGGCCGCGCCCCGGAGCGACCACGCCGGCCACCGAGCGCATCGACGACCGCACTCGTACTCGTCATAATGTTTTTGTATTTAGATTCATAAAGTACACATATTCTAAAATAGTTACGTTAATGTGAATATAAGTTACTTCGGAATTTTATCAGATATGTATGTACGTATGTATATGTATAATTGAAACGAATTTACGCAGAGGGAGGGCGGGCGCGGCGCGGTGCGGCGACATAGCTTAGAGTAGTGTCGGTAGCGCCCGCCCTCGTGTGTTACAGTTTTCCGTTTATTTTATTATGACAATTTAGAAGGTTATCGTTTCTGATGTACGCTAGGCTAGGTGGCGACGCCACATATTACTAATAGGACTTAAAGTTATAATACTATAGAGATGTAATAGACCACGGCCGCCCGCTAGCGGTTCGCGGCCGCGTTATAATAATCATTGTCTAAGTGGAGTCGTAGGTAAGGTAAGCTAGGTAACTAATTACGCGTACAGGGTAGTCGTGTTTCTTATACTCTGTACTGGGCGACACTCGCGGTGCGGGGGCCGGCTCGCCTCTTAACGGTATGGTACTCTATACTAGGTACCAGGTATGTGTATCAATTGGTAGTTCTTACATGGTTCATTACTAGATTAGGCTAGGATTAAGGACGTTTAATGATTTTTTCGCACAATAACAGCATTGCTTTATAAGTAGAATGAAATCGATGTAAATAGTGTCTCTATACATCAGCACTAATAATCTAGTTCACACGATAAGCACTTTTATAATACGTGATATGTGTAAAAGATTGATCTGACTGCCAACTTCTGTCGATTAACGCGTACCGTGACGATCGACCGTTAAGTAAGTAGTTGTAAGTGTTTACTTTGCATTTGCTTTGAAATGCGAAAGTTGTGTGATCACGACGGTGAAAGCGAAGCGGATGTGTGTGTGTTCGCGGTTTGAGAGCCACGGCCGCCCTCGCCCCCGCACCGCGCACCCGCCACGCCACCGTCCAGCCTGGCGGGTGATGCAGCTGCTATCATCGACAACTCTACAATGATAGTGCGTATATATGTAATCAATAGTGTTGGTGAATATAATATGGGAAATAGTTTGGGTGCGTACGCGAGTGTCGAGCCCAGGAGGCGTCGCGAGGTGCGTTACTTACCATAGCACCCGAGTGTGGTAAACGAATTACTTTTTTATTAAGAAATATTATTACTATTACATTATTATAAATTATTTTGTGTTTTAACTGTCTTTGTATTGTATATTGAATTTAATATCTTCATAAGGAATTGCACTTTTTGCAGTCACCAATTTCTTCTGTTCTTCTGAATTAAACACTAAAAATAAAAAAAAACAAGCTTTAATTTAAATATTAATTACATGAAAAACGTGAATAACATGATAATTAGTTTTAAACAGATAAAATAAAAATTAAGTAACTTAAAATTGTAGATGTCATGTTATTCACTGGGAGCGCTGTGTTTACCACACGCGGGTGTCACGCGCAGGCCTAATACGTCAATTGACGGCGCCGGTGTCGGCCATTGCTCACGGTAGTGCTCTGGTGATCTGCGAGCTTAATTTATTATCTGTAACGTTCGTTTTGTTTAATTAATTATCTGTGGATTTCAAATTAATACTATGTTACTTTTTATTTATAAATTAAATGTCGAATATTATTGTGATAAATATAAACTACCAACTTAAAACTCATAAAATGAGTGTTGTCAGTGTTTATTTTATTAATTTTTCTTAAATAAATTTTGTATATAGATATTTGCTTACGTTATTTTTTTACGCAATTTTTATGATAAAACCTGTTATCACGAATAGGCTTTAAATAACTGCCAATGTACGTTATAAAATCTATGTAATGTATTTATGAACTTAAATGAGTGACAACTCGCAGGCGCTATCACTACCGAACTACTCATTATAGTATTGTTAAAGTTAAGTGATATTATATGAAATACGAATTTTAACGAAGAAAGACGTTAACACGTTGAGATTTTCAGTTTGTTTTTGTCCTTGTAAATATATTTGCTATATTATTTACTAAATGAATGTAACATATTATTAATGAAAGAAAATAGATGAACACAAATTTTTCTGGATGTTTTATTCTGTGCCTTTATTATTAAGATATTATCATTGCTTATTTATGTATAATACATATACATAGCTATATTAAAATGTGCATTGAGGCCGTCGTGTCGTCGTTATTGCTGCAAAAGCGTGTGACTGTAAACGAATTCGGAAGAATTAACAACAAAATAAAGCTCGTCGTTGAATTCGGCCACTCGGTACGCAATGTCTCGAAAATTGAGCAGATAATGGGGAACGAAGTGTCTTAATATTTGGTTACCTTTGCATATTCTGTTAGAAGGGTACAGCGTGAAAATAAAAAAAAATACATACTTAATCTTGCCCTAAATATTGTTACAAAGTAAAACAAAACATTTTTGTATTGTATGTATCATTTATTACTATTACAGTGTCTTAGTTTAATTATTTATTTACATTAATATAACACGATATGGTCTTTATTGGCTGCTATACAGTCATTAAAATCGTCATATCTATAGAAATCAATCTTTCAATGAGAAAATTATTCACTGCCAATCTTATGGATAATTTTAGGGACTCCAAATTACCGTAGCGTTTAGAGCAATGTTACGTTATGTATGTTTTAAATCATTATCCAGTGGATTGAGATCAGGACTAGATGACAGCTAGTTTTCAGCTCTGATGAAGAAACATTCGTTTCTGACCTCTTGGCGGTGGATCCAGCTTTATGATCCGGCGCCGAGTCTTACTAAAAGGATCATTCTTGGTTATTAAACATAATAATGATACACTTGTGCCGATGCTTTGATACCTTTTTTACAAAAATATGTCTCAGTCACTCCTTCATATCATTTTAACACGCCATTAAACCATCACTGAAGTCGAATAATACCCACACTATGTTCTGTTGACTACTTAAGAAGCTTCTTTAGAGCTTTCAGCATAAATACGGTCATTTTGTTTGTTAAGAAGGAATTAAAATTATTTTTATGTTTATTTTCATTTCTTCGCTCTGGTGTTAAGCAGCCAGATCTTTTCTGTCACTAACAGAGGAGGTTTCATTGTACCTATCAATAGCCCAGCATACAAACATTTGACTAATACCAAGCATATGTAGGATTTTAAACATTGTATTTGATGCCATACTTTCTCTATGTAATGTAGTCATGGCGATTCGGTTCTCATTATCACCACACTCCATTTTAATATCACAAAATATTAACGCGAAAATAAGAAAACTATATAATGCACAATCGCATAAAATTTACAGATTACAAATTAAAAAGTAATATTTTATTTGTTTTTAATTGTATCAGTATTTATGGCCAGACTAAGTATGTGATCATTAACTTACTTATTAAAATGTATATTACAATATAAAAAGGCAGATGACAAAATAACATAATACTACTTTTGATAGAGAAAATAACATACTAATACCTACATCTGAGAAAATGCCAACTGTCCCCAAAATGGGCATAATTTAATCTTTTTTTTTATGGAAAAGACAAGGCAAAGGAGTGTTCGGGTCACCTGATGGTAAGTGACTACCGCCGCCCATGACCCCGTGCAACACCAGAGGAGCTGTAGCTCCTCCAGCCTGTAGGTGCGTTGCCGGCCTTTAAGGTGGGTTGGGCGCCGGAGCCCGGCATTACCTGATGCAGAACGCAGTGGCATACAGCCACTACTTAACGCCGGTTTTAAATGCCGGGGGTGGTAATGATCCGGTCAAGTCTGCCCATGCGTATTGCCATTGCTGACGATGTGACACTACCACACGTACTTTTCGATTACAATATTTTTCACTGAAATGTATAGAAGCAAAAATATATTTTCTAATTTTTTGTCTATCTGTCTGTCTATATGTATGATCAAGCTTATCTTCGAAAATACTGAACCGATTTACTTAAAACTTTGACTAATTGCTTTGTCAGCAAAACATTTACAGTTTCTTTAATCAGTTTATTTTAAAAAAAGTTATCGTACCGTAGCGTTTGGCGCTCCGTTCTGACTACCCCGATAAAACGTGAAGTTATAGTAATAGTAGTAGTTATCATCATTTGAATGAACTCAAGGCATTAGTTTGCCTGCGAATATATAGCAATATATATCTATGCTTATACTTATAAATAAAAGCTTGTCGCGCAATCTACTTGTATAAATAAACTAGTACTACTTTAATTATATAAAATCTGCTAAGTTTAAATTTTAAAATTTCAATTTAATCATCGCGACAAGTTTTTATAATCATATAAATTATGTATAATTAGGTTATAAGTTGATAGTTAAAATTTAAAAGATAAAAAAAAAATCTCCTTTTTAGAGCGTTTAAATATTTTTTTTTTTGCTTTTAATTTTTTTTTTTACATCGCTGGGTAGGTTTCTCAGTCTGTTCATCTCATTCAACTCACCATTGTTGCAAGGTTGTTTGCCGATTAATTTCGAACAGTCCAGTTCCTCAATAAGGAGACTTAATAATTTTACCCTACATAAGGCCTCGTATGTATGCTAGACCAACGGCGAAAAGCCTCGAGCCTATGTAGATAAGGGCGTAGTCGACAGTACTACCTTGCATTTTGCGTACTGTATAAGCCCAACATAATACAATTGTCAACATCCTTCATTCCACAGTTCCGTCATTATATTTTTCAGCTTCATTTCAGCTTGAAGCTTACTTGTGCCCAACGAAACATAGTTCCGGGTTTGATTATAGAGTTGTCCTTCTCCTAGACAGGTCGTAGACAAATGCTGTTGACGCCATCAGCACCTATCTCTCCAAATTACACAAGTCAAAGTTAATCAATCGATCTTACAGGCTTAAAATCTTCATTTTTATTCTCAGCGAACCCTTTCATTATATGAAAGCATAAAAAAATTAAATAGTGCTAGGTATAATATATTGGATTTAGAGTTGATGTCACATTATTTTTCTAATTTTTCTCGGCAAGCCCTTTCATTTGATACCCATATTGCAGAAGTACATAAATAATAACTAGTCCGCCGTATTAAATTTAGAAAACCGTCACATTATTTTTCAAGTTACTCTCAACTAGCCCTTTCATTTGATATCCATATTGTAGAAGTAGATTAAAAATAACTATTCGGCTATCTTGGATGGTCCGTCTTATTCGAGTTGCTCTCAACGAGTCCTTTCATTTGATACCCATATTGTAGAAATACATTAAAATAACTATTTCGCCATCTTGGATGGTCCGGCATATTAAATTTAGAATGACGTCATACAGCTTATCGTGCATTGTCATCCAAACTAAACGTCTATACAAAATTTCAGCTAAATCGGTTGAAGCTATTTACTTCAAAATTGAGCTCAAAGATTTCACCCGAACTAACTTACATTGGAAATTAAATAAAAAAATTTAAAAAATCAATATTTGTTTCTAATAAATCAAAGTGTGACTGTAAAAGCGACGCTCGAAAAAATGAAATATTACTAAATATACTCTTTTTAAATATACTCTTTTTAAATATAGTATTGTAATAAAAAAAAAAATGTTTATAATTCCATATAATAAAACTGTACTACAAAATTAAACTGTAAAATAAAATTAAATGTAAAATTGAGAACTGAGTGTCTTAACACTAGGTCCCCTCTGCCCATCTTGCTCAGCAGTATACAGTGTGAATGGTGAATAGTAAAATTACACATTCAACAACAAAATCGCCGTAGCATTCGAGTTTTATTTAGATAACTTATTCATTTCTGACTCGCGGGATTGAATTCCACGCATTTGCAAACTCTAAAGTGGAACCACCGAGTTTTAGATAATTTCTTATTAACTGAGTCACCAGGATCCAGTGATATACATATATTACTAATGAAATGTATTTATATAGAGTATGTTTATTTATAAATTAATCATTGTGAGTAAATTAACAGTCCGTAATTTGCTAATTACTGATATTAAAGAAAATAAAAATATATGAACATGGTTTTAGTGTATACCAGATGCATTTCACAACTTTATTTACGTGGATTTCAGGACATTTGTAATACTATTTCTACTTATCTTCAAACATCAAAAATTCAAACGATAATAATACAAAAGAAAAAATCAAGAGATATGTCCAGCTTATGGTTTTCTAATACTTATATTCTAATACATATGCATAATGGGGTAAGAAAATATGTATTGAAAAAAACAACAATAGTTATCTAGTAATCTTTATTTTAAGCAAAAGGATCAGTACTCTCGCTTTTACGTCGTATCAAGAACCTGGCGAAATCATCTTTTTCAGCGTCAAAGGGGGAAATTTTTTCACATTGTGCAGTTGTGGCTGCTTGCTGTATTTGATCCCCGTACGCTTTAACATCATCTTTTTTCAGCTCCACCATATACTTTCTCGATTCCATTATAACTATAGCATCATCTCGTGCCATAGACCATACGCTCGGTTTCACCCGTGGCAATATATTATGCCCAACGAATACACCGTGGAATAGTCCCTGAAATTGTGGCTTATGTGGATAGTGATCTAAAGCTGAGAGAGAGAGGAAATGCACTTTCCCAGAATCTACTTCAATATAGGTGTCGCGATCTTCACGCAAAAGCAACGGAACTTCCGGGCCACCTTGCGAAATTCTAGCATCAAACTCACTTAAGACAGCCATCCCCAAATTTTGCTGGCTATCTACATTGAATTTATTCGGATCAAACGGTTTGCGATTCTCAACTTCGTATAACAGTCTCATAACGTTTCTCTCAGATATATCGGTAGCTCGCTTGTAATTTACTCCATGGGAAGATTTCAACAAATCCTTGTCTTCACAGTCAAGTCCATAAGCTATAAGAGGTGAGGTCACTAAGTCTCCCAGGTAGCCTCTGTGCAAGAATCTGTCACCACACTTATACACTCCCGCTGCTAAAGATACGTTGGGTCGACACACTTCTGTTTCTAACCAAGTAAACGCCACTCCATGTTCCCTGAAATGTTTATATTCCTGGAAGCATATTTGACTTGCCGCTTCCTTTAAGCGCATATGGTAGTCCCAGTCGTATATTCCAACTCTGTTATCATATCTTATTCCAAGACTCTGACGTAAACGATGATCCCACAATTCACAGGCATTAAACTGATTAGTATTGCCAGTGGTCCAAAAATTAAAAAGATTTTCTATATAATCCCGTTCTCTATATTTCATTTGATCGACGGAAATGCAAGGTAGAAGGTAACTCATATACTCAGGGTTTGTAATCATGCTGACCAATTCACGGGCTTTTGCAATTAAATACCTTGAAGTAGGAGGGCGGAGAAGTAAATTCCCATACACTTCCAGGAACCGACGAGTTTTCTCCAAGAGTCCACATCTGGTTGTTTTTTCTAATGCTAGCGACAGAAGAAGAATCTGACGTGCAACGAGTTCAGGACAGCCATCAATCACAAACAAGTTCATATAACGCCGAGTATGACGATATGCTTGAGCAAATGTCTTGATAAGATGTCTCGCATCGCAGCCTCCGATGACGAGAAAATTAAGCTCATAGGCACTCTTGTCTCCATGCCGGAGGTATTCATTTTGCAAATCTAGAGCAGGAGTTATACCCCAGAACATTTTAGCTCGCAGCTTGTAAGTCAAATGAATGCAGACGTGACACCATGGATACGTAGCAACTCAGCGCGTGTTAGGGCGTTGCTATAGCAACTGTCTATAATTGATACTCGCTCAAAGCCTCTAATTAAATATAAGTGTGCTAGATAACCCGTCAAGTGGCAATAATAGTAACCAGCGTGCAAAGAAATATAAATATGCTTTAAATATACATTTTTTTTATATTCATATCACACACGTGATTCAAACCTTAAAATAAGACATAATTTAAGTAAAATTGATCATTTTTATTAGCTTTACTATGTACCTCTCCTCTCCCCTGTACTCTAGTTTTAAAACTCATCGTTCTATGCAATTTTCTAGACATTGTATGTTCAGCGGCGGCAGTTAATTACGCACTTTATCTTACTAGTAACAATCCATAACCATCACGTTTAGACATTGTGCCACGATGGCCTCAATTTTTTTATACCTTTATTTATAATTAAAATGTTATCTATCTAAATAAATCATAATAACAAAATATTTTTGTCAAATCAAAAATATTTTATCAATAACAAAGTTAACTCTGTAACTATAGCAATACTGATTATATAACAAAAAAATATTTGGGGACAGTCTCTGTATTTTTTAACATAACAAATTATAAATTGGTTATGAAAAAAAGAAATAAAAAACATACTTTTCTATTTTTTATCTTTATTTCTTAATAATTACAATAATAATATAAATGCCTCAATTATCTACACACTAAAAATAGATTTGTTCTATTCGATATAATACAGCTCAAAAAATACGTAATTTCATTAAATAAAAAATAAATATTTTAATTGTGTCGATGTATACAGAAAGACTATTTACACACTTCGATTTCGTCTCCTGCAACATTTTAAAAAGTGCAAAAACGTCTTTGTTACACCGAATATACCAATAAATAATAATAAATTAAATAAACTACGAGAACATAGCAAAATGTAACAAGTCAAAAAACTCGAAAATTATAATATGATTATTGTTTGTTATTATATTTTGCCATGAGCGAGTTAAATAATGTGCAAGCTAATAATTCAATTATTAATAACAATCTATAATACACATCAATACAGGTATTTGGTCATAGCATTTAATTGTATTCTTGAAACAACAACAATTAAATATATTATGTATCTACCTCTGTGTATAATTAATTATTTATAAATATAAATACTACAGCTTCGCGCTGGAATCCGCATATAGTAGGGCAGGGGTAGGCAGGTGGAACCTAGTGTCAAGGCACCCCAGCGCCATCAAGACACTTGCGTTCCCCATATACTAATTCTATTGATATATGGGGAACGCAATCAACTATTATATAATGTTATTATACACAGTTTTGTTTTAATTTAAATGATAAGAAAGGGCTTGTTTTTTCATTTTCACGCTCTATCCTACATATAGCAGAGTTGACACTACACAGGCAAACTTCAGTGTCAAGACACTACTTTCTGTCAGTAACTGTCCGAATTCGTAATATTGCATTGTGTGGCTAAACTCAACGTTGGGTTTTATTTTACTAGAACGAAGAAATGAATATTAATTATTCATTCCCCCCTACTGGAATCGAAGCCACGACTATCATGTTCTTAGTCACACATTGTCAGACTACGCCACCGTGGCATCGTCGTATTTTAATTTACATTAATTAATACTACGGATGGAATGTAGAATTCTACATTGCTATTACTTGAGGAACTCATTGTTTTTTACATTACTACTATTACATATTGTTTTTTTTTTATATATTTATAAAAAGGTACTTATAATAAGTATCTACTACTATGGAGAATGGACTCTGGAGAATGGATGGATGGAATCAATGACAGCCATTCTATGTTTGAATATTTAAAAAAATATTTAAAATAAACAACATTTAAAAATTATCCCTTTTCAATTTATATTCTAAATCTTTATTTTTACCCTCTATGCTCTAAGTGACTCATACACTTAGAAGTTAACTTATTATTTATTGCACATACATATATAGAAAATTTGCTAGGAAAAAAGCCTCAAATATTTAAGATATTAAATTTCATTTAATGTATTAAATAAAATTCAATACTTATAATCGTTTATTTTGCGAACACTAATTGATTACTGCTATACTAACTTTTAATTAAGAGGTTTTCTCAAGACGAGTTCATTAAATGATTATGATCATTTCAAAGACATATCTCAAAATATATGTGAAAAGAACAAAACAAGAAATAAACACATATACATATCTTCAAACATTTCTTCTACTTAAACATTGCTCCATAAATCGTTTTTAAATCACATTAGTTGTTTAAAATAAATATAGATTCAAATATAATTGCCTTTAAAAATGGGGATATTCATTAAGTATGAATTATTGGAACTTTTAAGCTATTAAATGATTTATCAAACCAATCGCCATTTAAAACAAACTGATTTCAGAGTAATAAACATAAATATTAAAAATAGTTGAAGCAACAAAACTGAATGGATATAAATGAAATTTTACATAATTTGTGTAAAGATTTAACAATAAGTTTAAGCAGGTGAAGCTGCGTGGGTTGTCAGTGTATTATTTACAACGTTTTTTACTTAAATGTAGCGTCATTGTATTATACACTCATTTCACAAACTAAATGATTTATCAAAATTGTCCAAGCAAGAGTCGACTCTACATGCTGATCATTTAACGTCGATGATTTTTAAATATAATATGATGGAAATCCTGTATTTTGAAAATAGAAGAGAAGATCAAACAAAAAAGACATCACTTTAAAAATGCTTGTAACTTTAAAAAGCTATATAGAGGTTTGTATGGTTAAAACAATTTATTACAGGTATGCTAAAAACATAATTTTATAAAATGCAAAGTATAGGGATTTATTAAGTATTTGTTGAACTCTTGTCAAGAAAACCTCGAATCATCCTGATTCAAAGACTTTGGTTTGGAAGCTTTAGCTTCCAACGTTACATTTGGAGTAGCTCCTCTCCATACTGTACTCCTGTTCGAGTAAGTAGATGATGTTACAGGCACTTTTCGTGTCTGCTTTATCTTAAGTTTATTCAACCACAAGTCCCTCGTTTTTTTATTGCCAACGACAAAAAATAAGAATAAAATAAATCCCTGATATGTAGCTGTAAGAGTAAATAAGTATGCAGCGACGATATTAAACGCAAAGAGACCAAAAACCCATGGCAAACCGAACAAAAACACTAGCAAGCAACTTACTGACGCACACCTAAACGCCTCGTTGGTATCTCCATGCCTCTGGATCCTGCTCGAAGCAAACACAGAACGAACTATTAAACCGAATAGTGTCCAGTTCACAAATAAAATAAGTGCAATCGGCACGTAAACAGATAACCAAAGTGCTAAACCTGATGGGTAACAGAATGAACCACTAGGGGTTTTATCTACAAAACGTCCCGAGTAAGAGTGAGGGGCGATAGATAGAAGGACTCCGATGACCGCAAAAGGGGCGCCCCAAGAAAAGGCCGAAGCCCTGAGCAGTTTATGAGAAGCATCTCTCGTGAATACGAGGACCAACCTCCTATAAGATAATACAGCGGCGACCAACATCCAACAAAATGATGATAGAACTGAATAATGCAGAATGATACCAAATAGCATACAAAATACATTGTAATGATCGAACTTCGAGAAAATTATAACTAGGAAACTAAGAGCCAATATGAATATGGATATGCAGAGCTGAAACCAGATCTTGTTGCTAAATTCTCGTCTCCAAGACCTGAACATAGCGGACGTGACACCTACGACAATGACGCCGAAAATTGAAAGAGCACAACCAATGATAGTTAACATTTCTAGAGCATCCTCGTTTGCTTCGGAGAACACCGATCGGGGAAATAAGACCTCTGCAAAGTGAGTGAGATGTGTGCATCTGCAGATATCTAGTTTACCTGGTTCTGATATTATAAGTCGGCAACCTTCCTGGGACCAAAACCCACTACCATCCTCGAGGAATTCCCAATAAGCGCACGTTCTGGAGATATTTCGTTCTGGGTCTGGAGATAAAGGGCTCAAATGTATGTCGATAACCTGAAATAATAAAGAAAATATCTTGATTAACTTATGAAGTTAATATTAATATTCAGATTTTTTTTTATAGTGGCGTTGCATTTACTATATATCACTTATTACTGTGCAGCTTAAAACCGTCATTAAACACTGCTAGCAAATTATTACTAAGTATTAGCAATAGTAAAATAAATTACTTCTCCATTGTCGAATTGGGTAACGTTTCCCACTTTAACGCTCAGAACTCTGCTGTTGACAGCAAATAATCCTTCAGAAGACTGGAAAGCCCTGTCGTTTCTAAAAACGACAAAACTGAGGCGTTGTGACGAATCTAACACTGATTTCGGCAAGTTAACCACCAGTTCATTTGTATCTGCCATCAACTCTGTGTTGTTAGGTTCACCTGAAAAGGGGCCAAAAACTGTTACATAAACATTATCTTAAGAATATCTGTAATAATTAAAAATATATCAGTAAAGAGTTGAATATTAGTAAGAGTAGTAGTTAGTGTCATTTATCAGCTTTACTCTTATTTCTACATTGTAGATAAAATTAATTATTATTACTGATGGCTTAAAAATACAATAATTTATAAATAAAAGTTACCAAATAACATTTCAAAGGTGCCATTAGTGAATAAGTCAGTCTCCCTGGTACCGATCTTCAAGCCTCGTACCGGGTTCGCTGGCCCTGCATCAGTCATCCCTAGGGCGATGTTAGACCTTACAACAAAGGCGCTGCGCGAACCGTTTAGTTCTATCGCAGAACCTAATTTTTCCAACAAATGTAGGAACTGGCCAGGAATTTCGAGGCTAACCGGAACTTCTAGGATGTCGTCCACCTGTAATTTTTTTAATGCTAGTAGAATCTTCATTTAGGGTTTTACTTACTTACAAAACAAACAGAAAGTAACAATATTTCAGCACATAAATTTATTTCGTTTTCTGTTGATCAACTTAGAAAGGTTTGAAGACCTCAAGAATTTCTAGACTATATATGATACAAATACGGAATGTGTGTAAATTCAGGCCAAAGTCAAAATTAATGATTTAATTTTGTATACGGGTCATAGTTTTCTGCTTAAAGTGTTTCTTCCCTTATTGAGCAATATAATGAGACTGACTCCTGTTATTCTAACCGAGAAATAATACTAAATAGACCAAATATTTAATTTACAATGTGCATATGTAAAACAATGTAACTAAAACAACATTATAATTTATATTTAGAGGTTACCTGGTCAAACATTGGATTTATATCTTCCACCATGATTGTGGAACCGTTATTGATGAGCTGATCGAGTTCTTCCATCACTTCTCTTAACTTTTCTTCAGGCTGTGGATATATTTGTTAGGGCTTAAATATATTTTTATATACTATTTAATCGTTGCTTCGATATAATTTTAATTACAAATATCAATATGAAACTTAACGTTAGCCAACTATCGCTGGTGAACCTGTGGACCTAAAAGCTCTTACCGGTCTTATTATAGGTGTTGTGGTAGTCGACTGAATGGGATTGACAGTCGTTTCTGTAGTAGATTCATATCCTTGCGTAGTCCACTCTGTGGTCGATACGTAAACAGGCGTAGAACATGTAACATTTGTAGGTTTTTTCTTAGTTGTCATAACTACAGTAGTTACGGTGACTTCTTCTGAACTGTCAGCTATGCTAACTTCAGTCTGTTCTGTGCTATCTGCCTATGATGTTGTTAATATTTCTGTTAGTGTGTTATTCACGTGCAATGATTGTTAATATGTAGTTAATAGTTCAAAAGCAATCGTAAGAAGAAAATTCATGCAAACTTCAAAGAAATCAGGACCAAGTTAAAATATCAGAACGCATAAATACTTACTTCATATGATATTGTAGGCATGGCATCATCAAAATCATCGGCTCTATTAAACATCCTGTTTAATGGTTGAGTACAGTTACTTGATGCTGTTGTTACCCACTGTACTCCTTCGTTGAAATCACCGACGCAAGTGTGGGCTCGACACCCAGCTGATATTATAGATTCACCTGAAATTAGGTACATAATTAAAATTTTTTTAGAAAAAATATTATAGAAACACGAAGAAACACATCAAAAAGTTGGACAAAAGACAAAAGAAAGTAGAATTTATTTATTAAATAACTAGTTCTGTAACCAAACAAGCAACAAGCATATATATTGTTCATTTGATACATTACCCAAATGCAGTTGTGGAACTGTATCAAAGGATTTACAATAATATACTGGCTTCATCGATACAATCTCCATGTGCTCCCAAGTCGCAGGACTCACGGGATTTACATACGGACGTAATTTGGTGTGAATTAATAAAGACCGCCTGTCCATATAAAGCCTTTTTAATTTCATTTCTACTATTTCTGGGTTCTTTCTGTCTATATTAGAATTAGAATTTATAAATTCCTTCAGCATATCCTCTGTTACATTAAAAGGAACATCTCCAATAATACTCTCATACTGATTCCTATAAGTAATGTAATCTCTCAACTTCAATTTCCAAATAGGCAACAACGTCGCTATGTCATTCAATTTATAAAGTTCATTATGTCTTATTTTCACCGCGTAAGTGTTCACCACAGATTTTTTCTCCCTTATGAATAATATTTTTTTTGTTTCACACACTTTATTTTTTTTTATTTTTATATGTGTACACCAGTAATAGCCATTTTGTTTTGGCTTGAGAATAAAATGTTTGTCGTCGATTTTGCTTATGCTTATTTTTACTGGGTAACGGTTTACTGAATCTGTGAAACAGTAAACATCTTCTTCATCCATTGATTCGTTAACAGTTAGTGTTAATTTATTTTCGCTAAAATAAAAATAATACTTTTAGAAAACTACAGTAGATTTGTTTAATATCTTATGATAGATGATCATGTATAAATTTTATTAATGAAGCAAAAGGCGAGGCGAAGTTAGTATAATACAAAATTAATTGTGACATAAATATGTCAGTATAAATATACTTACACATCTATAGTTAACTGCATAGTGACATTCTTCAATGGAACTGGTTTCTCGCATATGACATCGTAAAATATAAATGAACTGTTAACTAGATCCCAAGCATTATTTTGTATGGAACCCAACAATGTATCCTCGCCGTGAATGTCGTCTCGGAAATTCCACTGTTCAAAAGGTATCTGAGAAAAAAAAATATTGTTACCTTTATTCATCTTCTTCTTAGTAAAGTTAAGAGGCTAAAATCGCCAAAAAAAAATACAAAGTGTCCAAAATAAATAAGGTTTTATTGTTCTATTTTCATACAGCTTGTTTTGTCTTTTTAGGCTATATAAGGAATTTTAAAACTGTTTTGGGCAAGAGATATTTTTTTTCCAATATTAACTGACACCTCAGTCCCTCAGAATATATGTTACATTTAGTAAATATAAGGTCGGAGCAAAAAGAGTTTTCGTTTGTTCATACAAAGGATATATTTTATGTATGAGGAGGAAATATTTTTTTAAGTATATTTTTTTATTAATTTATAATATGTATGTGCCGTTTTGATCGATGACTTGTTGCCATCTTATGAGTAGTGCCGTGAACCTATTGCTGCAGAAATTTAGAGATTTTTGATTACAAAAATCTGACAGGTAGTGTTCACAGTGCTCTTTTGAGGTTAGCTTTATACTTCCTAAAGAGTTCAGCAATGACCAAAACATCTGATGGAGCAAGGTCAGGGCTATACGGAGGATGCATCAACACATCCCAGTTAAGTTCTCTCAATTTTTGCTTCGTGGCTATAGATGAGTGCGGTCTGGCGTAGTCATAATGAAACACCACGCCCTTCCTATTTATCAGCCCTGGCCGGTTTTTCTCAATAGCTATTTTTAACCTCATCAGTTGATGACAGAAAAGGTCAGAATCGATAGTTTTACCTGGTGGCAAAAGCTCATAGTAGACGATTCCTTTTCAATCTCACCATACACATAGCATCACTTTGTTCCGGGCTTTGCCAAGGTCTGTGGGGCTTGTCCATGCTTCGACCATGATCTTTTTCACACATTCTTTTCGTAAGTCACCCATTTTTCATCATCCATAATCAATTTTACTAGAATTGCTACATTTCAACAAAAAATCGCAAATGAAAACACGTCGCATTAGGTTTCCCTCAGTGAGATCATGTGGTGCCCAAATGTCAAGTTTTTCTTGTACCCAGACTTCCGTAAATGATGTAAAACTGTTTTATGATCAACGTCCAGTTCTTCAGCAATGTTGTAGCTACTGATATATCGATTTTGCTCGACTTTCTCAAAGATGGCACTGATTTTATCTGTGACAGGAGCGGGCGTCCAGAGCGAACCTTATCTTTCACACAAAAATTTCCAAACTTGAAATGCTTGAACCACATTTGTGCTACTAACCTTACTTATTGATACCACATTAGATCAGTAAACCACACAAATTTTATTCGCGGCGTTTGTTGCATTTTTACCATTTTTGTAATAAAATTTTAAAATGTACCGAATTTCTTCGTCCCATCTATTCATTTTGCTTGCTTGAAAAATATTTGAAAAATGGCGGGATCTAGTTTTATTTTATTTATTGGATCTTCAGAATTTCACATTTAATGGTTTTTAAAACCAGCCAGTTACATTCCGTACAGTCAAAGAGGTTTGATTACTACATTCAAAATACGAAAATACTTTTGCCCCGACCTATTATCAAATGTAATTGGATTGAATCTCCTGTCAGATGATAAATGACAGACATAAAAAAAATATAAGACTACAGGATCTGTATTTACCGTTCAAGAAAAGGAGTTGCATGTTCAGATGTCAAACCACACGTCATTTTGTTAAAGAAATTGGAAAATTTTATATTGATTATAAGACCAAAATATGAATGTTACAGACAGACTTTATACTGCCTTGAGTATTAAAATAGTTTTATAACTATTCTAACAGTTATTACAACTCACCTCCGAACTATCGTCTGTGGTATCGTACCTCAACACAGAATAATCTGAGCTCATTGTGATGCCAAATGGGTAAATATGAGTCACACCAGATTTCCGAAATTTCTTATGGTTTACATAAGGCCATCCACGATTGATTAAGGAACCTCCTTTCTTCAGGCAAAGGTCCTGGGCTTGATTCCACGTAGCCCTGACAGTTCCACCTCCCACCCCAGATAGAAGTGATAAGCATGTTGATTCAGGACTATAAAATCTTACAGCATCTTTTAAATCATTACATTTGCTACTAGAGAGATCAACACTACTGTAAGGTTTAACCACGCATATACTGAAATACATCTCATTGCACTTGACAGCAGTGTAATTACTATAGGGATCCATTACAAGACACAATTCTTCCTCCAAATCTAGTGTGGGATCCATAGTCACTGCGTACTCAGAATTTAATTTTTCGCCCATATTTTTACTGTAAGACCAATCAACATAAATCCCACCAGGATGCATTGATTTGTACTCGGTCCAAACAACTTGTTCGAGATTAAAGTTTTTAACTTCATGATAAAGTTTTGACGAGTATAAATTGCCAACACAGTCTTTGTATTTATCTGTGAACGTCTCTGGGCCCTTCGGACGGAAACAGAGAGGGCTATCATCTTTTCTCTGGAGAGGTTGGAAACCGATAGGACATATCGAATCGTACGATAAGCTTTGCGCTTGAATATCTGGCCATAAGAAAATTAATAGAGTCGCCTTCAAAACTTGATAGAACTGGCTATACATCTGAAAATAAAAATATTTTGTTATAATTTTATTGTGAGAGGCTTTGTACGAAAAATGAAAACTTACGAGTACTACAATAATATAATAGAAATCTATTTATAATTCTTAATTTCACTTTAAAAAATTTCAACATATTCACCAAAGAATAAGCGACAATAAGTATTTCAGAAAAACTGCGAAGTTAAGATACCAAATTTCCATGTATAATATTACATGTAAATGGACTTAAAAAAGGGACATAAGCACAAACATCACATATATTTGAACAATATCAGATAGTAATCCACTTGACGCTATTACCGATACACTAACATTAACGCCCCTGATGAGTGATGTCTCATATCAAAACCCTGTATTATACAATTAGATAAAAAGTTAATCGTGGCTCAGCGTCTGGCTGTAATACGGTGATTATGGGTTCGATTCCCACTGGAGGGAGTTGTTTTGACACTTAGTAAGCATATAATATTTATTGTGATGAATGTTGATGAGTACTAAGAATAAATGAATTTATGTTCAATAAATATTGTGATATATTTAGTTATCTAGCTCTACCAAATAAATGCATATATAAGTAATTATTTCGGGTGAAGTTTGAGGGGTCATAAGTCAAGGAAGCCAGTACTACTATACAGCTGTGTATTTTTATTTTTTTATGATTCCGTCCCTCAAAAGGAAAAAAAGCGGAACCCTCAGGATATATCTCGGGATCCTGTACAGGTATCAAGCCTAAATTAATTTCAATATTTAGGCGTGCGGTCCCTGCATATGCATATGCTTCTGCATAGTAAAAATTGAGCTTCTAAGTCAACACAATCAAAAGATACGAGCAGTCATGCATTTTTTTCCTACATTTTGTATGAAATTCCCGTGGACATACAGTTAGAACTTACAATACAAACAAAGGAAAAATCCGAAAACTGAAAATTTATAGGTATTTCATAGAAAAAAATCATTACAAACATATTATATTTGTACTTCATTTCATACAAAATATGTACTCCCCACTTTCCGCCAAGTTCTGGAGGCATTGCGTGTTGAGTGACGAAGCTCAACTCCGCCTCTTATCTACCAGAGCGTAAATGAAAATAGTTTAAATACAATCAACGAGTGGATATCGAACTAACAGTTAATAAGTTTACGATCTGACGCTGTCCCACTGCACCACAACGGTTTTGTTCGGTAGATGTTCAGATAATTTTAATATAACATGCAACTATTACTTAATGCGGTGAAAGTGTGAAAATTGTGATGTAAAGACACGCTACACAGTACACATCAAAGAAGTTTATTTATTTATTATTGATTTACTTATGCATCTTTAGTTTAAATGACGGAATCGTGCCATATACGAGAATTGTGGATTCCCTTTTGGACTCGAAGGAACATTTAGATTAAATTATGTGTAATGGGTAGATAGACCCTAGTGTTTCCCGCCTTCCACCCGAAAGCTTTGCTTCGAGACAACTTGATTTTTTTTCGATTTTTAAAGTGTTACTGCACACTCTAACAGAAAAAAGAATATTAAAAAAAGCGGAAAAAATTTGGACGTAACGTGATTTGAACCTGCCTCTCGGAAAAAGTGAAAAATTTATAAATATAATTACTATAGTACCACCGTAATGGAATTGAACCGAGAACCCATTGTGTGACAGTGGCCTCAACCTACACTTAGGTATAAAATGTAACGTGACAATGGATTATGCTTTTTCGTGCCGGCAGCCGGCGTTCATCGATTTATAAGACGTTATCGCGTGAAATAAATAAATAAAAAAAAGTATTATTTATTTATTATTGGTATAATTTTTTTTGCTGATGCTATTTTCATTGTATTTACCTATTTGTAAGTATTTGCAAGATCTGTTTTAGAGTAGACCGTCTGTACATATAATAACTCACCTTCGTTAAAAGTGAAATTGAGTGCAACTGACATTTAACATATTGTGTAGGTGTACTTTATCATTACAAATGTAATGATTCATAATTATGTCGACATCGCGTTTTGTATGGATATAGAAAAGTTTATAAAAAAAATATTAAGCGGCCCGCATGTGGCTTTGCTCGCTTGTAGCTCTCTGTATGAATGCGACTTCTGACATTTTTATGTCACTTAAAAATGCTTTTTAAACAAAGCATAATAGTATCACTTTTTTATTATATACTTAACTAGAGGGCGCGCGCGGCTTCGCCCGCTTATTAGGAGTGAATTCTAAAAAAAACACGAAACACGTGTTCAATAAAATATTTTTAACGGTCTGAATTTAAATTTTTATAAAAATCGGTGGCAATTTAAAGATTTTTCCATATAAACTTTCAACCCCTTATTTGAACCTTTAGGGGGTGAATTCTTAAAAACCATGAAACACGTGTTCAATGAAATATTTTTAAGAGTCTGAATTTCAAATTTTATAAAAATCGATACAGATTAAGATTTTTTTCCATACAAACTTTCAACCTCTATTTCATCCCTTTAGGGTTAAAATTTTTCAAATTCCCTTCTTAGTGGATGTCCAGAATATGAAAATAAACATCTGCCCAAGTTTCACGTTTCTACCATCAGCGGTTACGGCTCTGCGTGCGTCTTACCTCAGTCAGTCAGCACAAGTCCTTTTATATATATAGATAAATTGAATTACACTCATGTTCTAATATCCATATTTTCATAATAATAATAAATTTCTTTAATATCTTAACTTTACCGATTTTTTGATTATATTAGAAATAAAAAAAATTACGTATATTGATATAAAAAAAATACTTGTATAATCACTTAATTATTTTATTAAGCGCATTAAAATCGGTTGCATATTTTAAAAGACGCCAATTGAAGTCTATATAAACATGGCGCAATGGAACAGTTTCTGAAATTGATTTTTATTTAGTTAAGTTCCGCTTCATAACACACAATAATTTTTACAAAAGGCAGAGAGAGAGAAAAGCAAAAGAGAGAGTTGAGAAGTGTCTTTAGGTTGAAGAAACTAGTGAGTATCTTCGGCACTAGTGAGACACCAGCGAGACCTCCAGTAAAGACACTGTGAGGCCAGAGAAATTTGTGACTTTATCCAAAAGGTAAGTGTCTTGACACTAGGATCTCTCTAATTATAAGTAGGTATATCATCATAAGAACTGTTTTATTTTTTCTATTTCCTCCACGATGAGGCAAAAAAAAGTAAACAATTCATTTAAAGCAATGAAATGTGAAAAAAAAATTACAAAAACAATCACCTTGTATTCAAGTACGGTCGTCACGCTCGCAGGCTGTCATCTTACGTTCCTATCGATAGACTTTCACGCGGTTTTATTGTATTGCTTATAGATTGTACCTGGGAAAGAATAATATTGTGAGAAATTATTTAAAATTATATATCAAATTATTATTATTCCCACTCTAATATACATAGCGCGGCGTTGACTTCCGCTCATTAACAATCAACGACTAGAACGTATAGATGAAAAGTGAGGAGCGTATTAACACCAAGTCTTAACACCAAATTTCGCCTACGTAGGTAGCTATACAGGAAAAATTGTGGAGGCTTTATTTTATAAAAGATGTCAACACTGTTTACCATATATAGCAGGTAGGCAAAGAAAACGTAGTGTTAGGGCTCTCCGTTTCTCACTTTCCGCCGAATTCTCGAGGATTTCTTGAGGATTTAATTTAATATTTCATACATTCAATCAAATCCACAACCGTCGCATCCTTCACATCCTTTTGCCACCGGGCCTCAAAATATTACTTTAAAACAAATATTTAGTACTTATAATGTTATTGTAACTATTTACTTATAGTACCAAAGTTTTAAGCAACACAAGAATAACTAACATAAATATCAACTCAGGGCTTCCTGTAGAACCTTGACAAAATGTACAGGCGAGTATCGCGTGGTCATCGAGAATTAGTAACAGAATGATCTAATTTTTTATACATTAAAAGCCTATTGTAATCAATATCTATGAGTGTCGGCAGTTGATTCATGTGATTTGTAATGACCAGATAGAAGATTATCTAGACTTACTAGGAATTTATATAATATTTACAGTAATAACGCTAATGACCATTTTTATGAAGTGGAAATGACAATTTTTATAAAGTGCTGAGGTTGAGTTAGTGTAAGCGTGCACTACTATTAATACGAAATATTTATATACGGAAATGTGCACACATGTGCACAGCATAAAAAACGCACAGATTTTAAATTTGTAACACATTTTGTCACATTTTGGTATAATCGAGATGCGATTGTCGCAAATAACTTGTAATTTGCATGTTACGGACTGTTAAAATGGACTTGCTGTATTTATAATTCTGTTTTTATAGCGCAATAATAAAACTTGTTGCACAAAAACTCAGATGACAATAAGAAGATTGGCACACCCAAATAACAATGCACAGCCTTATTACTGAACCTAGAATCTAGAAATAATGCGAATAGTTATTCTATATAGTGAAAATAAGCACTAAGAAAGGAATTTCGGTAAATCCACCCCAATGGATTGAAATGGGGATTAAAAGTTAGTAGTATGAAAAATCGTAATTTTTAACAGGACCGTTCCTTTTTCAAAAGGAGGATAAAGAATAAATTATTTTGTACAGTAGAGTGTCTGTACCTGCTGATGCGGAATACAGAATGAAGCTAAAAAGATACCAAAATCATAGTAGAAAAAATTAAAAGCTAAGCCGCGAGTGGAAAGCTAGTAATATAATCCTACAGATAAGTACGTAACCTTCCTACATGCCCTAATCACAAGGGAGCGTAACAGCTGGGCGTAGCTCATTGCCGTCCAAATAACGAATTTTATGGTTTTATCTATGGTATACAATCAATTGACTCCTCTAATTTGGAGATTTTCCACCACTTCGTTTTTGTGTAACGCTTATTTTGTGTAAAAGTTGGGCTATTTTTGTCTATAAGTGTAATAATATTAAAGTACATCATGGTAGTTCGAAGATAATTTGAGGTTGGTTCAATTCTCAATGGGCAAAAAATAAAATATATTAACGACGTGGTGCTCCGCTCGAAGCTCCTTAGCACTGGTCTATACGCCGAATACAGAAGAAGAATATCCTATATGCCACTCTTATACGTGATAAGGTGCAGAGGATTCTTTTTCGAAGAAGGTATTCACGATAACTAGATCAGACGCAATATCGCAAAGACCGTGTCCAAAACCCGTTCATACGGCTCAGCAGCAGTTCTCGGCATCGTCTGGTTAGAGCGCCATTATTCCACATTGCAAAGAGGAGTTTCTGTCTGCGTACTATTGTCTTTAGTCGTGCCCGTACTTGACACGGTAGCCCTTGCCCACTTATTGCAGGTGTAGGGCGTTGTGCTTGCGCGTCCTTTAACGGCGACGCCCTAAGTGTACCCAGTCTCTGATGTCTTTGCATTATAAAGATGCGACTGCCATCTGACCTCCAAAATCTCTTTTGGGGAAAAACCGAGTGGAGAGGAATAGGACATATAGGAAAATGGGAAGGATGGGTAGAAGCAGAGAATAGGAAAAAAAGGGGGAGGGTTAAATAAAAGGGGTCGTTCAAGGGGAAGGGGAAAGGGGGGCCCTTTTATTGACTGGATGAATGTCTAACAAGTGGTGGCTAGAGCAGGGGAGGTCGCGTACCCGGATATTCTTGTATTTTTGTGAACATTCTTGTATTTTCATTTAATATTTTGATCAAACACAAAATGAAAGAAATACTTAGAACGATCTAAGCGTTATCATTCTTCATCTTATTTGTTCTAGATACGGAGATGATTCATTTCCACGCAAAGAACAACTGTTGATAAGATATTATGAATTTTAAATTATATTACATTATTTGCCACCAATTGCCAAAGTAAGCCAAAAATTTGAGGAGTTAAAATTTCTTAGTTCCCGTCCTGGAAAGACGAAGCGCGGCGTTGAGTTCCGTCACTCAATATGCAATGTCACGAATTCGAGCGGAAAGTAAGCAACGGTGTGACTAGCTCAGATTAGTTTCTGTAATAAAAAACATTTTGACATCACTTTAATGTATATTTTAATTGATCTATATTTTTTTTTATCGCAAATTCTATGTGTCCAGTGTCCAGCTATTCTAAAGGCATTGCGTGTCGATTGGTGGAACCCAAGGACACGCTTTATCTTACCTAAAGTACAGGAATGATAAGGTCACGAATATATAGTAACTTACATTTAGATTAAATAGACATTCACCTAAGGAAATCAAACGTAAAATAAACCTCTTTATTTAATTAGAAGATATTTTAAAAAATACTTTAAAGAATTACCACCAATTCTAGATATCGTTTTTCTCTAGAACAAAATTCGGCATTAATATAAAGAAACTAAATGAAATATAAGAAATATACTGTAGAAGCCACATACTTAGTAAATTGACTTGGAAAAGTAATAAAGGTTCTACATTAGTCCTGAGGTGTTTGGTTTCACAACACTAAATATTTTTATTAAATTTCTGTGATAAATTTATAGCACTATGTGGAAAAATATTGCTTAACTACTTCAATGTAATTATTATAGTACTATATAGTAATAATTTACATAGCATGTCTTATATTTTCACGTAATCTCGAAGTACTTGAAATATGAAGGAATGCTTCGCGTCAGTTATTCATGTATTTTATTTGACCTATTGCTGAATTATAATGAGTAATTATATTTATATTGAAATGCTTGTTATAATATTTATAATTTTTAGGACTTTCTTGAAAATGTCATGGTATAATATATAGTAAATAACTGTGTATAAAAATGTATATATTCATACTATATATATATCTATAGTTTACCTTTATAAGAAACTAGCGGACCCGGACGCGGCTTCGCCCGCTTGAACTATACGAATGCTTATTAGATATATTTATGAAATTGTTTTTGAAAATATCTAATTTGAATGAAAAAAATTATAAGTAAACGTAATCATATTAAAATATTTATAAAAAAAAATTAAACAAAACCCGCTACATTATTAATATCATCAAAGTAAAATAAATATTTAATAGAATTAAAATTAAATGTGTTGTGCTATGTTTTTGCAAGTGCATGTGGTTATTTACATAATACTTAAATACAATAAAACATATTATATTTTTTGTCTCTGTCTGTCTTTCTATTTCCCCGAGCTAATGTCCAGAAT
Organism: Heliconius himera; assembly: GCA_021202915.1. Lineage (NCBI taxonomy): Eukaryota > Metazoa > Arthropoda > Insecta > Lepidoptera > Nymphalidae > Heliconius > Heliconius himera. The sequence goes on from JAJHJA010000573.1 coordinate 40,252, forward strand.
AACTGAACTGATTTTTATTGGACTTTCAGTGATCGATTTTACTGATTTACCCGGGAAAAATCTTTTTACACGTTTTCCTTGCGCGCGTACATAGATACTATATGAAATACCTAACTAAAGTCCTTTTTACATTAAATATGATAAGTTTTGCGAGCAATATCAAATAAAATCCCAAAAAACTAAAACCATATTTTATTAAGTGTATAACAATGCAAAAGGTAACCATCCAAGATGAAATAACCAACAATTATTTCCTTAAATAATAAGTACTTAAATAATATTATGCCGCTGCCGCACTGGGCCGCAACTTACACCACACCAAGAAATTTATGAAAATCTAACTAAACTACTACTCGAATAAGCGAAGAACTAAAGAAAAGTATAAATTAATTATAATTACATAAAAAATAACAGTAGTTCGAAAATGTATGAAAATTTACAAAACTGTCAAAGTCATCTGCCCGTTCGCGTCGGTCATACTATGCCGCTCGTAGGCTAGGTCATTTCGAATCAGTGACATCTCCTTAATTATTTATTAGAATGTTATACAGTAAACTATAATTTCAATCCAGATGAAATGTTAAAAGTGACTATTATATTCATTTTCATAAGGATCAATATCAAATTATAGAAAACACATACAACAAAAACCCGATAAATATAAAGTAAATTAATTAAAATGATTACTTTTGCTTAACCTTCAGAGATAAACATGGTATATGTATAGCGGACTTTTTTAAACATTAAAGAACAATATTTTTGTAAAACATTGTTTTTATGTATCTCATAAGTTTGAGTCGGCGCCCGCCATGTATGCGTTACGCTCATTTTGGGTGACGTTTTCTTATAACAAACAAACTTTGCAAACCGTTGCTTAGCAACGGTCGGTTGTTATTAACATGGCGGAATAAATTGCCTGTCAAACTAAAAAGTATTTTAATATATTAGTATATATCGACAATACTACAAATATGAGAAAAAAAGTAACCTATGTTCATCCGAAGACCCTTAAGTATCTCTTTATGTGTATTTTATCACAATTGAATTAGCGGTTTGGCCCTGATTGCGTAACAGACAGACAGACAGACAGACAGACAGACAGAGTTACTTTCGAATTTATAATATAGGTATGGATGGTAGTTTTTTTTAAGAACCATTATAAAAAAGTATTTACTAAAAGGTTCATTGAGATTCAACATGGCGCAGTGGGAAAATATATAAATTATTACCATATTCCCACGCTACTCGAGAATAGAAGTTTAAATAAAAAAGCATATAAAATTATTTTTGATGACTAAAAAAATTGTACTTTCCATTATTTTAACTAGCGTTTGCGATAACAGTAGTTAAATTGGGGTACATAATGTTTTGTTTTAAAATCCATATAAATTCAAATTCAAATAATTTTATTCAAAATAAGAATTTACATGCTTCATTTTTTGAACGTCAAATAATTTACCACCAGTTCACTAAAGTTAATGCCTCAGACCTGAGAAGAACCGGCGCGAAAAACTCAGCGGGACTTATTTTTTTTTAAATCAATTTTAAACAAATACATATTTAATTAACTGTGACAATGATACCTTTATATGATATATGTACATATATATTGTACATACATAAGTATAAAACTAGAAATTTTAATGTGTAGTAATTTGATTATGTGTCAAAAAAAATATATCCATATCAGTAAATTTGGCCGGGTGTTGCTGTTATCTGTTGCAGTAAAATAGCGCATAACTGTACCGTAGCCGTAGCGGCAGTGGGTTCGGAAGAATTAATTATGACTTATTAATATATTTATTTTCTCTCTGGTACCAAGGCAAAAGCTCGGTGTTGAGTTCCACTACTTAACTTGCAATAAATTGAAAATTCGGCCGAAAATGGTGACCGAAAGCTAAAAACACAACTAGTTACCGCTTACCGCCCGCAACTTCGTTTGCGTGTGCCTTATGGTCCTTTTAAAAGTCGGTTCCATTTACCGTCCGCTTTACAAAATTATATATATGTCCGCATACAATATGCATATTCTGCATGCTCTGCATATTATATGCGAACAAAACCGAGAGCAAACACTAGTCCGCCCATATTTGTAAGACGCTAACGGCCTTGAATTAGAGATACTTGTGTAGCTATTGACCCCGGTTGACACGGAACAGGGAGTAATTGTGGTAGCCTGAGTAATGTTAATGTAAGTAATAACTGTAATTATACTAATTATCAAGGAAACAATTTTCGTTTTGTAAAATAGTTAATTTATATTTGCTCTGAAATAGCCCTATATTGTATAAAGTAGTAAAAAATCAAATTCAAATCAAATTCACGTTGTGTTCTGTGTGGGACTACACAGCAGGGTAGCCTCTGCCTACCTGGAAACCTAATATTAAGACACTCCGTTTGCCCATTTGCCGCTTAATTCCGAACGGCATTGTGTGTTAAGTGACGGAACTCCAAGCTACTCTTTGCCTCGATACCAGAGCAAAGATATGAAAATTAAATATTTATTTCCTCGAGTGTGAATCGAACCTACAACTTGTTTCGTTTACAGTCACACTTTATGCCCTGCGCCACGACACCTTGTATAAGCTATCCTCACCTTGTATAAGCTATCATTAACTTAATACATATGTATATGTCAAATACCATAATTTGGTATTCGATAAATATATATTAGTCTCATTTAAGGTATCGTTTCTCTGAAATCACTTGTGCAATGCAAATGTCAGTAATATTTAATTAGTGGCCATATTCGAATTAAAAAATAAAACCTCGGACAGAAGAGGCAAGCGGTAATAATTTTAAAGGAGTCCCACAACTTAGTTGCAGTTATTCGAATCCCAGCAATGTGATGGGCCCTATCACAATAAATCCATACTAAGAAGTTTGTTATTATTTTATCGAGTCCCACTGCGCTACGATAGCGTCGTTTCCTATATCAACTCAAAGCTTAAATGAATCCGTCACTAAACTATAATATATACGACTCAAACTATTAAAATCATGTAAGAAACAAAATTTTATCGTTTTTATTAGACACCTCGCACATATTTATAACAAGACGCTAATAGCGCAATAAACTAGCTTGGGAAGCGATATTTGCTAAGATACGTATACCGTATGTTTACCTGATGGTATAAATAATAAAAGTAATTAAAAATAAATAGGTACTGACTTCAAAGAAATGTCAAATTACCTGTACGCATTATAAATATTATGTCCCTTTCAGAAATGCGTGGACACCTAAATCTCTAAAAATACATAACCGATTCTAATCAAACTTAGACTGTTCCGTAAATAGGAATACATATGACTTTTAGTTTCCGAGAAATTTACAAACGAATATATAAACATACACTTAAGAAATTTAACACACGTGCTTCGAAGCCTAAATAGATCATCATAGGAGAATTGTGCTTAAGATGACATACTTTTTCTTTCAAGACAAATATTTGAAATAAATGAAGTCACGTGAGATCAGGACATTGCGTATATTATCATACATATCATAATCAACGAAAGTATTGTAGTTTCAGAACAATCAAAGCAACATAAAATAAAAAAACAAACATAAATCGCACTTAGGTCGACCGGTGTAAGACGACATACCTATAGGGTAAGATGACATAGACGTCATAACCTGCGATCCACTGACTTTTTTGTTCACACGTGACTTTCCTGTAGAAGTAGACTTTAGCAATGGAGAAATTTCATTAAGTACGCTCTTCTCTTCTGGCTTCTTAATCGATCCTATTTATAAGTGTAAGATGACATACTATGCCATCTTATACTCACGTTTTGTATGTCATCTTACCCAATAGATATGTGAATTTAATTGTAACAGTTATGACAAAAGTTTATGGGTAAGAATGTGCTTTTAGCGTTAGTTGTGTCATATAATAAGCCTATGTTACATTAAAAATTACTTCAAGTAGAAAATCCTTACCTTACGTGTATTTTCACCACCAAGCAAAAGCGGAAGAAAAATTTTCTGCTATTCAAAATTACGAAAACATGAATTACTTGCCAATCTGCGTGTACCTTCCGTCATAATGAATTTGAATACTAGCGATATCTACAGACACTCTCTAAAACGTCATAAGATCACACTTAGCGCAAATATTTAAATCAATATTGGCAGTGTGTCATCTTATCTCCGTATGCCATCTTAAGCACAATTCCCCTATACTTAAATGCAATTCAATTCCATACCGAATATATCAAACCGATAATCATTTTTTTTTTGAAACTCGGTTAAAAATAAAAATCCAGCTTGTCTATATAAGAGTGTATAGAGTCAGCTAATGAAAATTTTTACGTTTACTATTGAACGTTTTATAGTTTTTCTTCCATAAGCCAGACCTAACACAATGAGATCACATTTATTTGTACAATTTTCATCGATTTTATACATATGACGTAGTTTCAAAGAAATTATGTTTTTTTTAGCTTCACGCTGTATCCTGCACATAGTCAGATAGGCAGAGGGAACCTAGGAATCTAGTGTTAAGACTTATTTCACACTTCCATTTGTCGTTTCCCACTTTCCATCTAATTCGGGTGGCATTGCGTGTTGAGTCGTTCGCTCGTTACCGGAACGAGGAAATTAAAATATTAAATACTAGCGGCTTCGTCCGTATAAGCTTATTGTTATATTATAGCACAATTATACATTTTTTGTATAAATTGTAACTTATATATTATTCTAATATATAAACTATGATATTGCAAACTTTATCTTAATCCGTTCAGTAATGTTTACGTGAAAGTGGAATAAACAACCATGCTCACAAAATTTCACATTAGTAAGAAATATAAGATTTCTTTTCTTCAAACGCAAATCGAACCCATAACCAGTCGCATTTGAATTTGATAGATAATAAAATTTGCAAATAAACGCAAATAACATAATTATAATATTTAAACTTAGTGCGACGTTCTTATTGAATCATGTAAACCATTAAAGGCTGGGCCTCTTAGAAATTATATTCAAGTACACTCATCTACGTAAAGATAAATATTATAAACAAACTAAAAACTCGACTGCACAAGCTAAATTAATATATCCACAAACACTCGCGCCATCAAGATAAATCAGATCAAAATCGGTTCACTGGTTTATAAGGAAACAAAGAAACGGACATACACACGCATTAAAAATCTAAAAATATGACCCTCCTTTTTAGCTTCGCCTCAGTAGGCTAATTAAATAAAATCAATTTGTGTATAATGGTAATCTAGAATTAAGTTTAAGAAAACTAACATTCTCTTTAACATCATTCTAATTTAATTAAAAAATTTAAAGCTTATTTCACTAAAAGTAGAGAACGGAGAACAAAGCGATCAATAAGCTGTAGCCGCCTTGAAATTGGATTTTCTAAACTTATGGCGTACTCTGAGTGAACAGGAAAATATAGTAACAATTATAACAATCCATCGAGTGGGAATCGAAACCACAACCGTCGAATTTACAGTCGCATGCTTGTGCCTCTGCGCCACGACGACTTCAAATACAAATACATACGTATGCGTAAAACAGAAAATTAAGGTGAAAAAAGACATTCCTATGTAAATAATATGAGACAATAACTATAGAAGATTCTAAAGAAAGTACATCTCGTGTGAAACACGCGTGACTGAGCATTGAGAAAAACTGAGGTACCATAAAAAAATACTTGTAATTGTACAACGTATCATTATTATTTACAACACAAAGTTGTTTGAGGTTTATTAGTATTTTTTTTTCGTTGTAATATAGATTGATTTTTCCGGTTTTATAACAAATATTACAACATTATTTGCTAATTGGGACATCAGTAGGATTAATAAATTATTATTATTTTCTTGCTCTATCAAAACTATGACGTTAAGTTCCGCTACTCAACACGCCATATCTTGAATTCGGGCAGAATGTGGAGAACAGAGAGTCTTGACACTTGACTCTCTCTACCTACTCTGCCACACAGAGGATACAGCGTGAAGCTAATAAAATTGCAATTAACATAATTAACATGCAACGTCTCAGAAAGTAGACAAACTAGAACGAACTACTTAATTTCAGTTCCATATCGTAATTCTTAAAATTCAAAATATATATCAAAACAAATAAATCAACAAGAGGCCGGTCGTGGCGCAGCGGCTCGAGGTGTGACTGCAAAACCGACTGGTTGTGGGTTCGATCCCCACTCGAGGAGATGAAATATTTACATAAATTTATATTTCCATTTCTTCGCTCTGGTGTCGAGGTTAAGCGCGGCGTTGAGTTCTGCCACTCAACACGCAATGCCTCCAGAATTCGGCAGAAAGTGGGGAACGGAGTGTCTTAACACTAGGTTCCCTCTGCCTACCCTGCTGTGTGCGGGATACAGCGTGAAGCTAATTTAATTTAATTTAATTTAAATCAACAATTAAACATAAATATATACAAACTTAATACGTAATTAACACAATATTATGCTTGAGAGAATGTTAGCGAGTACGTGCGATTTAAACAAACAAACTGATCGACATACAATAGTAATTTGTTGATAGCTTATTTTGATTAGAGAGAGATGCGTTGAAAATCTAACAATAGAATAGCATAATTACATTGTTCCTATAAGTAGCTTACTCGCTGTGATTTAATAAATGTGATGCTTCTTGATATTTATTCAGTAGTCTGGTAGTCCCAAACTTTTAATATAGCGGTACCCCAAAAAAAAATATTATCTTTTTTTATGAAACCCCATATCAAATACAGTAATTTATATCAGAATAAAGACGTATGTACAATTTAACCGTTGAATCCTATAATGGGTAAAATAAATAATTTCACGAAACCTTGGGTCTCTTTACTACGGAACCCATAGATGCTATTGAACCCACCATAAGAAGACTCGAGACTATTTGTTCTATCAGTCACCCTCATATCGGAATAATAATATTCGTATTTACTGTAACAGTAATTAATATATATACAGAAGGTTAATTTATATTAATTTTAACAGACTAAGCAGTGTCGACTTGTACCTGTCTCAAGTTAACCGTTTACTGTAACACTTAGGTAATTTTAGATAATAACAAATTATATGTATTTATGTTGTCCATTTTCTGAATGAAAGGTTGACAATTATGATGTCGGTCAAACGGTTTTTCCTTGACGTAAGAAACGTCCGGTTCCGGGTGGTATCCTCTTTTTTCACGCTTCACTTGATATTACACATAGAGCAAGGTAGGCAGAGAGAACCTAGTATAAAGACATTCCGTTTCCTAATTTCTGCCCAATTTTAGAGACATTGCATTTTAAGTGACAGAACTCAACTCAGAACTGCGCATTTTGTCTTGTTATTACAGCGATCAAATGAAAATAGTTCTTTTTTGCGAGTAGGAATTGAACCCATAAATAAAGTCAGATATTGTGCGCAACAACGGCCATGTTCTTTGTTCCATTAAATATGGTAGGACTTGCTACCTTATGTCATGTCTTTAAAAATTAAAACTTAAACAAAAAATTAAATCAGCTTCACCTGTATCCCGCACACAACAGGGTAGACAGAAACCTAGTGTTCAGACACTCCGTTGCCCACTTTCCGCCCAGTTCTGGAGGCATAGCGTGTTGAGTGGCGGAACTCAGAGCAAAGAAATTAAAATATAAATGTAAATAAATATTTAATTTCCACGAGTGGGAATCGAACCCACAACCTGTCGATTTTACATTCACACTTTGTTGTGCCCTTGCGCCACGATTGGCCTCACAAAAAAATGCGTAGCCTATTTTTTTATCAAACACAAAATAAACACAAAACTGCGCTTACACTGCACTACTTTTAGTACAATAGGTTAGATCATTATTAGTAGGACGTTCCCATTGCATCGTTTAAGTGAAAGTCCTATATCCCTACATACATATAGTGTCCTAAATTATGTAACGTCTATACATATAATATATTTGACAGGTGCATGAAAACAAAAAGAATTGCTTCGTCATAGTTAAGAAATAAAACTTAATATCAAAAAGTTCCAATTTTTCTTATTTTCGTAAATGTATTATATCTTATCTGAAGATAGAATTTTATCGTAGTTTTAGAGCCATTGCCTTTTCAGCAAAATCCTTTTATTCATTACAAAACGACGATTTCAACATTGTTTTTTTTTTTATAAAACAACAAATATTTATTTGATATCATAATATTAATTTGAGATTGTTTTTTAGCAGAGTCAGACTGTAAACGCGACGGTTGTGGGTTCGAATCCCACTCGGGAGGATAAAGAAAACTGGATATCAAGAAAGTTCCGCCACCTAACAAGCAATGTCTCGGATATTGAACTGAAGGTAGGAAAGTGTCCTAATACTAGGATCCCTCTGCCTACCCAGCTAATTACGGGATGCAACGTGAAATAAAAAGTATAAATTAATTAGATTAATACAATGCCAGTACAAAAACTGAATAATAAAAACAGTTTAAAATAAAAACCAATAAAGGTGTGCGAAAAACTAATAAAATAGCAATACAATAACGAACTTTGTATGCCAATGATAAAGTTTATGGGTACGTTGGAAAGTACCGATTTACCACGTACCGTACTCGGTATTCGTTGTGTTGTTGACTTTACGTCAGGCCTTATCATAGCTGAAATATTTATGTTTGGTGACTCCGTACTAATGCAGATGTGGCTATCTAATTATTATATTTATTCTTATTATTTTGTTATCTGTGAGCACTTCCTGCCTTGATAGGAAAAAATAACTAGTTTTAAGACTATATGCTTTCTAATTTTCGCTCATCTTAAAGATATTGGGTGCTAGGTGGTGAAACACAACGCCCTTTGTCTACCAGACCGAGATAACATTTAAAAAAATATACGAGCCATCCAAATATTATGCAACTTCGTCACCACAGCATAAATTACGATTTCAAAAGATTTTTCTAATAGAAGTAATTTTGCCTGTATCTGTGCAAATATTAACATATTAATTCTTTGCAACAAAAATTATTACAGAGTGTGTGTCAATTATTAAAATATTGTATTTATTTATATTTATATTTATTTCAGCAAATGTATCGTAAAATATTGTAAAATATTTTACGATACATTTGCTGAAAATACTAATATAACTGTATTATAGTTTCTTATGTACCTGAGTACGTACATATGTAATAAGTGAACTAAATTTAAATTAAGTAAATATACTCGTATATCTGTCTAGGACCACTGTGTCGCCCGCAAGTACCATAAGAATTTCGAGGATTCCTCTCTTAGTGCTCCTCTACACTCAGAGCTACATGGCTAGGTTCAACTTTCCAACTCTCTTTTTCCCTTGTCTCCCAGTCACTCGGTAACGGAAGAAATTACTTTGGTATTTTATTAGCAGATTTTTTCACACATTTCTTGCCATTACACATGATATATAGGTTCTCCAGTATCCGCTAAATCTGGAGACACTTTATGCTAGTTGATATGAACACTTAATTTTATAAAATCTTTAAGAATTTTCGTGTTTAAAGGAATCCGGTTCTTTGAAAGGTCCAACAAGTAGAGGCCCATTTGATATTAGACAAATTTTCAACTAGGACTCTGTATTCGAAATCGACCTCTGTGTAACTGTAGATTTTTTAATTTACACATACATGATTGCCGGTCAAATTCTGGAGACAATCGAAAATATAAACTAGGAGTATGGAATGATGTTTAGATAGACTACTGGGCTTATGAACAAGACTTACGGACAGACAGATAGATTTATCGAAACTTTAATAGAATAAGCTCATAAAAACTTTATCGAATTTACACTGTAGAAATAACATCATTTAGGGTTTTGCGAAATTAAGTTCCGAAAATAGTTTCCTACAAATAATACATTCATATAAAAATTGAAAGCGAGATAATGTCATTTCTTTTAAATATTAAAACTAATGATATTTGAAACCATGGAACTAAAACATACAAGTTTATTGTCACAAAACAAATGCCTTTTTATATGCCCAAAAGAAGTAATCATTAAGCTGTACATAATTACTGTAAAAAAGTATCAATATTTCTTATTGTGGCCATCTTGGCGCAGTGGCACAGGCGTGTGGCTGTAAACGCGACGGTTACAGGTGCGATTCTTACTCGGGAAAATTAATTATTATTTATTAATATTTACATTTTCTATACTTTGACAACAAGGCAAAGCGCGGAGTTGCGTTCCGCCACTCAAAACGCAGCGCTTTGGAAATTCGGCGGAAAGTAAGGAACGGAGTGTTTTAACACTACTTTACATATCAGAAAGTTTCTTTTCTTTTTTTCTTCTTATATGCGCTAAGCTCAGCATTTCTTATTTAATATTTCCCTTACCTAACAAAATTTCGAATTTAACGTAAATAATAAATAAAAATATTTTTTCATTAAATACGTCTATACATATAATATATAAATAAATAACCTATATAAATAATAATTAATAAAAAAAAAACAAAAAATAAATATAGTTTTTTATCAAAATTAAGAAACAACAACAATCAGCCTTTACCTATATTAAAAAAAACACAAAAAAAAAATCTAACCTGTTTGACAAACAATAAATCCAACAAGCACTTTCACAGGTAACTTTCGAAACGGACTTATCAAAACTTAAATCGCAAATAAAATTAACGTAATTAATTAAAATATAGACAAATTTATTCAACATATATTGACTCGAAACGCGTCTCGTGCAGCGGAGAGCGCAAACAAAACTGAATTATTCGCATTTCGCGCGTATCTTGATTCGAGATCATGACATTTTTCATTCAACAATCATTATTTCAATTATATCTCAAGAAACATGAGATAATTTTAATATGTACTTACATTTTACAAGGTAATTGTGATTTTTTTTGCTTATTGTTTAAATAACCTATCTGTCCTTAAAGAATACAGACGGTAATTAATGTTTAATTGACATTAAATATAGATTGAGGCTATCTTGGCCTGGCCACGGCAACGTCTGTCGATTGTGAGTTCGATTCTTACTTGGGGAAATTAATTGTTTTTATTTCTTCGCGTGGGCAAGTGGTGAACACGCCAAATTCCGAAAATTTAACGAGTAGTGGGGGATTCAGTGCTTTAAGCGTGAAACTAAAAAAGAGATTTGTTCTTTTTAGGTTCACATTGTATCCCGTAGATAGCAGAGTAGGTAGAGGGAACCTGGGAACCTAGTGTTAAGACACTCCGTTCCAAGTAAGATAGTTCAGATTTTGTTGTTATGTGAGAAACGTCTAATTCGTTTGTACGTTCATGCGTAAGTTCAGATCCATACATTCAATTAAGATTCTGTACCTTTTAAGGAAAATAGGAACCCTTATAAGATCACTTTGTTGCCCGTCCCGTCTGTCTGTCTGTCAAAATCCTTTTTTATCTTAGGAACGCTTGAAGATATCGAGATGAAATTCAAACCATATACTCAGATTTACGGTCCCTTGATTTCCTGAAAAAATCGTATTGCTTCAATTATTTAAAAAAAGATAAGGCCGTTTAAAAAAAAAAAACGTGTTTTGACACTATGAAGGGAGTCAAAATTCATAGGCTTCTGGTTGACCTACAATAATTAATTTTTGCAGTTAGCATCTATAGGTAACACTAGTTCTAAAAATTAAATCTATACATTTGTGGTTAATCCTAAAAAAGAATAGTCTTAAAAGTGGGCAAAATTTGGTATTTAAAGCCACTAATTCAAGTGAAGCTCTGTATTCTTGGAGGTATCAGATGGAAGGGTTCTGGCTAAGCTAAACTTGAATTTCAGAAAAACTCGAAACCTCCAATTTTAGTACGAAACCCTCGATGGGCCGCCCACCTCTCCGCCCGACTTGCCCTTGTCCAGTTTTTTTTATGGGAATTCAATGTCTTTCTAATGTTTATTTATCTACTTTTATCCAAAGTAATAATGTATAAGGTCGAAAATTAATAACGATTTTCACAATTCATTTTAGGAAATGAAATGTTTTAGGAAACCAAATCGATTCTAAGAATAAAACGCTACATAGCAATGTTATTTTAACCGACTACGACGAAACGACGATAAAAGCTAGACGTAAATAACGTTCACATTACGCGTCCTAACACTTACGTACAGTACGGTCAACTAGTCGTGGCCTGGTGTACCTTCGTTGCCAGATTTTACCTTTAAGAAGAAAAAAAGCGATATTTTTAAACGTTTTAATTAAAAAAGCGAGATTCTTTCGCCAAAAGTGACCAGGTTTCAGTTCAGGGTCAGTCTGTATCTCTGAAATTGTTACCAATTTATTTAAAAATTAAAGTACATAAAAAAATGTTACGGTGCGTGGTATAGTCGACGAAAAGCGGGTCCATGCCCCGCTGTCATCAAAAATCAGGACATCCCACCGTCCACCGTCACTGGCAGCGCTCCTATTTACTCTATAACAATGCGAATTCAAATTTGTTAATCGTGTCTAAAAATGTACAATATTAAAAATAATAAATGGAATTAAATAACTTTCAATAAATAATAATCTCAAAAAATTTTTTTTTCGTTTTCTTATATTTCAATAAATAAGTAAATAAGTGGAGTGTCTTAACACCACATTCCTCTACCATATATATCTGTATTTTATAGTAAAATATTACCATTGTAGTATATAGCAAAATACGTAGACTGTGTAGAAACAATAAGAAATATAAAAAAGTTTAAGAGACATTTGCTAATGTAATTTGCAAAAATTAATTAATTAATTAATTTTTGCATTAATAAATTTTTTTTTTTTGCTATTTTTTTTATATTTTAATGTTTTTTTTTTGAAAAAAGAAAAACAATGCGTGTCGCCATGAAGATTTGCTTGCCTTTTAATCATATGTACATCAATATTAGAAATAACAATTTTTCGTTATTAAATTGAGTAATATATTCTAGAATTTCTAGAGAATCTAATGTAAGACACACACACCACCCAATTTTCAAGACATTGCGAAATTTAACGCCGAGCTTTGTCTTGTTAGGAGTATACAGAGAAGAAATACTAAATAATTGATCAGGAATCGAACCCAGGAACGTTGTGTATACAGTCAGAGTCAGTATGTTATACCACGCCTCTTGACGCATCGCTCTTAATAAATTTAATGACTTTTTTCGTGAATTCATTTATAAAAAAGAATATTTTACATCAACCCTAAATTCACGTTTACTATTATTAACGTAGGCTGTGTGAAGCGTGTTTTGTTTAATTAAATTGTGTCTGTGGGTAAACGTCACGAATGACGGTAACAATGTATTGTTTTCATTGTCTTTACTGCCATTACATTACATAGGCATATATATTATCTTAAAATAATATAACTGTAAAGATCTTATAACACTTTACATTCTTGGTATTATACAGCTCTGTAGGTACAGGGATTCTACTATTAAGACGCTCCGTTCCCATACAAGGTCCAATTTTCGAGACATTGCGTATTAAATGGCAGAACTCAACGCCGCGCTTTGTTGTGTAACCAGAGCCATTATATAAAAATAAATCACTCTCGGTTTATATCTCCGACCAGGGATCGAATATATAACTATCGTTTACGATCCGGCGCTATACCGCTGAATCACGATGGTAGCAGGGTAGGCAGAGGGAACCCTTTGAACCTAGTTAAGACACTCTGTTCCCATTAAGACACTTCCGTTTCCCACTTTCCCCTGAATTCTGTGGTATTGCATGTTGAATGGCGAACCTCAACGCAGAGCTTTGCCTCGTTACCAGAACGAGGAAATGAAGTAGAGAAGGAATTGAACCCACAACCTGTCTCGTTTACAGTCGCACGCTCGTGCCCCTACGCCACTTATAACGTGAATAAAGTTATTCAATGTTTGTTCTCGAATATAAAAAGAAAAAACATAATATAATAACCTAAAATATATGTGATTTAAGCTCGCAATCTCTCTACTGAAGATAAATTTCATCACAATTATCAGACACTCGACATTTGTATGTGATATCTATTGTGATTATCTTAGCATCCTTGATAAATAATCACAACTGTGTTGGTACGTTCCAATTCGTTAACATTTTGAATAAAAAAATGTTATATATTTTATCGCTTCGCGCAGTCGCTCGCATATAGCAAAGCGAATCTAGTGTTAAGACACTTCCCATAAATTTTCAAGATGTTGCGTGTTGAGTGGCGCAACTCAACACCACTCTTTGTCTTGATGCCAGCGCGTGGAATTGAAAATAATTAATTACCCCGAATGGGAATCAAACCCGCAACCATTGCATTTACAGACTATACAGAAAGTTTTATATATTTCCAAAATAGGTTAGATTCTTTCAATTTCAGTAGAAAATTACATAGCGGCGCATCAATGCGGCTAAATTAGATTATTTACCGCATATCACAGAATAGGCAGGGGGAGCATAGTGCTAAGACACTCCGTCCCCAACATTCCGACCAATTATTTGACATTTCATGTTGAGTGACTGGGCCCAATGATGCGCTTAGTTTTGTTCCCTGTCTCTGTCTCCAAAGCGAAGAAAAGGATATAAATAATTAAATTATGTGGAGATCAAACCAACAGTCGTCGCGTTTGAAGTCACACGACGGTCTCAACGTTTGTTAATACATAATACAATATAATAAAGAATAAATAAATAAACAATTTATAAAGTTTTATTGAATGACTTAATTTGATTCAACTCCAATTTTTTGTAAAACACCCAATCCATTCTATTTTCTTGTATCGTAGAAATGCAATATTTCTAGTCTAGGTCGATTGAAATAAAAAGTCTCAGATTTTCTTTTCCTTAAGCTTGCTTAAATTACCGTAGTAATCTATATTATCTATACCAGTGATTCTCAACCACTGTGCCGCGGTGTGTGCCGCCAAATTTCAAAAGTGTGCCGCCAAATTTTGCAAATGTATTATAATGTTAATATTATTAAATTATATTATTTAAAAAGAAAAATATTTTTAACATGAATATATATTTAAATCCACAAAAAAATAAATTCGTATATTTAAAATTTTTGTCATAAACTATTTATGCGTTAGTGTGTTGTAGTAAATAATTTCTCTTTGTATGCCGCCAAATTTTCTTTGTGTGCCGCCAAATTTTGAAATCGTTAAATATGTGCCGCAACAAAAAAAAGGTTGAGAATCACTGATCTATACTAATATAATAAAACAGAAGAGTTTGTTTGTTTACACGCTAAGATCTCTGGAACTAGTGGTCGTATTTACTTTTTGTTTGTTTTGTATGAAAGCTGTATTTTTCAGGA
The DNA here is from genome assembly GCA_021202915.1 of Heliconius himera. NCBI lineage: Eukaryota > Metazoa > Arthropoda > Insecta > Lepidoptera > Nymphalidae > Heliconius > Heliconius himera. The sequence goes on from JAJHJA010000573.1 coordinate 55,465, forward strand.
GTGATATAGGCTATATAACATTACGGTTTAATTCTTAGGTAGCCTTAAATAATGAAATAACAATAATTAGGAACGTCATTGTATTACTATAGCCGCGTGCACTTTCTCAAAATTATGAAAAAATATTGAATGTATAAATTATATAATCAATCTTATGGCAAATGCAGCATAATAAAATAATTAAAGGTGTTATGCGGGCGAAGCCGCGAATGGGCCGCTAGTGTACTATGATTACAAATGAAATTATCTGAACATTACATACAATTTTATTCAATTATTCTCAGAAGTTGCATGCAAGAAAATTATTAGAGAGAAAATAAATACAAATATAATCAATACTGTAATTACCAATAATTATTTCAATGTAATAATTTTTGTTCAGTTTAATTAAGAACGCTAAAAGTTTCCTAAATAATTATTTAGTAATTCTCATTTAGATAAAATGGAGCTTATATAGAATAATGTTATTAATTTATTCATTTTGTGTTTTTATTCTATTATCAAGATTAATAAAAGAATTTATTTTTTATATCAATGTTTTTGTCATTTTTTATAAATAAAGGTCATATAATACGCCACGATAATATCCTATTATGTTTTGAAGAAGCTTCATGAAAAATTTTAAAAAATCTGAAAAAAATATAACTTAATGCATTTAATGCAGCCCCACGCTGCACAAAGCAGGGTAGGCAGAGAGAACCCATTGTCAAGACACTCCAATCCTCTTTTTACGCTGAATTCTGTAGCCATTGCGTGTTGAGTAGCAGAATTCAACGCCGTACTTTGCCTTGACACCAGAGCGAAGAAATGAAAATAATAACATTTCATTTCCTCGAATGGGGATTGAACCCAAGACATGTTTACAGTTTTTATATTCTTGTTCCCCTGCACCACTACTGGCTTCCTATTTATATTTAATTATTACATTAATTCTTTCAATATTTTTTTACAGCGATAATGGTCGAGATTCATTATTTTTTTCTTCTACTTCATATTTCTGTATTTCAATAATTATTAAAATGATACAATATTTTACGAAATTAAATATTATATTTGATTTAAGTATCTGGATTTTTTTCATATTCCAGAATCCGCAATATTTTCCATTTTTATTTTCTGTGGTATTTGTATTCTGAAAGTTGACAATTGGCAGCACTGTTACTATCTGTCATTTGTTTTCGATTGGTGAAGTCGTCATTGGATGGTACGAGGAATATCACCTTTTGTCGTGGAATAGAACATTCGTATTAATAGTTTTTTTTTTATTGATTCCTAATAGATAATGTAAATTGTCATCTGAACCCCGAACCACCTACGGAAAAACATATGGATTTCCATGTAAATCTCACATTTCAGAGATTACAAGTTTTCTGATAAAAAATAAAACATTGGCCTCCGTAGCTGTGATGGGATCGTACTTCAAAGATACCAGCAGACGAAAAATGTCTACAGTGGAGGGATATAAATGATATACTGCTGACTATTTTTATTTCGTCGCTTATTTTGTGATAACTGTATTGTTGATCGTCGATCGACGTATTTTATGTGCGCGTGACGGTGACATGAGCACAAACAAGAGACGCGGCGCCAGCAGTTCCAGTTGTGCTGTCCCGGGGGTGCCCGCGCTTGTCAACGTCCCGACCGCAATGTCTGCCGACCTTGCCTCGCTGTTCGAGTGTCCTGTGTGTTTCGACTATGTCTTACCACCCATCCTGCAGTGTCAGAGCGGGCACCTCGTGTGTTCGAGCTGCAGACCTAAGCTTTCCTGCTGCCCGACGTGCCGTGGCCCTCTCGGCAACATACGCAACCTGGCCATGGAAAAAGTCGCCAGCAACGTGATGTTCCCATGCAAACATTCCAATACGGGCTGCACCGTTACTTTAGTTCACACGGAGAAGGCGGAGCACGAGGAGGCGTGCGAGTTCAGACCTTACTCCTGTCCCTGTCCTGGAGCATCGTGCAAGTGGCAAGGAGGCCTCGACCAAGTCATGCCCCACTTGATGATGTCTCATAAGAGTATCACAACATTACAGGGAGAAGACATTGTTTTCTTGGCGACAGATATAAACTTGCCTGGTGCAGTGGATTGGGTGATGATGCAGTCATGTTTCAATCATCATTTCATGTTAGTGTTAGAAAAACAAGAGAAGTTTGATGGTCACCAGCAATTCTTTGCTATTGTCCAGCTAATAGGATCTCGGAAAGAAGCAGAAAATTTTGCGTATAGATTGGAATTGAATGGGCACAGACGAAGGCTCACATGGGAAGCTATGCCCCGGTCTATTCATGAAGGGGTATCATCCGCCATCATGAACTCGGATTGTCTTGTTTTCGACACATCCCTTGCACAATTGTTTGCAGATAATGGGAACCTTGGAATCAATGTCACAATATCAATTGCTTAACACTTTTGTGCCACTTACTTATTTTGGGTATTAACAGTATTATGGTTGAACTGTTAGTAATTTTTATGCAGCTTCTTTTCAAAACACAAATACTGTTTAATTTGGTTGGTTAGCCCAAGCTTGCCACATTTGTTTTTCGCCGGACATTTTATGTTTAAACAATAGTTAAAACCAATTTAGTTGATCATAATTGTTATTGATTTATTGATAATTTATGCCAATGAGAGGATACCAGAACAAACTAAATAGATAGTAACTATATATTAATTACTACAATAACTAAAGGAACTGAAATGAATATTTTTGTGACATACAAATTATTACTTGACATGTTTTTGTAATCAATATAATTGTATAATCTACATAAAAATGAACCAAAAAAAAATCTTTCTTTTTTTTTCATTTTTATTGTAAATGTGTGTTCAATTTAGAGTTAAGTAGCAGAGAGCTGTGGCAGATTTTGTAAAGTTAATTCCAAATGAGCAAATAACTAGTATAGAATATGTATATATGAATGAGGTTAGTTTATGAAACTGAATGGAAGTTGTGTTAGCAGATATTGACATACATTTTCATACAAGGGATTTATGTTGTCAAATATTAGAAGATTTTGGATTATATGCAAAGATTATTAAATAACAGAATAATAAATAAATATAATAAGGATGACATCCAAAAAACTTTGTATCAATATTACTAGAATGCACGAATGTCTGTCTGTAGAATTGCATATAATCCTAGTCTAAGTGATACGCTATGTTCTACATCACGGCAATGTAATAACTATTTAGGGTATAGATAATTATATTTTTTCTATTAACAGACAAGTTTAAATACAAGAGAATGAAATGAAACCAATAAATTTTATACATTTCACTGAGAAATAATAATATTTTTGTGCCTATCAGCAGTACCTAATAATTATTATTCATACCAAAAATTATCTAAAGCGAGAAAAAAATCCAGGAGGTGTTTTTTTTTAAAGTTACCTATATTCAGTTCTAAATTATTTTTATTAAGTGCCAACATAAAAACGATAATACTTGTATCTCATAATTATAATTATGCATGCCTTAAAAATGTATCATATAGAATCAAATGAAGCAATCTCCATTCAAAGCAATATTTGTAAAATTAAATAAGACATTTCCAATAATTTTTGTAACTTTTGAAGAAATATTATCAATATTTATAACTTGTTTAATATCTATTAGAAAATAAAGTAACCACTGTTATGATAAGAAAAAAGAAATATTGCTGTATTTGCTTCTATATGATTTAAGTGTACAATATATATTTAAGTTAAGACGTTTACTTTATTTTGCTTTTTGAGCAATTTGAGGTTCGGCGTTGTTGTATTTCTAGTTTTTAAATTCACATTATTGGAATGTAGAAACAGTACTTATTATCAAGTGACTGTAAGTGACACTTGCAGTAGGATTATTCATTATTTAACTTTTCTACGTCTTAGATAAAGCCCTATTCTGGTTGAAATAAATTTTTGTAATATATATGTAGTTTTAATTTATACACAATAGAAGAAATAACTAATAGCTGACCAAATTGACCTGAATTTGTTTATGTATATTTTTTTTAAATATATATGTTTAACACTTCGTATATCCATATAGTGTGATATCAACTTATGTTACTCTGCTCAATTAATTTTTATTTTTCATACATTTAATTGTAATTAATAACCAATTAACCTTGTACATTCAAGAACATATCCGGCCAGTCGTGACAGTAGCATTTGTGGTTGTATTTCGATTCCCAGTGATATTTAATATTTTTTATTTCCTCGCTCTGATAACAAGTAAACCGCGGCGTTGAGTTCCACTACTCAACACGAAATGCCTAAAGAAGGCCAAAATTCTGGTATGTATTAGTTTCTCTCTGTCCACCTTGCTATGTGCAGGATACAGCATAGAGTTAAAAAAAACATGAAAATATTGTCTAAAAAAACTACTACTCTTTTACAGATTTATACATTATTAAAACAACAAGAAAAAAAATGTTATTTCAACAAAAAATATATGAATATACTAGAAAAACTGTAAATTATTATTTTTACAACGGTTTACCTACGACATTTTAACTAAAATATAAAAGAAAAAAAAACTAATTTACAACTTAATAAATAAAAACTTTAAAATTTAATATAATAATAAAAAATTGCTTTACCACAATGGTGATATCATTAATTAAGTTAAATTATCCTGTTCCCACTATCTCTTTATAAATATTGTGACGAGTCCTGAATTCCTAATAAGGCTAATTTTATGTATAAATTATAAAAAAATACATTACATATTTATTTTTAATAACATTGAATCCATATTAACGAGGTGTCCAAACCAAAAAGGGCATTCTTTAATTCTTTTGTCTCTAAAATAAGCCGAAAGTGGAGAATAGTGTCTTGACAGTAGGTTCACTCCGTCTTCTATATGCGTGCTAAATGGTGAAGCTAAAAAAATTAGTTCACACAAAATAAAACAGCATAATACATTCAATATTTTTTTTATTTCTTTAAATAATAAAGTTAGCTTATTTCATATAGGTACATATATTTTAAGTAATTTAAAGAGCTTCGCCTAAACATATTTTAAATTAGTTCTCAATAGCGACTTGCAAAGAACCTTTGCTTTAGTACTACCATATTTCATAGTTTCAAATGTAAAACACAAGGACCCCTTTTTCCCGATTCAGTAAGGATATTTAGAAATTAATTATCAAATTTTAGCATACTACGCACAGTAGTTTCGGATATCTGTCAGTCACTTAGAATCTATTAGAAGTGGAATATTTCCATATATATCGAGCTATTAAAACTAAAAAGCTAAAACGTTGTATCCCGCACATATCAGGGCAGCCAGTGCTGAAAACTCCATTCTCATTAAAACGCTTTAGTTTAACTAACAGATATAGAAAAAAAATAAAATATGTAAACTGGGAAATTTGCTAATAAAGTACTTATTAAAATTAGATTAGATAACCTTACTAATATGTAAAAAAAAGACCTTCCTGTAAAGTGATACACTGACATTAACATTTTTTCAACAGTAACACATCATATTATGATTGACAGTTACTATACATTCCTTCACAATAAAATTTGTACGCACATTAATTATTGGTTTTGCCACATATACTTTTACTTCTAGAAATATCTTTTTATACATGTTCAATATACAGACTTCTATCAATACAATCTACGCACTCATTGAATAGAATAAACTAAATCAAAAACTCTAACTTCCAATTTTACTAAAAAAGGACCATAAAAAAGTTAAAATTCCATGAAGATTCCATGGTAATTATTTTCAACTTTATCAGTAAGTTCAATTTCATTCGAAGGGTGGCAAATAAAGGGAACTCAATTTAATATACAACAAATTCAATTTCAGATAATCTACATAGGTTTACTAGTTTGGGGCATAAGAGGTGACGGTAAGAAACATTCAGCTGACGGGGACCCACTGTCATCTAAAATGGATGTCTCTTTCTGTATAGGACTAAATGGGTCCCTACTATCCTCAGATCTATGTACAACCTCAAACGACTCCATCTGTTCGTTCGTCTTCGCATCTATTAGACTAAATTCATCAAATTTCTCCAAAACTTTACAATCTTGACTCGTATGCGGTTGGAACGGGTCGAATTTCTTTAGAGCGTCGGGACTAAACGGGTCTTTTGGTTCCTTGGGGTCATCTGCCAAGCTGTTATCATTAGACAAATCAGATAAATCAATATCATAGTTAATATTACTTAGGCCAGGTGCTTGATCTGATGTAAAGTCCTCAGGTGTCATCAGTTCATCGATGGACCTCGAGTCAAATGGAGTGAAACCTAATGGCGATGGGGTCAAAAGTTCAAAGGACCCACTTTGTTTAAGATCCCATTGATTTTGAGGAGATTTTGGGGGCGACGGCTTCTCTTCAAACAGCAATATTTGGTCAATAGATTCTGATGTTATCTTAGGAACTTCAATTTTGGGTATTTCCTCTTGTATTTGTTTATTTTGAACCTCGGGTGTTGAGAGGTCTATGAGAGCGTTAGAGTTGTGTAGAGTACCCAGGCGAGGCGGTTCCCTCCTAGGTTTTATTTCTAATGGTGTCTTCGCCAGTACATCTTGCACTTTTTTCGCTATTTCTTTCTGTGGACGGTTAGTTAATTAATGGTTACATCCTTTATGTTAATAAATTTATATAAATGTTATAAAACTAAGATCTTTTGATCCCAAAGAGCCTAAATCATATGTAATTGCTTAATTGACAAATTTCAGATACATTATGTTAACGGTGCAACTCAACGCCGCGCTTTGTCTTCCCAACCAAGTAAACTGAAACCACTTCAATATATTAATTATAATAATAACAAATATTATAATTCGCTCGGATCGGATGGATATAGAATCCATAACTATCGTTTGTAAAACAACTATAACACTGCGCCACCGTAGCACCAAATCCAACAATATAAAAATTTTATATTGTCATTGACAGATATTAATTAAAGTGGTAAATAAGAATCAATAAATAAATTAAATAAATAGCAATATAAGAAATAAGAGTGGAAAATGTAATCAGGAACGCTCTACATGAAGTTACCCAACCTAGTGCTTAGAAGTAATATAATTTAAATAATTTTCTCATCATTTAATTATTTTTTTTAATTAAATTTAATTAATAGCGTTTTTTAAAAAAACATTAATTAAAAATTAAAATACAAGGGCATTCACCTCAAAAGTCTCCGCATTTGTAGCGAGAAGCTCAGCTTTGGAGCGCAGAGTGTTCACTTCCTCCATTAACTTCTCCGCTTGTGACTTTTGTTCGTCAGCTTCTCGCACCGCGCCGCATAAAGATAGGGCAGCTGCCTGTACATAAAGAAGTATAGAATACAAATATATTTATTATTCACACTAAATAATAACTTCTATATCACGACGACGATAAGTAAAGTCTTTGTGAATACAGAATATTTTGAATTTGAAATTTCCTGCTGAAGGGAGTGCATATTTTATAACGTTATTGACCTTAGAGAAGTTGCTTTAACAAGTTTTGTCTTTCTATTTATAGACGTTGTCTTTGGTTATGGTTATTATTATTTCTAAAAACTATAAAGGAAAGGCAGCAGCCTATAGGAAAAGATAAGTAAATATATGATATGTACAGTGTTACATTCGGCCCAGCCCCCAAGGCCAGTCGTGGCGCAGGGTCACATGTGTGACCGTTAAACGGAAATGCAGAAGAAGTAGAAGGATTAAGACTCTTCAGAAAGATGGTCGTGAATTTGAATCATTACATGAAGCTTACACTGTATGTGTATTACTACCATCCGCTCGCGGCTTTGCTCGCATTTACTACATAATTATTTGTTTACTAGTAATTCCGATTGAATAACTATTCGTGATCTTTATTAGATCACATTATCATTTTAAAGACAATATCCTCACATTGCATTGAAAGTTTCAGGCAACTTAATAAAATAATTATTTTGTAACAATTTCTACACAATGAATTTATTTTATTATACTTTTTTTATTTATTAACACCGATTCATAAATAATAAAATTAAATTAAAACACTAAATGTCAGGGGAAGTAATCCAAAACAATTAGTAAAAACTCCATTAAAATCGGTATAGCCGTTTCTGAAATTAGCGTGCACATACACACAGACAAGCAGACAAATTTTTATATTCATTGTTTATTCTATAGACCAGTGGTTCCCAACCGGTGGTCCGCGGACCACCAGTGGTCCGCAGAGGCCTAAAGGTGGTCCGCGAACGATTTTAATTTTAGAGGATGGTGAGGCTTTGGTCTTCGCGCAGTGAGTGAAAAGAGCATGCTACATGGGTAGAAGTAGAGTATGCTCCGGTCTCAAATATAAATTATTTCGACATAATAATTATAAAAATGTTTTAAAATAATTACACATTAATTCATTGATTTTATGAACTAAGTATGCCAGTTCACGTAAGGAAGTTATGACGTCGCAATGTATAGTATTTTGTCAATTTGCAAAGTTTATTTTAAATTCGAAGTACCTATTGGATTTGACTAGTGGTCAACCATCCTATTGAACGTTTATCGTATCTAAGATATATGCAATCAGTTACCTAAGCTTTGCGCTGTCATTTGTTATAAATTACTGTCAGTATAGTATTTACTTGTACTGAACTACGTGAGGACGTGAATCATTTTTACTGACTGTTTCATCATATCATGTGTGGCAGAAAGTTTCTAAGAATGCATACAGTACGTCACAAGCTTAAATACCATCCTAACCATCTGGATACAGACACGTGCAATGCCCGAGACGTACTGTGCAGTTGAAAAATTAAGCGGCAGATGACAGGACAAATAGTTTAATGAAACACTGTCGATGATATATGCGATTGTGAACACACAGCGAGGAGACGTCTCTTCGCAAATCCAAAGTATCAAGCTTTTTACAGATCATTGGCTCCCCAACGACTCAAATGACTCTACGTTGTACTCGATCAAATGGTTTAAGCTGACACTGGGGTGAAACAGCTTAGAAAGATGAGATACTTATGTGTGGCCGAACCTTGCCCATTACAGGGCCATATCCTCAGTTTCTTTAAAGCCAACTTGGCCTTGCTTTTCAGATGATCGCGATACTGGAAACACTAAGGCTCATTGTGATGAAACTACTACTGGCCGCGGCTATAAAACGAGTAATCTAGAAAACTGGTGACACGATAAATGGAATCTTCTTAGTTAACGCGCAAATTTCTGTCCTCTAGGATTTGAATTGTAGCAGGTTACTTTAACGCCATAAGGAGACGTTCCGGAGAGATTCTTCAAAAGAAGGCACAAGTTTATTCCGGCACTGGCCAATGTTTTCCCTGGAAAGACTTGCTGGACCGGAGTATACAGCGTTCGTTGTGCTATCCAGATGATAGCACTTAGCAATATATGTTAGAATCAACCAACATGTCATTGATATTCAAAAGAAACAGTGTAGGAGACGCACGCACCCTTGGGGGACGCCAGCGTTCGCAAGCAATATTTCTGTGTAAAAATCCATCGATAACAGCCTTGATGTGGCGCCCAGTGAGAAAGCTGGCGATACACTTACGTACATTCTGAGGAAGCCCGTAGAATAGAAGTTTTGCAGAAGCGCCTCATGCCACACTCGATCGAAGGCCTTGCCCATATCCAAACAAACTGCAAGGCCCTCTCCTTTCGTTAGCCGTAGACCGCTGCGCAGCCGTGGGTTAGGTTAATGCTAAAATCACGAATTCTACCATGGCGGAAGCTATATTGACAGTCATTAATCAATCGGTGATCCACCAGATAAACCAAGAGCTGGCTATTTATAATGTACTGTTCCGGGTGAGAAGTCAGCAGATGGTCCGTAAGGAGGCATTGTGGTTCTACACGTCCGGGAGTCAAGTAGGTGGCTCAAAAACTTGGGACAATCCATTCGCCCTAGCAAGGTCGAATACAGCTCTCCTTGCGTGGTACGTGGTCAAAGCCAACTGGTATTATGCGCATTAAAATCGCTAACTATTACGATATAAGCGGAGGAGATCTGTGACAGCATACATTATTTGGACACAGACGCCTGAGTCAACGTGGGGCCAGATAATTAAACTATGCGTGTTGCCACTGGTGGCGACGTGAATTTCCCACATATATTTTAATCGCTTCTAAAACACCATCAGTACCAGGGTAATCCTATTCTAAGCCGACGGGATGGGAGCACATGGCACGTAGTAGCGTCGTTTGAGATTTCTAAATTAATAGCACAATCTAAAAAACCTCACAAAGTCGGAAACACACGTGAAACCATGTTTGATCAAAGCCCTTGAAGAAGTTTTTAAATTACAGGCCAAAAAAAAAGAAATTTCCTCTGCCCAATAACACGGTCAAATGACCGTGCTTTGCCTTGTGAGAGCGAAGAAATAAAAATATTAATAAGTAATAATTTATTCTCCCATTGTGAATCGAACCCACAACCGTTGCGTTTACAGTCACACGATTGTTTCACTGCGCCACGACGCTTTCGCGGGAAATCACAGAAGTTTCTCGTAAAGTATATGTTTTTTTTTAATGTAAGTTCCTATTGAGTTTTAGTTAGTTTCTGTTTGATTATCACAGTTAATTTTTAGTATACCTCGTACATAGTGGTCCCTGCTACCAAGAATGATACAAAAGTGGTCCTTGATCAAGAAAAGGTTGGGAACCCCTGCTATAGACAGACAGTGATCAGTTTTATTATAAATTAACAATTATATTATAAACTCAAGAGTTTAATTGAACGCGCTAACCTTAGGAAAAAATATTTTTGTGTTGGATTATTTGTGTGATGATTCGAACGAAATCTACAATTCAGAGTGGCAATCAAAAATATAATTTTTACGTATCCTACCATTTAAAAATTATGATAATGTACAAAAAAATGTTTATTTCTCTACAAAAAATGTTTTATAAACGATTTTTTGATTTTTCTATATACTAGAAAAATCCAAAAACTGTAAGAAAGTTAAAAAGCAATAGGAGAATCGACGCTTATACCAATTCAGTATATACGAACAATAATCTATGGAAGATTATAGATATAGATATATATAATCTATATATATCTATATCTCTTTTTTTAGAATTCTCCCCTAAGGGTGCAAATAAGCGGGCGAAGCTGCGCGCGCCCGATAGTTATTAAATATTCGATCGATACCACAGCACGTGGTGTGGAATCTGACTGATACTATGATCCAACCGAATCATCGAACGAACAGACGAACCCCCTTATTTGAAAATAAGGGTGTTCATCTGAAATTAGTAATTTCAAAGTTTTCTTGAGAATCTACTAGTCAATTAGCTAGTAAATCCCCTTTCACGATAAATCTTGTTTCAACGGACAAGAACGTCTTAAACTAACGTCAACGTCGAAAAACGTTCTAGTCGGTGATACGAACCAAACGATAGCGCGATTCAGAATACAAGTAACGCCATCTATTTACGCCTTTATGAAAAAAAAACTGTTTATATAAGAATTATAATACATTTTTTTATAATCTAATTCTTATATATCTTATAAATCTTATAAAAATTAATAAATTATAAAATTTTAAGACAATTTAATTAGTAATGCTTTACCAGTACATTTTTGATGATAAAATTAATGTACCTATAATACCCAACGTCTCGAGCGTTTAAAGTAAAATCTACAATAATTTTGTGTATAGCAATACAACGAAAATTACTAACATAAATAAAAGATAAAAAATAAAGAATTTAAATAAAGAAAGTAATAATAAATTTAAGAAAAAGTTTACCTGTAAAACAAAAGTTTGTACAAAATTGTCAAAAGAGAGGCCAAGCGTCACCTGATAATTGTTAATGTTAACATTAAGTTACGTGTAAACAGCGTGTGACTGTAAACACGACGGTTACGGGTACGATTCCCACTCGTAGTAGTAAAATATTCTTTTATCCCCGCTCTGGTAACAAATCCTGGGATGGTAGAAACAAATTGTTTATATCTGCATCTCTTTCTCTCATTCAACACTCACCCAAGTACTGCCACCGATGGAGGCCGGCATAGCCATGTAACAATCGAATTCCTTTTTGTCCATACTCAGAGATTCAGCATTTAGGTTTTCTATAAAAGATACGGCACAGCACTGGAATAATAAAAATATTAATTTTTTTTACATAACACCAATTTTTCACTTAATTTTTATAAATATTGTAATAATACACTTTTAATAATAAATTTAGCTCAGATTGTTATAATTTTCAATATGTGAATATTTTTAAAGATATACCGTTGTATTTTTATGTTATATACATTTAAATAATTGTAATATATAATGTGTCAAAACTTTCGATAAATTCTTTAGAGGTGTCTAATAAAATACTAAATCACCTTAAACATAGCATCACCAACATAAGTGTTTTTAAATACTGCCACATAAAAAATGTAAAATTAAGTTGTAAGAAATTTTACAGTATCTTATGCGGAATATAGCGTGAAGGTGACAAAAATCAAATATCAATATGAATTTACCAAATTAGTGAAGTAATAGCCGCCTTCCCCAGTCATGAGCCTCTGCGCGTTGCAGAAACGCGTCACGAAGTTAATGTTGCTGACTAGACGAGGTGGATTTGCTTTCAATACCTGTTTACATAAAAATATATTTGCTATAAAAATATGTGCATGTACAATCTATATCTTATATCCTATTAATAATATTAATTAAAATAATTTAAAAAAATTGTCAAAGTGTGTGAAGAAGGATAAATATTTCACTTTTATGCTAAAACTACTGAACTAATTTGTATGAAACTTTATAGTAATATAGAATTACAACAGCGCATAAGCTACAATTGACATAAAGATTTAGTAGTTTGGCTGTAATGTAAGAATAAGTAACGCACGGTGAAGATGAGCGCGGGCAGCAGGTCGTCGGCGGAGGCGGGCGCGTGCGCGGTGGCGCCGCACACGGCCAGCACGTGGCGGCAGGCGCGCCGCACGCGCGACAGCTTGGAGCCGGGCGACGGCGCCGCGTCCATCGCCAGCAGCTCTGCCCGTATACATTATTATTAGCATTTATTTTAACTACGCACGCTATATCCCGCATATAGCAGGGTACGCGAAGGGAGCCTGGGAACCTATCTTAAAACATTTCCGTTGCCCAGTTCACTCACCTTATTAAAAAAAAATAGTGAAGTAAAATACCCAATTAGCGAAAAACGAGGTATCTTAACACTAGTTATTCTTTATTTTAGTAGGTGAAATTATATCATGACAAATAACTCACCTCCAATGGCTCTATACAACAACTGACTCGTATCAGTGGAAGCTCTCAATTTACAATCCAGATGAGTCTCCCGCAGCCAACTGAGCTGCTGTATACGTTCAGACATGGCGCGGTCTAGTCTCTCATCTTCCGTGCCGTGCGGGGAGAACACCACGCCTGGGAGACTTCGAAGAGACAAATGTATGTTAGAAACGAGAGGAGTGCTCATGGAAGGTGTGGATGATTCAGAATATCATCGCATATTTGGAAAACATGGAACATCAACAAAAACATGATGGGATGGTTGATGGCTCAGAGCTCGTAATTACAAAAAGGCCCAAATCTCTTTTTCTTTTTTTTTTCAGCTTCCCGCAGCAGGGTTGGTAAAAGGAGTCTAGTTTCCCTTTACTGTTATGATTCTCCGCTCCCCACTTTCCGCCGAGTTCTGGCGGACAGCATGCGCGCTTTGCTTCGACACCAGATCGACGGAAATATTAAATATTTCAATATCTCGAGTCACACGCTTGTACCCCTGCGCCACGGCTGGACTCAAAAAGTTTTTTTAAATAACTTATGGATGATAATATCATTTCCAAGGCATGTTATTTTTAAATAAATTATTTACTATATTATGTGTAATGTTTACTTATTAGAGCATGTAAAAATATTACTTTCGGTATATAATGGTATATAACAAACTTGTTTCATGTTGAAAATATAAGTACATAGTTAAATCTCGGAGCGTATGAAAGTTCACATGGGAAAAAATACATATTATGTTAAACATACAAAATAATATATTATTTTAAAACTTACTCATGTAAATAAGTCATGGCGTGTTTCTCAACAAAATCAATCAATTGTTCCTTTACTTCTGGCTCCACGTTGGTGAGGTGGGGTGAAGCGTCCATGTTTTTCAAAAATTGCTGTAATGGTATTTATTTTATACTAATTTTGGTTTAGATCCTTCTTTTTAGTATTTTGAACTAACAGTATTTGATTTCCAATAAGTAAAATATATAGATTTTTGGTTTAATTATTTTCTTACCTCAATCATTATGACTAATCTCTATATAGATATGTAAAATTATGCATTTTTATCAAAAAAAATAACTAAAAAAAATCAAAGGATCATTTCCAGCCAATGATTCTCTAATCTCTATAATAGTTTTCAGGTATAAAAATAATTGACTTTAAAAAAAATACAAAAAAAAAGTCGCTACGTTTTATGTACCCTTTTTCTCAAGTAAGTATAAGGCATAAGATATTTTTAGCGAACCGATGGCTAATTGTTTAACATTAAAAAAATTAAACTCATAATTTTTCATCAGTCAGAGGCCAGTCGTAGCACAGGGGCACAAAGTGTAAAGACTACTAGCTGGTTGTAGGTTATATTTATTTAAATTCATATTTTCATTTCTTCGCTCTGGTGTCGAGGCAAAAACGCGGCGTTGAGTTTCGCTACTCAACAAGCAATGCCTCCAGAACTCAGCGGAAAGTGGGGAACGGAGTGTCTCAACACTAGGTTTTACCTGCCTACCCTGTTATATATATTTTGAACGTGAAGCTGATTAGATTTGATTTTGAGATCGAACCCATAACTAGTCACGTTTACAGTTACAGTGTTGTGCTCGTGCGCCACGACTGACCTCATTTTTCAAACAAAAATATTTGATTCTGAGTTTGTTTATTTTTTATGATATTAACAATACATTAAAATCACAAACCACAAACACTCCTCATGGCCAAACCTAAAAAAAACAAAAAATCCCCAGAGCTAACCTGATAATGTCTCTGCACCCGTTCAGACAGCTCATCAACACTCATCACGTTGGCACATTTGATGACGTCCATTATGAACAGATGGACAAACGCCCGCGACTCCCTGCCCACCGGCGGGGGGAGAGTGGGGAAACGGACGCGGAAATCCCTTTTCATGTTCTCGTTTACTATAGATGGGATTTTAAATTCTGGGGGCTTACGTTCCGGTGTGTCATGCTCATCTAGTAAAAAATAATTAAAAAATAGTTAATTATATTCTTTTATATATATTAAATAAAAATAGATATATAAATACTTTTTATCATATTAATTATATTTCAATGTTTTTTTCACTTTTCTGCAATCTTTTATAAATTAAGTTCATTATTAGTTTTGGTTGGCGATAACAAATCGCTTTGAGTGATAAGGCCGCCATTGCATTTTTGTTTATTTGTAATTAATGTTATGAGCTGTAATATTTTTTAATGTAATATTTTGTAGATCAACCAGCACCCTGAACTCTACCCATTCGAATCTTAACTCCGCATTTTGTCATAAAATGTTAAATATGTACTTACATATGTATAAACATATATATATCTAAGTAAAAAATCAACTCATAGCCACAAGTTAGGCAGATTAATTTTTTGTTCCTTTTAATAAAACGTAAGTTTTGAAATTTACAGTATGAACTTTTACATAAGCCTTTGACCTTTTTATAGGATTTTTTGTATAAAATTAACTTTTTATGATTAACTAGCTATACGAACGACATTTTTTAATTAATCGATAATTAACTTACCAGTACTACTCTTTTTAAACACAGTAAACTTCAATAAATTAGCTTTCTTCAATGTTTCACTCTGACGCAACCTTTTCTCTTCGAATTTGGAAAAGGACGAATGCGAGGCGAGTTTTAGACTACGTTCAGTTTTCTTTTGTTCTGGCTTTGGGAGTGTCGCAGAGGACGCCTTTTCTGTTTAAAAAACAGCACACACGAATTAAACATATGATGGTCCGATTACACTAAATCCGGCATCGGGTTGCTTTAACTAACTAATATGTGCAAAATTTGCGATAACAGAGTCTCAACAGGTTTTTCTGCCTGCTATGAAGCAAAAATATCTATGAACTTTATTATTTGGCCATCGTGACGCTTTGGAACTGCATCTGATTTTAAGCGAGACAGTTATGGGTTCGATCTAATTGGAGGGAATGATTGTGATTAATTTATTTGCATTTCCCCCCACGGGTAGGTACACGAAGCGCGGTGTTGAGTTCCGCTGGTCATGCGGGGAAAAGCTGTTGTTTTTTTTTTTCAATTATATATTTATTAAAGTAAGACATAAATTACAGTTAAGATATATTCAAGAGATTAGAGTAATCAAATATATGAATAAAGACATTGAAATATTTAACACTACACGTAATTGATACGAATTGCACTCAAAACTTAAGTATCTACTTTTAGTCCATTGCTATGAAATAATTATAGTTCTGTTTTTTTTTTTTCAAAAATATATTATAAAAAAATAAAAAGGATTTAATTAAGCTATGTTGATGATGTCTATTTTTAGTTTTTAATCATATGAATAACTAACTCGAAAGCCATGCAAAAGCTTAAAGCAAGTATTTATTATGGTCTTCTATTCAATTAAGTAAAGGTTAGGTATTCTACACTAAAATAATAAAAAAATGCCATTTCACTACTGTACAAGACCAAAATGAAAGAAGCTTAATTTGACATGCTTCTGAAAAATATAAAAAAAACTAAACAAACTCAAATGAGAAATGCTGATTTACTATTTTTCCAAATAATTTTAATTAAAAAAATATATATAATCTGTCTACTAATAAACTAATTACATATTGCTTAATATTCAAATAACTGCAATACTATCAGTAATATTGATCAGGATCATCCTTGAGTAAATTATCAAGCAGTGTTTGAGTTAAATAACATGTTGATTATCTTTAAATATACTAGATTGAATTTACAGTTATCCTTATACTAAGGAAAATATTAAAGAAAATAGCTTAGAAAAAAATAGCAAAAATAATTTAAAAAATCTGAATATTATTTTTGTGTCAAACTGTTTGGCCATTCCATCTAAATATATTGCAAACAAAGCAGCTTGTCACTTATTATCATATCATGGTAGGCAGAGAGAATCTCTATTCTCCAGTTTCTGCATAGACATGGCCTGTTGAGTGGCAGGACAAAAAAATGGTTTTTGTCTTGCCAGACCAGCTAAATGAAAATATTATAAATAAAATAATCATTTATTGCCTGGAGCAAGGATTGAATCTACAACCATCACCTTTACATATTGTCCCAACACAACATAATGATGCATTATTATTATCAAATAATATATAAATTTTAGATACAAATGATAAGGAAACAAAGAAAAAAAATTATACTCATTAAACTGTAACCATCCAATGATGTATCCATGATTATATTTGAAGATTCTATCTTAATGAGTTTTAAATGACTGTCTTAGATCAAAGTAATTTGGTAATATGACATATCAAAGCCATCAAAAAATCTTTCTGTATATGTAGGGGGCACTTTTTCTATTTTATTACCCATCTACTAAATCCTGCACCAATCTTTTGTACACTTGAGCAGATGGGATAATGTAGTATTAACATACACAATTTTCTATTTATTGCCATATTGCCGATATTTGTGTTGAATCATGAAACCTAATGCCAGTTTCTGTATTTCTATTATTTATCAAAATGGTAAGCAAATACAACTATATATAACAGTCATTTACTGTTTCTATGGACAACAAAAATTAAATTAAAAAGTATTAAAAACCATACCAGCTCTCTTTTGTCGCTGAAGTTGCTCCCTGTAGCACTTTGAACAATATCCCTGCCACTGTGGGTTGCCAAAGTAGTCACATCCATTTTTGCATTTCAAATTGCTCTGATCAAACCGTAGAGATGGCATCTTACTAGCAAAAATCATATATTTGTAAGACCTCTGAAGGTTTGTTCCATACCACATTTTAAAAAATACACAGATATTTCAATTTATATAAATTTAAAGCTAGGTAAATTTTATAATTCGACAATCAAAGAGTCTACTGTAATATGATTCAATAAGGACTTCAGCCCATCTTTGTTTAGAAAAGCAATTGAAACAGAGACCACATTGGATAGAAGGAAGTACTTTCATCGCAATACAAATATAATAACGGCAATCGTTCAACGAATCTATTCGTTATATAGAATATTCTTATCGTAAATGTACTTGATCGAGGCTATGATAACTAACGAAATAATGTTAAAAATGTTGTGAATAATTATAATCAACGTCATAGCTTACCTCCAATATATTTGTGTTTTTATATAACACTGGACAATTCAATAATTGTATAATTTTGTAGAAATTTAGTTATTTATTTAATTAACACAAGCAATTAACATTATTCACATTTCACAAGTTTAGTTGTCATCAATATTTTTCAGTATTATGACAGCAAACGTCATATAAACCCTCTTATGACAAAGACTTTAAAGCTAAGGCCACAATTCAAGAAATGTTAAAAAAATACGATATTGAAAAGAGAAATATATTTAAAAAGTCTTTTTTATTCTGTCTATTTACTAGATATTTACTAGATAAATGATATAATTATAAAAAAGATGCCAAAAAAATATTAAAAAAGAATGTACATTTTATTTTTTAACGCTTAGTTTTTCATTTAGATATTTGGCGCATTTTTCGAAACGTTAAATTTATTCTTGATCCCAAAATTTTCTTACGAGTTGGCAAACTGTGATACCATATTTCGTTCGTCGGCGGATTCATTAATAAAACACTTCCATGTTGCAATTTAATTGTAACTGTAATAATAAGAAAAAATACGATAATGTAATAAAAACGTATACAAAAACCATAAATTTTGTCCATATTTATAAATATTAATTTTAAAATATAATATATAACTATATAACTTGTAACCATGACAACGAAAATCTAAACAATCAGCATATAAATTTAATATACAAAAATCACTTTGCATTTTTACGCGAAAGTGAAAATGGAATTCGTACAAATATCTGATGGGCAATATACTAAGACTATATACTCAATGGTATGTATATAATTAACACTATAGCATCAGTCTTGTATGCATACCTTAAATCTTAATAATTATGTTATAGTAATTAATACATAGTAGTAGTATGTTATTATTCTTTATATATAATGTTAACAAGAATATATATAATCATTAGATTTATAATTACATATCTACATTTTGCAAAAAGCCTCCAAGATAAATAAAGTAATGGAACATTATGTATAATATTACCTTCATTATTACCAGATAAACGTGTCTAGGAAGTAATTTGCATATAATCATAAATAAGTCTTCCTACATTCAGTGATATACAAAACTAACATAACAAAATTATCAAAACAAGTGAAGAAACTTAATTTTTAAAATTATCTATAGGTGATTGATCCTCTAAGTGTCATGCTATAAGATTGTGTAATATTATTTCCTATTTACTGTTTTCCTTGATATCATTTGACCCAGCCCTTAAGCCGCCCAACCCACGCGGAAATATTCGCAAATTTTGTGATAAACGAAAGTTATCATTGCTTAGTAAGTGCCATTGTATGATAGCGAATTGCGCAGGACATTCGTATAACGATGATTGAAGATTAGATTAACGAACCATAAAATGCTACTTGGTTTTGTGAATCTATATTTTAATAAATAGCTACCTATATACCTACTTTCAGGTACTTATATTATTTACTTGGTTTCCTTTTAGTTTTTGAGACGACAAAGTGTTGTAATTGGAAAAATCGGTCAAAATGTAATTATGATGGTTCAGTTCAGGTCGATATTAAGCATATTCAAGTTCATAATTTGGTTAAGCAAAGCACGGCACAATTTTTTATTGCTGATCTTCGTCAGAGTTAGCTCGGTCCCTTTGAATGTGTAATATATTATAGGTATACAACTTTTAGCTCTTTCGAATTGGCTATATGGGCGAAGCCGCAAATAAAAACTTATTTAACATAAGACTTGCTGCAGGTATATACTATAATAAAATATTAAAATATTTTATCTCAATTAAGATTGTATGACCATGAATGACGATCGTCCCTGTGGCTAATCGACTTGAAGTGCTTTATTAACCAGTAGGTACTAACAGATATTAATCTATACACGTGAATATTTTTAAAATAAGTACTGATTTGATTAAAACAAAACACTTAAATCCACTCAGAAGTTTCGTGGTCAGTACGTGAAGGGCTATACAAAAAGGGCAAATCTGGGTTATGCCACTCAACACGTAACTTTTTTTTTGTGTAAAATCGCGATTAAGGAAATAGACGCTAACACATAAATAGGTGTTGTTTAATATTTTAAAAAATCCGTGGAGTAAAAAATTGTATGTAATTTTGACCCAATATCGCAGTTCAACATTGTATATCATAAACGTGTAAACTAATGTAATTGTAAATGTATTAACAATATAATCATATCAAACCGGCGGCAATCGTTAAATGTGTTCTCTATCCTTATACGGCCCACTTTATTTAAATAATCTGCATAGATAACGATTGCAATAAAGGACTAAACTGTAACGCCCTATTAAATATTTTATTTAATTTTTAAGTAATCACTTTCAACTAACATTTGCGTTACTAAATATTATCTTTACAGATAAAAGAATCTAGATATGAGGATGCTATTAGAGCTTTGAACGATGCTATCAATTTTAACCCTAACAGAGCTGGACTTTCCTTGTTAGGTTATTGTTACTTCAGAACTCAAGCGTTTGTAGAAGCAGCTAATTGTTATGAACAGTTATCAGCCATGCATCCAGATGTACCAGAGTATAAAATTTACTTTGCCCAAGCTTTGTATGAAGCGTCCATGTTTGATGATGCCTACAAAATAACAACGCAGGTTTCTGCACCAGAATTGGAAAGTAAGGTTATTAAATTACAATCGGCAATTAAATATGGGGAAGAAGACACAGTAACGGCGAGGAGTCTCGTGGAATCTTACCCTCAAGACGATCCTGATAAAGACATTAACTTAGGATGTTTGTTGTTTAAAGAAAACCAATACGAAGAAGCTTTACAAAAATTTTCGAGAAGTCTTAACATATTGGGATTTAATGCACATTTACATTACAATGTAGCACTTTGTTACTTCAAACTTAAAGAATATCCTCAAGCTCTTAAGCACATAACGTTAGTAATTGAAAAAGGAATCCGTGATCATCCTGAACTAGCAGTTGGAATGCAAGCTGAAACTTCTGAAGTGAAATCTGTAGGCAACACTTTGACTCTTCATGAAACTGCTTTAACAGAAGTCTTCAATTTAAAAGCTGCGATAGAATATCAGTTAAAAAACATTGAGGCAGCAAGAGAAGCTCTGTCTGATATGCCTCCCCGACATGAGCACGAACTAGACGCTATCACATTACACAACTTAGCACTCACATCTATCGACGTTAAACCAACGGACGGTTTCGAGAAACTACACTTCTTGCTACAACAAGATCCATTCCCACCGGAAACTTTTGCAAATTTACTCCTTTTGTACTGCAAGTTTGAGTACTATGATCTTGCTGCAGATATTTTGGCTGAAAATGCGCAGTTTACATATAAATATCTAACACCGTACCTTTATGATTTCTTAGATGCAATAATAACAAGTCAAACGTCACCTGAAGAAGCTTTTCAAAAATATGAAGATATTGCTTCGAAACATGCAGAACAACTTAGAAAACTAACAAAAGTTGTGCAAGAGAGTCGATCACAAGGGGACAATGATCAAGTTAAGAAGGCTGTAGTTGAATACGAAGAGGCCTTGGAAAGATATATTCCTGTTATTATGGCGCAAGCTAAAATTTATTGGGAAATGGAAAATTACGGACAAGTAGAGAAGATATTTCGTAAATCGGTCGAATTCTGCAACGAATCTGATGTGTGGCGCCTAAACGTGGCCCATGTTTTGTTCATGCAAGAAAATAAGTATAAGGAAGCAGCAAGTTTTTACGAACCAATCGTAAAGAAACAGTATGATAATATTTTGGATGTAAGTGCAGTTGTTTTAGCTAATTTATGTGTATCTTACATAATGACTTCTCAAAATGAAGAAGCTGAAGACATAATGAGAAAAATTGAAAAGGAAGAAGAGCAACAAATATTTGAAGATCCTCATAAAAAGTTTTACCACTTGTGCATTGTGAATTTAGTTATAGGGACACTTTACTGTGCTAAAGGAAATTATGAATTCGGGATATCCAGAGTGATAAAATCATTAGAACCATTTAACAAACGACTTGGTACTGACACTTGGTTTTACGCAAAGAGGTGTTTTTTATCTTTCTTGGAGAATCTTGCCAAGCATCTTATAGTAGTTAAAGATAACACTATAAAAGATTGCCTGCAGTTCCTTGAAGGATGTGAGACATATGGCAGAAAAGTGAGCACAGTCATAGAAACACCATTCCAAGAGGAGGACGCCAATAATAAAGCAAAACAAACGGTTACTTACGAAGCCAGACTTTTACGTTACATGTTTTTTAAATTACGCAGCATTGATAATTCTGTAACGATAAATAAGTATGAAGATTTAAAATAAAATACTTACTTGGAGGTATGTTTTTTTTATTAGGTCCAGGTTTCCTAGCATCCTTGTGTTTTAAGACGAAAGGTCTCTCGGCGCCAAAAGATATAGAAGCGATTGGGAAGTTTGGATCTAATTCAGGCTCATTATCTCTATGTTCCCCCATGTGATCATTACCATTTCTATATCTAAAATTTTTAGTGAATACTTATACTCGTATTCTTAAGTAATTCTTAACAATTGTCATTACACATATAATAAATCAAATACAAATGTATACTTACTTATTTACTAAAACAAAATCATACTGAATGCCTTTAAGTCTAAATAAAAAATTTCGCAACTCCAAAACAGGTGTAGGCCACGGGAGAGCCGGTACTTTTATTCCAGAGTACGTGTATGTGATACCAGGATCACCATAAGCTACTTGTTGACGAGGAAGCGGATAAACTTTGCCAAATACCCTAAAATTGCCATAAATCATAAACTTTGCTGTAATATTTTATTCAGTCTTCACTCGTCCTCAGAATAAAGTAGTAGTACTTCAGTTTCCATTCTCCCCTTTACATTTATTTCATATTTTAGACATTGCGTGTTAAGCAAAACTAGACTGAGCCAGAAAAAAAAGATTGAATATTTGTAAAATATATTTTACATAGTCCTATTAAAAATCAAATTTGCCCACAGCTAAGTAAAATTATAACAATTATATAGGGCACAGTAGTGACCGGTCTGCACGTATTATCTTAAAATAATCTAAAATATAAATAAATATACTCTGTATTCTTTTTTTAATTTCACGCTGTATCCCATAACAAAGTAACTTAGTGTTAAACTTAAACATTCCGTTATCATTAAGACTATTCTGTTCCACGCTTTCCGCCGAATTTTGGAAGCATGGCGTGTTGAGGGGCGGAACTCAAGGTCGCGCTTTAACCCGTTACCAGAGCGAGAAAATAAAAACATTAAATATTTCATTCCCATGAGTGGGACCCACAATCTGACCGCGTTTACATTCGCACAAAAAGGTGAGTCGTTTTCCCTTATAGTGATATATTAATATAAAAAATAAACACTTTATTTTGGCTAAATCTCCTGTAAAATATTCTAAAGTTTCTTCAAGCTCTTTTAATATACTGCTCGCAATAGTTTTGGGGACTGGAACAGCATATTCAATATCGAGACCATTATTCTTAATATGCTGCCATGATAAGGAGCTTATATCTATTCCTATTATATCTTTCGCCATTATATTTCATTCATCCTAGAAACAAAAATAAATACAAATAATTTTTAATCAAAAATTTTGCTTCACGCTATATTTCGCAAACTGCAGGGTAGGCGCCTGTGTGCACACTCTGCACTATTAAGTTAAGCCACTCCTGTTTCGTTCCCCACTTTGCGTCGAATTCTGGAGACATTTCATGTTGCGTGGCGGAACACAAAGCTGCGTTTTGAATCGACACCAGAGTGAAGAAATGAAAATATAAATTTAAGTAAATATTTTATTTCATCGAGTGGAAATCAAACCTAAAACCAGTCACGTTACAGTCGCTCTTTGTCCCCCTGCGCCACGAGTGGCCTCTTATGAATTTTTAATATATCTCTTAAATCACGAAAATATTACCGATTAATATTTATAAAAAGATTAAATAATGGCAACACTTATAGAAACTAACCAAACAAGTTTCAATTTATATTATACTTAAGCCATTATTGATTAAAATAGATATATAATAATTAAAACAGAAACTACAACGTGATGTTATAATAATTAACAGTATAAGAGATGCATAACTAACCTTAATATTCCATTTATTTACGTAAATAAAACAATTATTTTCTTGACAAATATTTAATGTTATGACATTCGCACCTAAATGCTACCAGCTACTGTTATAAAATAAAGTCATTTATATATTAGCAATAATGCAAAAAATCTAAAGAAAAAAGATTTTTCATCAAGTTTTGGAAAAAATGTGTATTTATTATTATAAATACACATCTTTTCCAAAACCTGATGAAAAATCTTTTTTTTTCTAATTACTCAGCTATAGCTAAAGGTTTTGGTCGATATAAATCTAAATAATTATAATTTTGAAGAAACTGCTGAAATGCTCGTGATTCAGTTAAAAATCGATGACTTGTATTGAAGCACGGTGTACTTTGATTACAGAAATTTGTTGTTCTGTGAGCATCCAAAAAGGCTTTATTTCTGTAACAGATTACATTAATTGCTAAAAATAATTCAAATTAATTAAAGTATTGTAAGTCTAGTGAGCATTTGGAAGTCAATTATTTGTAGAGCTAGTTAATTTTAAGAAATATTTCGGGCATATAAGTTCTTAAGAAATATACTTACTTGGAAAAATCCAACAAACATTCTTTATCGTAATAAACGGAATACTCTCTTATTCTTCTGATGGAGTCGCCTTTATTGAAGTTGTTATCATATTCGTATAACTTTTCAATAATACCATCTTTATCTTTTACCGTCCACACACATTCACGAGAAAAACTTCTTTGTTCTGGAGCATTTTTTGTTAAAGAAATAACATATTCTTCGTCTAACGTTTCGGATTCATCAATAGGATTTTGTGGTTCATTCGCTAGATTACTTGAAGAATCTTGTTTACAAGATGTATTCAAAAAACTTTGCGATTGATTGGGATTAGTTTTCTGAACAAATTTATTAATTTCCTGCTTTACATCTGAATTTAGTAAATTATTTTTAGTTTCAACGATAAGTTCACTACAAAAGTTCTTAAGCTCGTGATTTTTTGAGAGCCATATTTTATTTACTAATCTTACAAGGTTCCGTTCAGCCTCTTCTTTTTCTTTTGCAAGTTTCCTTATGCGTGATTTTAAGAATATATTTTCTTGGTGTGCTATAAGGTATAATTGTTGGAAACTTATGTACTTTGATCTGTTTCCTTTTACTGATTTGTGGGAATCTTCGACATATCGATTTAATCTGCTCTTAGCCATTGTTTCTAACTGATATTTTGTTTTAATATATTTTGTTTCTTCTAACGCAGCAATAAGGAGTCGCCCTAGGTTTTTACGCTCCTGATTTAAAATTCTCAACTTATTTATAAGCTCAAAATTTATATTTGGATATGGCAATAAAGGTGATTCACAAAAAGAATAAATAATGTTAATAAGTTTAGCTTTCATCAATTTTCCAAGTTCAACACATTTAAGTATGGCAGCACTAATATAAATGGCGGTATTTTTTAAAATGTCAGCTTTTCTATAGTGCTTATTAAATTTCATTAGATTTAAATGATTTATTTTTCTCTTGGTGTACAATATGATATCACATTTTTTATTTAATATGGAAATCATACAGGCACCAGTTAGGAATATTAAATAATGTAAATATATATTATTAATTGAACTCTCTTTAGGCATTCTCAATTTTGTCTTGTTATTGCTAAATTTATTTTGAAGAGTTACATTTAATTTAGTTTTATAGAAAGGAACTGTATAAGATTGTGTGTTTATTTCTGGAATATCAAGATTTGTAAAGTTATTTTATTAGTAATTTTCGTTTTCAAACTTAAAGTAGAATTTATCAATGTATAAATAAAGAGACAGAAAAAAAACATACCTGAAATTTGTGTATTTGTTCTAAAGTAATCTATGGAACATAATAATACCCACATGGCAAGAGCCATACAAATAAGCCATTTTAAGGCAATATACATTATTAAAAAAAAATCTACAAATATGATTTTATATAATACATACAAAAAATTTTAACTTTCTATCAACAGCAATATATAAATTTGTAAAAAATATATGACACATCCTGTCATGTTACAAGATTTTCTAATATTTACAAATGTCATTAATTTTTAATAGAGAAATCCCATTATAAACCTCTTTTATAATCTATGGATACTGTAATGAAAAAATATCGACAAGTAATAAGACACTAATATGCACTACTAGCATTTTTCGAAGTATTAATTACATAAAGAATAATAAAAGATAAGTACTAAGTAAGATAAATATTTGGAGACATAAAATTATAAACATAGGGAACCCCTTTGTGCTTCTAAGTCCTCCATTCAATTGATTTATACATTTATTTAAAAATGTCAGTAATTAATGAATTCCTTTTTTTAAACATTTTTTAAAGTGTTATTCCACACTTAGGAAAGAAAAATACTTATTTAGAAAACGTATAAAAATTTGAACGCAGCGGGACTCGAACCCGCGCCTCCTGGAAACCGACCAGGCGCTCTGACCACTAAGCCATGCGTTCTCGCCAAGCTACGTCGAAATTTTTATACGCTTGTTACAACTTATTTATGTTGTTAGCATCTCTGTAGGGAGATTTTTACAAATTTCCGCTACCCAAAGATAATTACTAAGAATTATCATTTGGCAAGAGAGAAACTATTTTTAAATATTTTTAAACATTTTTTAAAGTGTTATTCCACACTTAGGAAAGAAAAATACTTATTTAGAAAACGTATAAAAATTTGAACGCAGCGGGACTCGAACCCGCGCCTCCTGGAAACCGACCAGGCGCTCTGACCACTAAGCCATGCGTTCTCGCCAAGCTACGTCGAAATTTTTATACGCTTGTTACAACTTATTTATGTTGTTAGCATCTCTGTAGGGAGATTTTTACAAATTTCCGCTACCCAAAGATAATTACTAAGAATTATCATTTGGCAAGAGAGAAACTATTTTTAAATATTTTTAAACATTTTTTAAAGTGTTATTCCACACTTAGGAAAGAAAAATACTTATTTAGAAAACGTATAAAAATTTGAACGCAGCGGGACTCGAACCCGCGCCTCCTGGAAACCGACCAGGCGCTCTGACCACTAAGCCATGCGTTCTCGCCAAGCTACGTCGAAATTTTTATACGCTTGTTACAACTTATTTATGTATAAATTTCGACGTAGCTTGGCGAGAACGCATGGCTTAGTGGTCAGAGCGCCTGGTCGGTTTCCAGGAGGCGCGGGTTCGAGTCCCGCTGCGTTCAAATTTTTATACGTTTTCTAAATAAGTATTTTTCTTTCCTAAGTGTGGAATAACACTTTAAAAAATGTTTAAAAATATTTAAAAATAGTTTCTCTCTTGCCAAATGATAATTCTTAGTAATTATCTTTGGGTAGCGGAAATTTGTAAAAATCTCCCTACAGGGATGCTAACAACATAAATAAGTTGTAACAAGCGTATAAAAATTTCGACGTAGCTTGGCGAGAACGCATGGCTTAGTGGTCAGAGCGCCTGGTCGGTTTCCAGGAGGCGCGGGTTCGAGTCCCGCTGCGTTCAAATTTTTATACGTTTTCTAAATAAGTATTTTTCTTTCCTAAGTGTGGAATAACACTTTAAAAAATGTTTAAAAATATTTAAAAATAGTTTCTCTCTTGCCAAATGATAATTCTTAGTAATTATCTTTGGGTAGCGGAAATTTGTAAAAATCTCCCTACAGAGATGCTAACAACATAAATAAGTTGTAACAAGCGTATAAAAATTTCGACGTAGCTTGGCGAGAACGCATGGCTTAGTGGTCAGAGCGCCTGGTCGGTTTCCAGGAGGCGCGGGTTCGAGTCCCGCTGCGTTCAAATTTTTATACGTTTTCTAAATAAGTATTTTTCTTTCCTAAGTGTGGAATAACACTTTAAAAAATGTTTAAAAATATTTAAAAATAGTTTCTCTCTTGCCAAATGATAATTCTTAGTAATTATCTTTGGGTAGCGGAAATTTGTAAAAATCTCCCTACAGAGATGCTAACAACATAAATAAGTTGTAACAAGCGTATAAAAATTTCGACGTAGCTTGGCGAGCACGCATGGCTTAGTGGTCAGAGCGCCTGGTCGGTTTCCAGGAGGCGCGGGTTCGAGTCCCGCTGCGTTCAAATTTTTATACGTTTTCTAAATAAGTATTTTAATGAATTCCTGTTAAACTGTAACAAAGTTCTTATATTCTTGTTTTCGCTTAATTTTAGCATCATTTCATGCAAAATTTTCAAAATTTCCCTAGACAAAAATTGTTACTCTATTAAATAACAGATAAATACTTATTGGGTGTCTAATATTTTATTCTCAAAATAAACACAATATTATTTAGAATCTTTAATTTTAAAGAATTTTCTAAATTTTACTTGTATTGATAAGCCTAATAATGTCACATTCTTTTTGTACCATTCCTTATTGTAGTTGAGGTGCGTTTTCCAATTCTTATCTAAAAATGCTTTGTAAAACACACTCATTTCATCTGCTGTAAGATTTGATTTACCTTCTGGTAAATTATTTTTTAAATATGCTTCTCTTTCCTGGAATAATATAAAACATTTAATAATTTGAAGCAGATATAATGTGAAGAAATTTAATAGTTTCTCACCTATAAAGAAAACTACTTTAACCATATAATTATATATATTTTGATATTGAAAAATATATGTTAGAAGACCTGGTGTATTGAACACATTACAGTAGCCCATCTTCAACGCATTATCATAAAGTATTTAAGACAACAAGTTTTTGAGAGTATTTTGAGGATATTAATGTAGTTTTAATGAATAAGAGTGGAAATGGTAAAAATCTCACATCACACTGTTTTAATTGTAATCTTTACAAATAAATATTTTGGTGAAACAACAATTTTGCCTATTAAGTACTTGATAAGCTGAAACTTTTATTATTTTGTGAAATACTTTCTTTCTATGAACAACAGTACCTATTACACTTCTGGATGAGAAAAAAACAGTATGTGATTACATAAAACTACCTTAAAGAATCTTGAATTATGTTGAGTCCAGAAATTTTGATTCCATTCTTGCACCTCATTTCTTAGTATTCTATACTTTCTTTCCAAGTTAGTTTCATCTTTAGGTTTCTTAAAAATAATTTTTCGTAGGTTGGACACTGGGTCGGGTGGACCGATCATATCACTTGATATCTTAGTTGGACTTGGAGCTTGAATAGATTTCGTTTCATTTATTGTACTTGTATATCTTAGTAACATTACAGGCCTGTAGACCTTATTTATATTATTTAATAACATGATATATAAAGGAAATATATCTTCATTTTTAAACGCTTTCGTTATATCGATTTTGATTATCGGAATGTTTGATAATAAATGACAATGTCAAAGTCAGATGTTTTCAAAGGATTGTATTACAATGTCTATTTGGTGAGAATGGATACGGCAAAAATCATTTCCACATTCCAAAATATTTAAGTATTTTTTTTGTTGAAATCGTATTAATAATATTTTTATGATTAATTTTCAATCATATATTTTAATTTCCTGTTTTTTTTTCTATATACACATTTCTTTTATTTATACTGAACGTTTCTAACATAAAACAGATAATAAATATCATGTGCTTGTCAAATTTTCTTTCAGTGCCGAATTATGTAAAAGTGGTAAATTACCACTTTCGTTGTGAATAAACTCTATTTATTGACATTTATTTATTATAATTGATATTTAACATTTATTAACAATGGCGAAAGGAAAGAAAGACGACATCGAAGACGAATATTCCGCTAAGTTAGACATGTGTCTAACCGATGGAATTATTAAAACAGGTAGGCTTTTTATAATTTAAAGGCTAATAGTATATAAAATATATTCTAGGACTTGAAATTGCTAAATGTTTAAGACAAACATATGTTATTATCAAAATACAATACAAAATTAAGTAATTCAGTCGATTTCATTCACTGTTTTTATCTTAGTACATACCTTAAATACCTTTAATTATTTGAAGACTGAAGTGGAACTATTTTATTATTTGCTTCGTTTTCGTTCGTCGTTATCTTAATTATGTTTCTTCTATAAATCCATTTCAGGTAGTGGTATAGCACTGGGAACACTATCTTCTGTATTGTTTTTGGGCAGGCGGAGATGGCCTATCATTGCTGGCATGGGTATTGGCATAGGTTTAGCATATGCTAATTGCGAATATGAATTGAATCCTAAGAAAAAGAGCCCTGCATAATTATAATTTAAATACTGCAATACCAGGTAAGCTTAATATTTATTTTTTCTAGCTTTACATTGTGTTCTGTGCTCTCTATATTAATTTTATATATATATATATAAATTTCAGTATGAAATTAGAATCTATTTAATTTAGAACAGTAGTTTACTTATCCATTTGTGCTCAATATTAATAACCTATCCCCAACGTCAATCTTAGATTGTTTCATACATCTATCCAATCTCTAGATATATGGATAGATATATGAAACAATCTAAAATTGACGTTGGAGATAGGTTATTAATATTGGGCGTTAGTTATAATATACATTAAATGGTATTTTGATACATGTAAGTATATGTATGTATGATATATAAATATTACCCATATTATATGTAAGTTTATAAGCGTGGAGTTAGGTAAGTTTATAGGCATTGAGTTCTGCCACTCAACACTCAATGCCTCCAGGATTCGGCAGAAAGTGGGGAACTGAGTGTCTTAACACTAGGTTGCCTCTGCCTTCCCTGTGTGATGGATACAGCATGAAGCTGATTTATTTTACTTATAATATATAATGTTTTATTTTAAATAAATTTTCACTAAAACATTATTTCACTTATTTCTAGGGTTCCATCCAAAATGGAACCCTTATAAAATCACTTTGTTGTTTGTCCATCTGTCTGTCAAGATCCTTTATCTCAGGAATGCTTGGAGATATCAAGTTCAAATTAAAACCATGTACTTAGATCTATGTCCCCATGATTTCCTGAAAAAATCCTGGCCTGGCAATTAGTAGTTCTAAGGTTGTGTAAAATTATAAAACTACCATCTTTTTACAGATAAGAACATGAAGATATACAATCATGACCAGTCCACAGTGCATTCTATTAAAGAATTGTAGATTATGTGTTAGAAAGTGCTGTAATTTTGTTTTATTGTACAAATAATTAATAATTATTATTTAATTTTTGTAAGTTTTATTACACCCATTTGTCTAAAAATAAAGTAAATTATGTATATAGAGTATAATATGTACAAGTTTTCTTCTGCTGCTTCATCCACATGGGTAAATGGAAGTAACTAAGGGTTGTGTATGACATATGACACATTCTAAGTACTTAAGGTAACTCTGACTGCAGGTACAGTACAGTACATTACATTGAACCAATTAATTTAATGTAATATAGCCTATATATATCTTGGAAAAAGAATTATTGAATACATAGATTTCAATTAGAACTAATAGTGTCTGACATTAACACATTCAACCAAACAAACTCATCAGCTGTAATGTTAGTTATATATATAAAATCAAACAAGAAAAATCAAAGAACAAGTTTTAATATTGTACAAATTTATACTGGAATAAAGATCAAGAAATTGGATTTAGTGTATCTTAAAAGTAGAAAATAACAATACATTTTAATATGAAGTATGAAGATGACAATTTTTTAAACAACCCATACAGACACCCAAGGTAAATTGTACTAACATTAATTAATAAATAAACTATAAATATTTTAAATTAATAGTATAGAGAGACATTTAAAGTTCATTTGAATTTATCACTAAAAAGCACTTGGGCCTTCATTTAAAATGTAAAATAATCTTAAAGATTTAAAATATTATATGACATTAAAGAAAACTGATTTATTTGTTATTACAAATTTATAAAATACTGACAATGTAGCAACAGCATCATATCAAGGCATAATACATAATTGTCTTTTTAAAAGATTTCACCACAAGCTAGTAATTTAGCAAAATTAAAATACACACCATTTATCATCAACATTTTTGATCTGTATGCATCTAAACAAACAATACAAAAAAACGTTACATGTTTTATTAATAAATAGGTAGATAAAAAGAATTGATGCTTAAATTAACAACTTCTTTTAATTATATAAGAATTTATGAATAATGATCTAACATTAAAATATTTTTAACAGCTTTTTATTGGTTTTAATAGAAATTATGTAAAGTGCATAATAAAACCATTGCATATAAATAACAAGATAAAAAGAATTTACTTTAAATATTTGCATAGTAGCCACATATTGACATGCCTTGTGTTAAACATTAATATAGTGATAACAATTGAAATATAAATCATTTTAAACCTAAAGAGAAAATTTTTCACTAAAACTATCTATTTCGTTTCCATCTGCTGTCATGCATGTTTTTAATTATTAATAAATAAATAAAATAAATCATCTTCACGCTGTCTTCTGCATGCAGCCGGATAGGCAGAGGTAACCTAGTGTAAAGACACTCCATTTCCGCCGAGTTTTTCGCGGCGGAACTAAATGTTGGGTTTTTGTCTTGATGCCAGAGCAAAGAAAATGAAAATATTAATAAATAATAATTAAATCCCTCGAATAGGGGGATTGAACCCACAACCGTCGCGCTACAATCACATGCTGAGCCACGACGGCGTATATATAGAATTGACACATTCTAAGTGTCCAAATATCATTTCAGATAAGCAGTCAATTAAAAGGGCAAACGTAATATATAATATAGCCCATAGCCTTTTTGCGTAAATAGACTTTCCAAAACAAAAAATAAATTTCTATTTAAAGTTTTAAGCTAGTAGCTCCTGAGATTAATGTGATAAACCAAAGAAATCCTTAAAAACATTAGTATAGACAATTGTTGTTTAACTGTTAATTGAAATAAATATTAAAATACACAGATTCCACAGCTTATAAAATATTGATATCACATAAAATGGCTACTATACACAATGTTGTAACATAATCAATAAAATGTAATTTATTTTGTACTATTACAATCTACAACATTGGTGTAATAAGTTCACAATATTAAGCATGTATTTTAAAATATATTTATGACAACACTGTTATGAACTTACTAGGAGAATATTTTTTTAAATAGAATAACTTATATTTACAAAGAATATTTATAGGAAAAATATTTTTTTTAAGTAGCAAGACCAAATTAATCTTATTATATCTTTCTTCTAAGTAAGGTTAAAAGAAGGAAATTTTTAATGACATCTTTGAAGAAGTTTCTGAGATTGATATAAGATATAATATGGTACGAAGATCTTGCTACTTAATGGCAACATAAAGGCACCATCACAATTTCAATTACTTAACTAAACTATAGACAATATAGAATGCAATATTATAAATTAAAAAAAACTTAATTACTCCCTAAAATTATTTAGTAAATAAAAAAACAAATCATTTATTTTTGAAGTTTCTGTAGAATATTCAGTGGGATGTTCATATTAAGATAAAACATATTTACCAATTTGTGACTTTTAGGTAACTTAATCAACTATCGCAAGTTAAAACTATAAATTTAAAACAACAACAAGTTAAAACGATAAATTTGACTTTTATCTAAAAAAAGCTTAATTTTTAGGAAATAAGCAACTAGGATGCATTCTACATTGTCTATGTTATAAAAAATAGTTCAACATCACATTTGGTAACATAGTGACTAGTAAAACAACAAATTGCTCAATATATTAAACAATATTTGTATACAGTACGGTCGACTAGCTGTGGCCGCCCTGAAAATAGGCCTTTAGAACATTGTACATTGTTCACTCGCGAAGAAAATAATGAAAAGTAAAAAACATCCTAAAATCAAATCTGCGCAGCCAATTTCAGGG
Source organism: Heliconius himera (assembly GCA_021202915.1). Classification (NCBI taxonomy): domain Eukaryota; kingdom Metazoa; phylum Arthropoda; class Insecta; order Lepidoptera; family Nymphalidae; genus Heliconius; species Heliconius himera. The sequence continues at coordinate 89,641 of JAJHJA010000573.1, forward strand.
CCGAGGACCGTACTGTATATAAAACATCCAAATAATTAACAAATTTATTCTTTCTCAATACAACAAACATGTAATAAATAATTTTAAATATGTTAAAATGGTGGCAGACATTTAAAAGGTATATAATAATTTGGGGCCCATTTTTAAAACTATAACATGAAATATATTTAGCTAATTTACAAATTATTGTACATTAAATACAAATAACAATCTATGAGTTTAAAATTGAATATAATATGTTGATATTTTTATTAAAACCTCCTCTTTCAATGCTTTTCGCACAATCTGACAGTTTTTTTATTATTACAGAGTAATGTATGATGTGAGTATGAAATGAAATACAGAATTTTAAGAATTAAGACAATTTCAGTTCTGAAATATAACAATTAATCAAAAATATTATAAGAATCGCAATTTTAACGTTTAGAGCTCAATATGTGTGAAGCAGTAATACATGGATAAGGTAAAAGTTAAATCCGTAATTTGATAATATACCGATTCGCCATAGACATTTGGGTTTAAATCACAAAGCTATAAAAAGGTTTTTTCTATTTAAAAAATTATAAATCAGAAAATTCAGCTAAATGAAACTTAATAAATCAATTGCGTTTGTAAATATCTAAGTGTTATATGTACACCAAGAGCCAGTTTCACCAGTTGCTTACATATAAAGTTTCAGATAGTAATCTGATATATACGGTATTTTAGAGAGGGCTGCTAATATTTTTTTGTTTCTGGTGAACTCTCTGACCGACTACCCCCATAGGGATAAAGCGTAAAGTAGGTATGTAATACGATATATTACATTTTTAAATTTCGAATATGTTTGTAGAAATGAAACATATATGTCAAATGTTTTGCCAGAACTCTTACTTTCTTATATGACCATATCAGCGACTTGAATCGGCTAATACTTTCCGCAAATTTTTCTACTAGGTATTAAAATCCGTGATCTGTGAAACCAAAAATTATACTGCCTAAGTGCCAAAAAGAGTGTCCGGCGGCCCTATCAATACACGACGATACACGACGATAATTTGCTTTAAGAAGTTTCATTTAGAATGTGTAAAAATCGTCAAAATCAAAGATTCTAATATAGAAAAAAATATATTTAATTTCATTTTAATTAATTATTTAGTCCATTGTCCCAAATGTATATGGCAGACCGTTGTTATTATTGTCGTATCAACTATGGTGCATGTAATACTGTAGATATATTAACACTAGCGGTGAAATTTGTGAACTATTTGTACCTACGTCTTATAAATATGTGATTATTTTTTAATTATACTGAATACGGGCACAAAATTAAAATAATACTAATATTTAAACAGTACGGTAGACTTGTCTACCGTACTGTATCCATAAATCTAAGTTGAAAATTATATCGTCAAAAATTTGACAACTGTGTGATAGGTGTTACATCAAAGTGTAGTGTGATAGGTTTCAAAGTCATTGTTGAAAAATTACAGATAAAAAAAAATAAACAAAGAGATTAAATAACAACTACTGTGCCACTAATCCAGTGAAAATGTTAAATATTTATTATACACTACCTACATGCTACATGCTAAGCGTCTACGTGACACTATCAGTTCAACTATTTAATACGATAGGCACCATTATTTATATTGTTTGTCATTTATTGTATAATATTTAATTATAAATAGAAATTATGTAAGATATATTTTGTTGTCTCTTAAATTGATATAAAATGCTTTAATTTAATGAAATATATCAATGACAAATAATTTTCATAAAGTATATAGTCTACATATACTTATATACAATTGATAAAAAAACCTAAAATTTAATAAATAATAAAATATAAATAATTAAATATTATATCAATAGATGCAAAACGAACCTATCACTTAAGTGGTCGAGAAATTTCTTAATATATCCAGGCAGTATATTGTTAACATATATGTATGTAGTAGACAAAAGTGGCTGAAATATTTTTATTTTCAGGTAAATTCCTAGAAATAAAATCCATATAATTAAAAAACAAATACCGCCAATGACATATATAAATCAAAACAAGAAAACAAACACATAAAAAAGAACATTCCAGAGCACTTATTTTTCCTGTTTCTTTTTTTATTTTTACATAAAATATTAAAAAACTTCGCTATTTCATTGCTTTAGGATGTAAATTTGCATATAAAATAGTAGCTCAAGTACAAAATCGCCCCTGAGTGTTAACTCAGGGATGCCTTTAATATTGCAAAAATACTCTCAAATAAGGCTAAGATCGGCCATCTTACAGCCAACACAAAAAGCCATTGGCCGAACAAAGGAAAAAACCAATACATTTAAACATGTGTTCATTTCGACGTCATATCGGGCCAGTAGTTCACGTAGTATCTGTGGGTGCTCCCTTCGAACAATCTGTCTAGCCAGTTTTCGAGGCCATCTAGGAGATTTTCTGTAAAATAAAAGCAATATGAATCTTTTTAACGACTACGACCTACGACCTAATTTAAATTAGATTACCTATTGACTATGATATCAAATAAAAATAAATTAATTAATCAACCTACAAATTGACAGATGAAGTAAAATCATTATACCCCTCTTTACGAAAATTTTGCTGATCTCCATCAGATAGTGTGAAATTTTCCACAATTATTAGTTTATAAGGAGAAAGACTGCAGAATGTTAATATTTAACATAGTGTATCAAACAAAAACGTACATTTGACAATGCATACTCCTTTCTATTTATAAAGTACTGAACTGAAACTGGACTGGATGGAAATGTACTGGACTGCACTTATTGATATAGGTATGTTACCATAGCATGTATATGTGCGTGCGTACCCAAGTAGGAGTGTGTATCTATATAAAAGGATGTAAGTCAGGATTATACCTTCAAGCAGCAGCTTGGGCTCGAGGCGGTCATCATCAGAGGAGTCGGGGTCGGTGGTGAAGCCTATAAAGGCGCCAGCTTCAGGATCGGCCGCACGCCCTCCTAGAGACACCGTCATACGGCTCATACGCTGAAAACAGAAATCATTATATTATATCGTGCTTAATAATACAAAAGTTTCAGTTTTGAAGATGTTGGTTTCACTTTAACGCAAAAACTACTACACGGATTTACATAAAACTAACAGTAATTTAGCTTACACATCAGAATAACACATAGGGTACAATTTATGTTAAGTACTAAGTACTCTCTGTTGAGCAGACTATTGAAATGGCATGTGTTGAGCTAGAGCATTTCATTGTTGTAAGTATATACAGACCTCCCTCTGGGTTATATGAACACTTTGAAATAATTTTAGAACAAGTACTTGTAAAGTTATCTGGGTCTAAGAAATTAATAGTTGTATGTGGTGATTTTAATATTAATTTACTAGAAAATTCCACCATTTGCACTAGATTCAGGTCACTACTTAATTCATATAACCTAGACAATCTATTTCTAGAGCCAACAAGAATCACTCATTGTACCGCTACTTGCATTGATAATATTTTTACAAACTCTGTGCCTTGTAAAAAAACAATAATTAATATGTTAAGTTCAGATCATTGCGGACAGTTGGCTTCCTTTCACCTTGGTAAAAAAAAAATTGATAAAAATAAAAAAATTGTTTGTATACCGATGACTACTAGTCGTATAGAAAAGTTCAGAAGTAATATAATAACAAAACTTAAATATTTAAAACATAGTAATAAGCCCAATTTACTATATGAGAATTTTTTTAATGTTATACAAAGTGAGTTCAAAGATATATTTACTTCTAGAACAGTCAATTCCAGGAGTTTCTTGTCATTTAAGGATTGGGCGACTGTGGGAATTCATAAGAGTAGACAAAGGTTATATGAACTTTATAGTGAGAAAACGTATAACCATAGTGAAACATTTATTAATTATGTTAAATCTTATTCTAAATTATTTAAAAAAGTGTGTTCCATGGCAAAATCGTTACATATTAAAAACAAGATTAAAAACTCTTTTAATAAAATTAAAATGACATGGGACATAATAAATTGTGAAACTGGAAAAGCCAGGGATTGCAATTATGAATTTAAATTAAGAATTGACAATGGGTTAACCAGCTCGGACCAAGAAGTTGCCAGTGTTTTTGAAAAATTCTTTGCTGATATTCCAGTTTCCACAACCAAAACACTTATATCTTCCACGACAGTTGCTGAATCTTTACTTAAGGAGAACGTAAACAAATGTGATATAGATTTCAAATTTAAAGTGGTCAACTCAAGAGACATTGTTAAGACATTCAAGTCCCTAGATATTAAGAAAACATCAGATATATGGGGAATTTCTGTTAAATTAATTAGTCATATAATAGACGCTGTTGCTCCTTACCTCGCGACTGTATTTAATAGTTGTATAGAGTATGGTGTGTTTCCTGACTTAATGAAATTTAGTAAAGTCATACCTATATTTAAATCGAGTAGTACATCTGATCCCAACAATTTCAGACCTGTATCTATACTACCCTCATTTAGTAAAATCTTTGAGAAAATTATTTTAAATCAAATGCTGATGCACTTTCACTCACTTTTGAATGATAAACAGTATGGCTTTACTAAAGGTCGCCCGACTACTGATGCTGGTGTAGGACTTATAAAAAGTATATTTGAGGCTTGGGAGGGATCGCAGGATGCTCTTGGTATATTCTGTGATCTGTCTAAGGCCTTTGATTGCGTTCAGCACTCTACATTGGTCATGAAGCTACACCATTACGGCATAAGAGGACGTGCACTCAATCTTCTGACCTCTTATTTAGCTAACAGAGTTCAGAGGGTTGATGTAAATGGCAAGAAATCTCCTGGATCATTTGTCAGTATGGGGGTCCCACAAGGGTCTATTCTTGGTCCTTTTCTGTTTTTAATATACATAAGTGATTTGCCATTTTTAGTGGGAAGGAACCATGATATAGTATTGTTTGCTGATGATACTTCATTGATTTTTAAAATAAAACGACGACAAAACGTATATGACGATGTAAGCAATGCTCTATCGAAAGTAGTACATTGGTTTAGTGTTAATAACTTACTATTGAATAGTAAAAAAACTAAATGTATAATCTTCAGAACACCTATCACAAAATTTGTTAAAGCTGATGTACTCTTGAATGGTGAAGCCGTGGAACCTGTCGATTCTACGGTGTTTCTCGGTATCACCATTGACTCTAAATTGCAGTGGGGACCTCATATCGATGGATTGGCGAATAGACTTAGCTCAGCAGCTTTTGCGGTTAAAAAAATCAGACGATTAAGGGATGTGGAAACGGCTCGCCTTGTTAACTTTAGCTACTTTAATAGTATTATGTCCTACGGCATTCTACTTTGGGGTAATGCAGCCGGTATTAAATCAATTTTTGTCTTGCAGAAGCGAGCTATTCGCGCAATCTATAATTTAGGCCCAAAAGAATCGTTAAGTTCTTTAAAAATTTAAAGAAATAAATATTTTGACAGTTGCATCTCAATACATTTTTGAAAATGTTATGTATATTAAGAAGAATATTAAAGATTTTGCCAAAATTGGTGATGTACATAATATCAATACTAGAAATAGGAGTAAACTTATTGCACCTGTAACCCGATTACATCGGGTCCGTAATTCTTTTATGGGACAATGTGTACGCTTTTACAATAGGATCCCAGAAAACGTCCGAGAATGTTCTATATCACAATTTAAAAGAGTTGTGAAAAGACGTTTGTGTGTTAAAGGTTATTACCAAATTAATGATTATATAAATGGTAACACGCCTTGGGAATGAAATGCTCGCTCCAGTCTATTTCAAAGTATCATTGTCAGAAACGCTGAAATGTGATTTTGTATAATTGATTTTAAAAAAATAATAAGTCCCGCTGAGTTTCTTGCGCCGGTTCTTCTCAGGTCTGAGGCACTAATTTTAGTGAACTGGTGGTAAATTATTTGACGTTCAAAAAATGAAGCATGTAACTTCTTATTTTGAATAAAATTATTTGACTTTGACTTTGAATATTTTGCATAATTTGTCTATAAAATTAAAATAAGTTTAATCGGATGAAGCCCTATGTAGATCCCTAGTTGGTTATAAATTTAAGTTTATTAGTATGTTGAAGTCAGTTATAGCGCAGCGGCACAAAGTCTAACTGTAAAACCGACTGGTTGTGGGTTCGTTCCCCATTCGAGGAGATGAAATATTTACTTAAATTTATATTTCCATTTCTTTGCTCTGGAGTCGAGGCAAAGCGCGGCGTTGAGTTCTGCCACTCAACACGCAATGCCTCCAAAATTCGGCAGAAAATGGGGAATGGAGTGTCTTAACACTAGGTTCCCTCTGCCTACCGCATGGATACAGCGTGAAGCTGATTTATTTTATTTTAGTATGTTAATAGTACAGTTATTTTCTTGCTTTGGTAGCGAAACATAGCGGTTATTTCCGCCACTCAATACGCAATCTCTTGGGTTGTGCCTGTTTAACAGTGTCTTAGCTCTTGGTTCTCGCTGTCTACCCTATTATATGATAAACACAGCCGCACATATGCACCTCACTCACCTTGTGCGGTTTGGCACTGGACTCCGGGTGCTTCGCGTGGTAGATGCAGAAGTACTTGCGGTGCGGGTTGAGCGCGAGCACGGTGCCCACGCAATTGCGCGCGTTGACGCGCAGCTCGCAGCCGCCCAGCGACAGCTGCAGCACGCGCTGGAACCACGCCACGTTGCGCTCCACGCACAGGTAGGCGAACACTAGTGTCTTGTTCCTGTACAAGTGGAAGGAGACCTTTGTATGACCAATAATCATCTGGGAGTGGCCTGACTCACTGTGGGCCTGGGCTGGCTCGGTGGGTTCATCTAATAATACGTAATAAGAGATTTGGGAATAATAATTTTGTTAGGATTTTCATGGAAAATAAATAATTAACATAGTTTAATTAAAAATATTCTTGTTCATAAACATTGGTTCAAATATGAATTTGATTCCCTACAACGTAGAGTTTTTGAAGCGGGATCTTAGACTACAAATTAGGCCAGCTTAGTGACTTGCTATAATAAAGGTTTGCCGCTTTGCAACATTCAAGGTTTGCGCCTTTAAGACCTCGAGACCATCATTGAACAGTGACTGACTGTAAACGCTCTTGCGAGGAAACTACTAATTTCATTTCGCTACTTTGGCTATAAAATTCGACTTCAATTTTACAACTTAATAAGCATTATCTTAAATTCACATTGAAATCTAAGTTCTTTTGAACTATTGTTCTCTTCTGCTGAAACTTAACAGTTACTCTTCAAAGGTAAAATTATAAATATATTTTATGTTGTTTATGTTATTTATGTTGATTTTTTATGAAATTAGATTTGACTGAATTGTTTTAGTAAATTATATTTTAATTTCAATAAATATTTTTTAAAAAGAAGTAAAACTTTATTCAAATAATGAATGTAAAAAGCAGTAGTAAATATATACGTGCATATATATATTTTTAATATATAATATAAATTTATTTTATTTGAATGATGTACATACTTGCGATATGGCCACACAATCTTATGGAACTTTGACAACAGTTGCACGCGACTCTGCATGTCGACCAACAGGACTATAGTGCGACAACCGGGTTTCTGTAATCTTTTGCAAAATAAAAATAATTTAAATAATTATTACTGTCATATGCTTCATTAGATTACATAATAAACTTTACTCATATTTCATTACATAAGTTTTAGACGTAAACATGAACCATGAAATTAAAAATAGAATTGAAAAACACAAAGAAGAATTAAGTTTTTACTATTCTGTGAGAATCAAAGTCACACTTATCATATCATATCTACAGGCAGACACTTTGTAACTGCGCCGTGTCATATAAAAACAGTAAAAAAATTATATTTGCATATTTACACATTATTAAAAATACGATTTAAATAAAACATTTTTATTATTAAGCCTTAGAAAAAGCTCATCTTAAAGATTAACGTAAAAATTTAAAATGCTAATGCAGAATTATTTGTATACAGATGTTTCTATCCCTCACCTGACCAATCCATTATATTTCTCAGTTCGCAATTCATGTAGTCTCATCTCGGGTTGTGGCTCATTATTGTTCCGTTTGGTACCATTTTGCCGTCGCCTTTCTTCCTTCTGTCGTTGTACCGATTCTTCTTCTATGCGTCTGTTAATAGAATTTTAATATATATATATATTTTTATTTATACAAAACATTGTTACTTAAGTTGTGACATAAAAAAAATAAAAAATACGAGAAATGAATAAGATCTCAAGACGGGAGCATTTTCGTCTAACTTAGTATAGGATCAAATATAGAAGATAGAGGTGAGGTAGTTTATAACTACCTCACCTCTATCTTTATCACAAATTCTGGAGGCATCGCGTGTTAAGTGGCGGAAATCAACGCCGTGCTTTTCCTCGACACCGCGCGTTCCGCTCACTTCTTTTTTAAGCTTTATAACCCAACCTCAATTTTTTTATTATTACCCAAATAGATATTTTTCTGTATAATTTTTTCGATGCCAGCTTATTTCATAAGAATTTAATTTTTCACAATGTTATGCGAATATATGTCATGGGTATTGTACGTTTTAGTTCTTGTGCGAAAGTACATAGCTGTGCGTGTGTGACGATGAGTGGGTGTGCGTGTGAGCTTATATATGAGGGCTAATATACACTCACATGAGATACGCCATAAAGTATCCAGCGGCGAGTACAAGCGCGACGGTGGCGAGCACCGACAGCGCGGACAGCGCGTGGTGCGTGCGGAGGGCGGCGGCCGCGCGCTCCGCCCACTCGCACACGCGCAGTATGACCCGCCACGCCGCGCCCGCTGCTGCCTCGTCTGCTAATTCCTGAGATGAAAAAAAATATTTTTTAGCTTTACTACTTTCATATATGTAGCGGAATGGGCGGAGGGAATTAAATATCAACACACTCTTCTCTCCGATCGTGATAATGGAGCACAACTATCGCGTCCACTTAGTGAGTTAATGAATATTTATTTGGTTTGATTGTTTTTAAATGTGGCAGGTTGTGGACTCGATTCCCACCCGAGGAAAAAAAATTAAGGAAAAGTATTTGATTCTTTTTTCGTTCTGGCGTCGATGCCAAGCGCGGCGTTAAGGTCTGCCTCCCAACACTTAATACCTCCAGAATTCAGCGCAAATTGTGGAGCGAAATGGGAACGGAGTATCTTATCACTAAGATCCCAGGTTTCCTCTGCGTACCCTGCTATGTGCGGAATGCAGCATGACGCTATAAAAATAATGACAAAAAACATTTATTTCTCTTCCATTCTACACAAATAAACAATTTTAGCTATACATGCTCCGCCGTCCGTCAGAATTTGGATTGCGCTCAAATCATTGCGTGTTGAGTGGCGAGACTTAACACTGCGCTTTGCTTTTAATCCGCACGTAGAAATCGATTCCACATCTGCCACATTTACCTCCCATCGCATCAAGGTGGTCTTAAGCCTTAATTTTCATATACATATACAAAAAAACATACCTGTATCCGAGTCTCATAAGCAACAACCTCAGTAGGCTTCAGCAGTCTCTTCACCAACTCCTCTAAGGCTCGTTTAGTCTCATTCAGTCTCTCGTGGTACTTAAGCGTCTCCTCTCTCCCCTCCCTCTCATCTTCGGGACAGTGGTTGCATGTGGGCCAGGTCTCGTTGAGCCACTCGTATTGAATTCTAGAAGTTTCCCGTCTCCATATTACTACTATACGGTGCTCTAGTGTTGATGTGTCTATGCCTGAAAATTGATTGATATTCACAGTAGCAAAAAAAAGATACATATATATTTTTAAAATATATAAATAATTAATGGTCACGCTATGTAATAGTGATTAGAAAATATAAGAAAAAGCCTTCCATCCAATTTTTCAAGACTTTGCTTTGTTGAATGACAGAACCAAACTCCACACTGTGTTTAAGCCAAAGCGGGAAAATAATACACGTAATGTTTATACAACTATTTATGAGAATTGTTAAATATTCAGGTGTCGAACCCACAACTACCCTGTATATCACACGAATATAAAACTCCACTAACCGCTTCCATTGGCCAGCGCGCCCACAAACTCCGGCTGAGCGTGCTCATACACGTACGCGTAGCGCAGCCGCTCGGGCGCACGACGCGCAAGAGCGCGTAGTTGCGCGACACTGCGAGCGTGTGCGCGCACGTCGCGCGCTATGAGCACGCAGCAGAGACGGCGGCGCGTTGCACGCCATTCCACTGGGCATACTGTGTCTAGCACGCTCTGAGGATAGAAAATATTGTATATATATGATGCTTAATTATAAACTAATTAATTGCTTAATTGTATACTAATACTATAAAACTGAAGCGTTTGTTCGCTTGAACACACTAATCTCAGGAACTACCTTTTTAAATTAAAAAATATTTTTGTATTGTATAGTAAACCTTACAGTAATCGTTTTGATATAAGGCACTTATATGTCATACAAAACTCTTAGTTATTTTCATTTAAGCATACTTTCTATACTACATTGTATTTTTATAGAGATGCATAACTAAACTCCAATCATGTGCAGCAGTGCGATCGACAAGTCATGGCCGTCTTAAAAAAGGCTTTTAAAATTTTTGCGCATTGTTTAATTGTGTAACTAAAATCCTAAATCAAATCTTCGCAGTCACCTACAGCTAACTTCAGGGCGGCCTCGACTCGCCGATCGTACTGTACTTTACGCAAAGCAATCATACCTGAGAAGACAGCCTAGGCAATGTTAACATTTGATTGGCCTCAATCAACTGCCTCAATGTCTGCGTAGGTATCTCTGTAGTACTGACAGTGGCCGCCGGCTCCTGACTGTCTTCTTTTAGGAGTACCATAGTGTCCATACTTCGTTGTATTTTGTATCGAGCTGTCACGTTTTGTGTGTTGTACGCAGTTATGTCGACGAAGCTGGAATTTTAGATAGATATTATTTTTTAATGATGGCTTAATTAGATGATGTATTTGAATGAGAAAGTGTTAATATATTGTAAATTCTCAATAAAAGAGATATTTTATAATATTTCTTTTAAATCATATTATAATTTATAAAATATAAAATATTTTTTAAATATAATTTCACCATAAATTAAGTTACTAATACTAACAAGTACTATTATAACTTTTATTTCTTTTAAATATATTTACTAAACTGTCTAAACTTTGTCCATTTAAGACAAAGTTTACATCATAATATCCATACCACTATTATAAATTCGAAAATAACTTTGTCTGTCTGTAACGCATTCAGGGCTAAATCGTTGATCCGATTGTGATAAAATTACATGTAGAGATACTTGTGAGTCTTGGGATGGACATACGTTACTTTATTTCCACAAAGAAACAGCGCGCACGGAAAAACATTTTTCCCTATTCCGTAGAAATTTCGGGATAAAAACTTTATGGTCCCATAAAAATGAGTTCAGCTGCTCTGGACATTAATTAGATCGGGGAAATAGAAAAACAGACAGACAGATAGAGACAAAAATTATAAAATAGTATTTTTTTATTTGTGTATCATGTAAATAACCACTTGAAAAAAGCAGTTATTTTGAAATCACAAACTTCAATTTTATTTATAAGAAACAGCCAATGCAACGGAAACTTTGCAATTAGTTTTTGTCATAAAACGCCTCACAGTGATTTACAAGACATAATATGGCGTCGCGGAGTTTTATTAGAACGAATGAAATTGAATATTTTTGTAGTACGATGTACATGCATATACTATATTATTATAGCTGCGGCGCTCGCGGTTCGATGGCGTTCATTCATTAAAGAAGTACACCGTAATGTTATATAGCCTATAGCAAATAAGAAAGAGGTCTATCTCTCAATGATAACCCACGAAACTATTATCAACAGTACAGTATTAATCGTTATCCTGTTAAATATGTTAGATATGTTGTGTATAGCGATACAATATATACAGATTAAAATTAGATTGAGGCCTATCGTGGCACAGGGGCACAAAGTGTGGCTGCAAAAGCGACTGGTTGTGGGTTCATAATATATGAAATATAAATATTTCATATATTTATATTTCCGTTTCTTCGCTTTGTTGTCGAGGCAAAACGCGGCGTTGAACTCCTCCTCCCAATACGCAATGCCTCCAGTTTGAGTGTGGAGTGTCTTAAAACTAGGTTCCCTCGACCTACCCTGCTGTGTACGGGATACAGCGTGAAGCTGATTAAAATATATAAATATAGCTTTTACAGCATATCACCGAAATAGGTATTTTAGAAAATAAAGTCAAAGTTTTAAAATACGAAAGTAGAACGGTCGTGCACTGCGTAAGTGTATAAATCTACGAAAAATCATATATTGTAATGAACATATTACAATCCTTTAAAAAATATAAATAAAATTCGGCGACAGCATTTCTTTGCATAGCATTTATTTTTTTACTGTTTTATTATAGTATAGATTATAGATCGTATTACTCTTTATTTTAATACTTTTAAATATTTATTTTACGTTGATAATATGCTGGTTTCGTTTAGTTTTTTAATGAATATTTTTCTTTGGTTACATTAACTTATTATGTTTGTTCATTTTAATTATATAGGTATTTTTTCTAGTATTAAGAATATCCTTTAGTTACTTTTACTTATTTTGTTAATTCATTTCAATGACACAGATATTTTTTGTAATAATAAGATTTTTCTCTACTAAATATTCCTTTTCGGTTTTTATTTATTATTTAGGCTTTTCTTACTAATTCTATTGAAGGAAAAAAAATCAGAAATATACTTAAAAAATATTTGTATAGTTCAAGCGGGCAAAGCCGAACGTGTTCGCTAGTTTCAGTATAAAACTTTACAAAAAAAATAAGAAAATGAATTTTAATTAAAATTGAATATTTTTACAAAAATATAAAAAAAGTACATACGCAAAAGACACCCTATCTCTATAATGGAAGGCGGTTATCAAATATCGCAGTCTAATATTCTGTCTTTCTTCAAATATAAGAGCTTTTACTTTGTTATCTTCAAAGTCACCAACAAATGTATCCACATTGCCATCTGTTATACTTCTCACCAGTCTGTATGGAAACTTCCAGCGAATGAAATCTAGTTAACAAAAGATATATATTATTGTCATATATAAAATACTATAAGTATTGATAAATTACAGTACTGTCGATGCGTCGTGGCCTCCATGAAATTAGGTTATGTGTGCAAATTTGCTGTGTCCACTCAGGAAAAAAATAATCAAAAATAAGAAAAATCCTAAAAAGTAATCTATGCAGCCATCTGCAAGTAACTTCAGAGTGGTCACAACTCATTGACTGTACTGTATTTGCTTGCTTTGTCCCTTTGTCTTCGTCGATTCCCACTCGAGGAGATGAAACATTTATTTAAAGTTATATTTCCGTTTTTTCACTCTGGTGTCGAGGCAAAGCGCTCCATTGAGTTCCGCCACTCAACACGCAACGCCTCCAGAATTCGGCGGAAAGTGTGGAACGGAGTGTCCGCACACAGCAGGGTAGGGAGAGCGATCTCCCTATACTGCTGCGTGCGGAATACAGCGTGACGCTGATTTATTAACATTTAGTGAGAAAATATGTGATCGAACATAATGATTAAAAGTTCCATCCCCAGGCAAGGGCTTATATTAAAAAAATATAAATTATTTTTCTTTTGAAAACTTATAAAGGTAATTAATACATACTAAAACCATTGTCTATTTTGTGCTAGATAATTTAAAAATAATATATAATGTGGAAAAGACGGTAAGAATAGGAACAGCGTGGAGTCCAACCACTCAACACAAAATGTCTCAAAAATTGGGTGGTGCGTGGGAAATTAAGTGTCTTAACTGTATCTACACACTGCCCTTGAGCAAAAGCATGAAGCAAAAAAGTGCCCACCTAGTATCTTAGGCAAAGAAGACAGCCCCTCCTTATAAATATACACTTGTTTCTCCAGTATCAGCGTCAAACATGGCACGCCATGTACTCCTATACGTCTTGCCAAGCTTGCTTCATGCCCAGCGTGGACTGTTGCCATGGTAACACCTAAGGGTTGAAGGGCTTCTACTAGGCGTCTCCATGAAGTAGCCGATCTGACGCAGTCGAAACACCAATCTGTGTAGAACAGTACCAGTGCTGGTGTGTGGATGCTCTTCTCGAGGATATTATTTTCAAAATGTCTGTAATAATATAAATAAATAAATAAAACATTCATTACCATAGAAATATAGACACATATTATAACTTACAATTATGGCAAAACATCTAACACAGCTAATGCTTGCTTGACTGGCCTCAAGCAGTTCTCAGTTCTCAAGTATAGATAGTTTTTAATAAACATTTCAATGTTTGCCTATTAATTACTTACTAATGAAGTCACAAGCATGACTGAAGTCAAAAACTAAATACTACTAACTGATAAATACTATTTGTGTAGGGAGACAGCTGAATGTAAGTACTGATGGTTGTGGGTTCAATATCCACATAAGGTAATTTCTGGTAATGGTAAAGCAAAATATAGGGTTAAAATCGGCTACTACTTGTCTCTAATTTAGCCAAAAGTGATTGTACATTTTGAACTCTATTCTTCTGTGCACATTCTGTACTGTTTAGTAGGTATCATAAAATAAATCAGCTTCACGCTGTATTCCGTACAAAGCAGGGTAGGCAGAGGGAACCTAGTGTTAAGACACTCCATTCCCCACTTTCTGCCGAATTCTGGAAGCCGAAAGTAGGGAACGGAGTGCGACTGGTCCGAATTGTGTGTTGAGTGGCAGAACTCAACGCCGCGCTTTGTCTCGACTCCAGAGTGAAGAAATGGAAATACAAATTTCATCTCCTCGAGTGGGGATCCAACCCACAACCAGTCGATTTACAGTCACACTTTGTGCCCCTGCGCCACGACTAGCCTCAAGGTAGGTATTCATAAAATTATTAAATATAATAATTATGTACCTTGCAGTGACTGACAGTTTGTGGAATAAAGTTATATCCTGGTCTTGTGTCCGGAAATGTGTGCTGAAGTATTCGAATGGGTCATTGCTGTAAAAATAAAAAACAATATATGTATATAATATATATAAACAGTTATTCCTATTTATGATAATTCATTTATAAATACCTATTTTCATGTTTGCTAAAGCAAAGTTTATTGTATGATGTAGTACTTTAATAAATCTTATACCTATACTCTATTCACTATGGCATGAGACAAAATGTAAACAAAAAAATTCTGTTTCTCAAACTTTTACGTATTTTTTTATTTCTATTTAATTTATTTATGCACAAGTTTTACTAAAAGGTACTTAGCTATGATGATAATGAAACTAAATATATCTATTATTTAAATATTTATTAGAATTCGGAGGATTCTGAGGAAGTATCACCTACATTAACAATGATACGGTCCACCATATTATCTATTATATGATCAATTTTTTGTATCTTTTGCTCTTTTTATCGCGTGGTCAATGCACCTTTGCCAAGCTTCTACTGTTGTAGTTTTTATGTTTTTATAATCACGAAAATTCAATACTGAAAATAACTGAAAATGGGGAATATAATCTGACGGATAACAAAATATTTTAATATAAGGTATTCACTCGTCATAATTACAGTATGTAATTTATTTGTATACTATTAAAATATGTCTCAAGTTTGAGAAGAAGTTGGCTTTTGGGGGTTTGGGTTAGAAAATAATTTAAAATGTGTTTGGTGCCTAAAACAGAGCGTTATTCACCCCATTTTTAACATTTTTAAATTTAAAATTAAAATGTTCCTATCTTTGAAAAAAAACAATCTTAATTTTTTTTATTGTATTTGTTTCGTTTTATGTACCCCTTTTCGTATTCGTTATTTAAGATAATTACTTCTTTTTAAGTAATATATGTTTAATTTTATAAAATGTGAAAATATAATTATAAAAATAACTTCATTGATATCCTCAAATTTTTATTGTAATTTTATTAATTAATACTCATAACTTGATCCTAATTAATGACAGAATAATAAAACTAGTTTTTTGTCACTGAATACAGTGTTTATAATAGGTATAAGAAAAATGTACTCTAAAACTTTTCTGTAATACAAATTAATGTAATTCAACCGACTATATTCAAATGTGACATCAGTGGCGTAGCTAGGGTATTTGCTGCCTGGTGCAGCTTAAGACTTGATGCCCTTTAAAATGGTCAAAATAATTTCAGATTTCAAAACACAGTAGAGTAAATATATACATTTTTATTGCTTCAAAACTATAATAACTATATATAAGTTATAAAATTAGATTGTGAGTAAAAATTATTGCAAAAATTTAAAAACGGACATTACGCTTTTTGACTAACAAAGTCATTAATCACATATTCAAAATCAATAATATCGGCTAGTTCATGTTCGATTGACATGATAGCAAATTGTATTTTTCATTTTTATTCTCTCATTTATCTTGTACATTTATTAATTCATGATTGAAAAAAATTAGAAAAATAAATAGTAGACTTTGATGCCTTTGATGACTGCACCGCTCGCACCCCCCCAGCTACGCCACTGTGTGACATACATATTGCATTTATTTTACCTTTCCCTAACTGTATTTCAGAATTTATTAACGAAAATAATTGGTTATTGTAGTGTAAAAAATTGTTTTTTTTTTTTGCTTTACCGGTATTCTATTTCTATAATAAGACTAGAGGGCGCGCGCGGCTTCGCCCGCTTCTTAGGAGCGAATTCAAAAAAAACCACGAAACACATGTTCAATAAAATATTTTTAAGAGTCTGAATTTCAAATTTTATAAAAATCGGTACAGATTAACATTTTTTTCCATATAGACTTTCAACCCCTATTTCATCCCTTTAGGGTTAAAATTTTTCAAATTCCCTTCTTAGTGGATGTCCAGAATATGAAAATAAACATCTGCCCAAATTTCACGTTTCTACCATCAGCAGTTACGGCTCTGCGTGTGTCTTACCTCAGTCAGTCAGCACAAGTCCTTTTATATATATAGATAATATTATTTATAGTGCTATCTTATATTCTTTTAGTATATTACTTCTATAAATCGATAGATAAATATTTTTTAAAATTAATATAGTAACTCCATCAACCATGACATGTAAACAACCTTTTTTTTTATGTGTTTACCTTTTATCTCATGCGTTTGTGAATAGAGTATAAATAAAAATATATTTCAAATTTTATATCTTACATCTAATATATGTATGTGTACAAATTAATTAAGTAATTGTTGAAATCAAATAAAAATGACTAATTATTTAATTATGATAAGAAATACATACCTAAATCTAGCATATTGACTATAATCATGCCTTTGTTTGTACATGTGATCATCTTCGTTAGTAATGCCATACAAATCATATGCCTGTCTGCGTTCGGTATCTGTCAGTAACTCATAAGCCTGCTTAATTTCAACAAACCGTGCTTCAGCAGTAGGGTCCTCATTTTTATCAGGATGCCTAAAATATTTGTTTGCTTATTATTAGAAAACTCTTTATTAAAATTTAATTGCTTAGAAAATTTAGATTTCATTAATTAAATATTTTAATAATATATAAGAAGGTATGTAAGTTTTTAAAAATCATTCTTTCTTTTTCTACTATCTATGCTTTTATTTGGGTTTTATTTTAAATTAAAATAAAGACATGGACTCTTTATCTACTTGTTTAAATACTTGTTACATATTATCACGTTAAACAGGTGACCTATATTTCTTTCATTTTATACTAATTACTCCAAAAAAATTCTAAAACTAGTATTAAATTTTTACCATTCTTTAGCTAACTGCCTGTATGCTTTACGTATTTCAGTCAGCGTTGCTCGTCGATGAATACCAAGTATTTTATAAGGGTCACCGATCTTTTGTGCTACTAGTATCGGGAGAACAATTACTAATAACAGAAACCACAGCCATCGTCCCTTTAAACACTTGTATTTCCATTGCATATTATTGAACGCTGTTGACTAAACCTCGCACTCGAAACTTCCGCACTATACATAGAATTTTATAACGACATCGTGCTTTCTATGACAAAACACATTACTAATGCGAATTAACGTATAATTTCAAGAACCTCTTATCACTCATTCGTCTTAAAATAGAACGAGATGGCTGAAAAATCGTGAAAATCTTGGGAAAACTGCAAACTGAAGTGACAACCAAAGACACTAGTGATTTTTCTATAATCTTTACTTTACCACAGATAAACTAAAAATAAAGTATATTATTTGCGGTACGGTACAGTTCTGAACGTATCGTATCCGTTCAGAAATGTAATGCTTACTAACAAAAGCACTTAATACTTTATAATAATTTCGGAAAAGTTTTCTGTAAATAATCGCTTTGTACTTTTAATTTATAAATTGTAATATAAAATAATAAATATATAATATTAAAGTAAGTAAAGTAGTATAAAGATCTTCATGAAAAAAATAAACATTATTTTACAGTTTCTCCTACTACATATTTGTCATTATGTGGCAATGGCAAATGTCAATTAATTGTCACTTATGATTTGTCCAATAAGTTATCAACCTTCAACCACACGTTTCAATTTTCAGTTTTAAATAGTTCTTATAGACGAATAGTCTCGTCCAGAATTTTAAAGAATTCTAAATAACTTCTATTCTGGTTTTTAGCTTGTGCAAGCACACGTACTGTCGGATACAATATTTTCAACTCCAAATTATTTTAAAGGTAAGATTATCAAAATATTTCACCATAATTTATAAAGTAACAAACTTTTGGAATATTTTTTTCTAAATATTAAGATATTATTTTTAATAAACACACTACTTTAATAATGTAATAAAATAAAAGAGTTCTATTTGGTTGGTTTGGTTCCACTAGTATTTCCAAATATACATAAAATTTTATTTATTGTCATGTATAAATTTGTGTGAAGTTTTCATTTGCCCGATTTGTCTAGATAAAGCGCAGTATGAACTTTCGCCAGAAAGTATTATTAAAATGGCGTATATTATAGAATGTAGTATCTCAACACTTAATCCTTTACTATATAAAACATTTTTTTGTAATAAACTTGGTCTTTAGTACTGTATTTCTTACACAATTACTCTTAGGGCAAATTTAATAGAAAATCTTGCTCTAAGAATGATTCTGTAATAATTTATAATAATAAATTATTAACAGATAGCTGATAACCCAATGTTTATATACAGCTAAATATATTGTAAACTGTCCTACTACTGTACTATCCATTTTCATCATACAAATCTCAGCCTGGTGAATCTCAGCAAACAATGTGTCATAATATACAGTTACTAAGCACTGGTTGAATTAAATAAATAAATAAATCAGAAATATAACAGATTCTTACTTGAACCATTCTAATTGAGGACACCTTGAAAGTTGAACAAACATTTAATTATTATTATAGCAAGGTCATCATTTGTAGTATGAAATGCTTATTAATTTTAGTGTCTGCAAAAAGAAATATTAATTAGGCTGCAAGCTACACAAATAAAAAATAGTTGTCATAAAACTGATAATATATCAATTGATATGCAACACTTTTTCAATGAAACCTATTATAACTCCATTTTTATATTGAAATATTAATAGTTTTAAAAGTATTTTATTTTTTAATAGTATGTATTTAGTCTAGTTGCTTATACATAATTAGTTTAATTAATTTTTTTTGATCTTAACACAATATTAATTATTGTCTTGGGTACAGTTTTTCTTAGGATATTTACTTTTCACATTTTTAGGAATATATTTAAAAACATATTTTTTTAATGTAGCAGAACCTCTCGAAAAACCTTCAAGTGCTTGTGGGCATAAATTAAGATATATATTCTTCATATATAGTCTCTTCTCAAACTACATATATTTTTGTATATTTTTATTGTAAGCATCTCTGCTTAAAAAAATTTTTAGAAAATTCTAGTACCAAAAGATTATTTCCTAAGAATGATAATTTATCAAGAAAGGATGTTATTTATTAATGTTTTCACTATTATAGAACAGAATTTAATATAAAGTCATTATATTTCTCATGGTTATTTGTGTATGTACTGATGTCACTAATTGGTGGGTGTGTTTGTGACGCACTAGCATCAATTACTAGCCATTTGTTCTATAAATGTGAGGATGTGATTGTTTGTGACCCTTGCTTGTTAAGAGTTAAGAGGTTTGTTTTGAAGCAGTTTTTTTTCTGTTTTTTACTGTACAGGCCAACAGTGTTTAGGTTTAAATCACTATGTTTTTAACTTGTTGTTTTATAAAATAATCATTGCTTATTATTTATGACTTATTATCTGTAAGTATATGTGAAAATCTAGTCATTTGAGCGGAATTTGACTTTTGAACCCAAAATATTATAAAACAACTAGACATGGGGCAATGCAATGCCCATTTTTTTATCTATGCTATCCGTACCACAGTAATTTTAAACATGTAAAAAAATATTTTAAACATTCAAAATAATATAATTACATATAAAAATATTATGCATATATTCAAGTTTGACTTATAATAGACCTTTAAAAATATGAATGACTATTATTTTTAAGCTTTCATGAAATTTTTGACATTTGCCAATGACCTCTAAAATCGAGTTTGCTAAAAATCTTTACAAGTTTGTCATTGTCAAGGACAAAATTTTGGATTTTTGTTCTCCACAAATAAACAAGAACATATTTTAAATATTTCATTAGGTTGCAAAATAAATATGCAACTTAATCTTTTTTTAATATTGAAGAAAAAAATATTGTAATAGTAATAATTAGAAATAATTAAAAAGGTAGGGTTTAAAATTATATTTACTTTTCATAAAAAATAATTATATTATTAGTTTATTTGAATGCTTTTATATAGGATATAATAAACTATTCAATTCGACCCAATAGTTTTTAAGGTAAAGCATTCCGCCAAAAAAATATTTTCAGCCTTATAATATTAGTATATATAATATTTTTTATTGTTACAGATACAAAAATGGAGGCGCTCGGCGATGTCCTGCAACCTTATAAGGAGCCAGTAGCCATAATCACTCGTTTAGTGACTATGGGACAGATGTTCTCTGGGGCTTTCATTTGCTATGATATTTATAAACAGGGCAGCACTAAAGGGATAGGAATTATGCCTTTTTTGGGCGGTCTTATAATGTAAGTACAAATTAGGTTGTTGATATTTATACTTAGAACTACATTGACGAATTTAAGATATTGACACTATCTCGCTCTATGCAGGATAAAGCGTGAAATGGATAAAAGAAACTTCTTACATAAAGTTTTTTTCTTTTACACGATTTAATAAAAAAATACGTAGTACTATCTACATTTAAATTTAAAATGTACTTAATACTACGTAAATTTAAGCGGAAGAGCGGATGTGTCATAATGGGAACGGAGTATCTTGACACTAGATTCCCACGTTTCCTCTGACTACCTTACTATGTGCGGGATACTGCGTAAAAATACAAGTAATTTTTTATGCTATTCTAGCGCAGTTGTGATGTTTCTGGCTAAGTGAAGTGAAGGGCCTTAAATTTTTACGAACGAAGAACTTTTAAAAGTTTATAAGAAATTGAGTTTTGGTCCTATTTTTTTATATTTTAAAGTATGTGTACTTAAATATGTTTTTAACAATATTTTACGTTTATGAATGGTTTTTTGCACGAGTTTTTCTTTTTCTTTAAGTATTCATTATTCAGATTATAGCTATTATATTTCTCAGTATTAATTTGAATAATTATTTCTATATGTTTATAGAAACGCTTTTATAATTTGCAATGTTAATTATTATGTTCGACATATATAATTCAAATTATTATTGTAATATGCGTCCGTTTATAGTTAGTTGCCTTACAATTTTATTGGCTTCCTAGCGACCTGTTCGCGACTTCGCCCGCTTGAACTACATAATTATTAATTTACTAATCTGCATTACTTTCGTTTTGTAATAATAATAATAATATTTAAAAAACAATATCAAGTTTGAAACAAATTAATAAAACACTTATTTAAAGCTATTTTGTCTAACAACATTCTTTGAAATGGTATAACTTTTATTATAAGTAGATGAAATATAGTGGCATTTATGTAACTATAACTTTTAGTTATTATCTAGGTACGTGATGCATTTCTATAGCATTTTTATAGACTATGTTATGTATCTTACTTTTGTCGCACAGTATAATGACGAACGATTTCTTTTTAAATATTAAATAGGTATATATTATGGAAAACACAGCACATTGTAACTTAAGCGGTGTCTACACGATAGCATTTATAAAACATTTAATCATAGTACTCTGATGTCAAGACACTAGTCTCTCTCTCTCTGAGATCAATGCTGAGATGCCGTTTTAATGTATAGACTCGTATTTATAAACTGTTCTCAACTCTGAAATCGACTCTGGGACTCTTCGGTTCTTCGTCGAGATGTCGTTTTTATATTCTATATATAAAAACTTATTAAAACCGTTACTGTAAATACATGTAGAAATGTAGGACTTTAACTAAAATAATAAAGACCAGAATGCTCTATTTGTAGTCACGTTACCTAGTGCACAATAAGTAGGGTTGTGTAATTGTCGCTTTAGCACTATGTCCCCTTTGCTTACTCTGTTTTTCGCGAAAGATGAGTGAAGCAAAAAAATATAAATATTTTATTTTATTGACCAAATTTGAACTTGTAGACCGAACTGTGCCACGACAAGGCCATTTTATATTAATATATAAAAAAAATACTATATATTATGTAGATATATTAATATATTATGTAGATACATAATATATTAGTCTCATGAGTTTTGAATCCAATTTATTTTTTATATTTCACGTGGGAAATTGTCGAATTTAAATATTTTACTAGATGTGGACAAGCGATCAAAATTGTTTGAAATATAAATAAATTAAAAACAGTTTAGTAAAATGCAGCAATATTTGATTTAGAATATTTTTTTCGAAAATCTTACTAAAAGAGGGTAGTATAGATACGAGTCGAAAATTATTTGGATCAGATGTACTACCCTATTTAATTATAGGTATGACTTTAGTAAATTTCATTAGGTCAGGAAACACAACATACTCTATACAATTATTAAATATGGTTCCGAGGTGAGGAGAGAAATACCCCATAGATCTGACGTTTTTTTGATATCTAGGGACTTAGATGTCTTAAAGATGTCTCTTGAATCGACTGATTTAAATTTAAAATCTACATTACATTAATGCACGCTCTCCTTAAGATTCAGCGACAGCCGTGGAGGATATAAGTGTATCGGTTGTGGCAACTGGAATTTCCGCAAAGATTTTTTCAAATACAAAGGCAACTTCTTGATCAGAGCTGGTTAGACCATTGTTATTTTTTTTAATTCAAAATCAAGCCAAAAATCTTATGAGTTTTCAAGAGCTTTTCCAGTTTCACAATTTATTATGTTGCATGTCATTTAATTTTATCAAAATAATTTTTAATTTTATTTTTATATGTAAAGGTTTTGTCATGGAATATACTTTTTTAAACAATTTAGAATATACCCTAACATAGACCAATTCGTTAATTTGGTAATTTTAAGTTTTTCTGAATATTTAGTTGAAGACAAGTAAAATCTCTTTACAGTGTAAAAATGGTAAGATATAAAAAAATATGTCAGGTAACTTTTACCTCCAATAAAAAAATATGAATTTTATGTTCAAGGTTACAAGTTCTATCCTTGGCTGATGCAAATATGTTTTATTGTTTGTTAAACACGTACGATCAAGATAAATTGAGTGTATTTATGTGCGATCTATATGTATAATGTAGATAGATATATCATATAAGGTTACAATAAAATATAAATTTGTAAACAATACCCTGTTATTAAATTTTATCTATTACGAAAACATTAACTGTGCTGGGTGCGGAATTCAACGCCGCGCTTTGCCTCGACACCAGAGCTATAAATAAATACTTAATTTTCTTGAGTGGGGATCGAACCCACAACCGTACAGTCACATTTTGTGCCACGACTGGCCTCTACTTGTATAAACATTGAAATTTATCTATCTGTTATAAGGAAAGATTTTATAAAAGTTGCTTCAGGTTGAAAAGGTGCAATGTTTCATATCGTATCATAACAAAAACATTTAAATTAGTAGAATCTACATAGGCTGAAACCATATTTTTTTTATATTAATATTTTCATATCAATTTCTGTTGATCAAAAGACATAGCTTATAATTTTAATGCCTGTTAAGTCAATGTCACATTGAATTGTAAAGACATGACCGATAACAAACCGTTGAAATTTTGTTTGTTTAATATACATTCACAAAAAACGGAACAATATATAACAATAAAAGCTAATTAGAAATGAATTTGTTGGTTGCTGTATCCCGCACACAGCAGTGTGTACACTAGTGATATGACACTCCATTCCCCAATTTTCGCCAAATTCTCGTGGCTTTGTTTGTCGAGTGGCGGAACTCAACGCCGCGCTTTGCCTCGACACCAGAGCGAAGAAATCAAAATATAAATGTTAAATAAATATTTCATTTCCTCGAGTGGGGATCGAACCCACAACCAGTCGATCATGCAGTCACACTTTGGGTCCGTGTGCCACAATTTGATCATCAAATTCTCTCACGGTTGTGGATATTCTCCCACTCGGGGGAAGAAATTATTATTTATTTATTATTGTAATAATCGTTTCTTCACTCTGGTAACAAGGCAACGCGCGGGGTTGAGTTGCACCACTCGTCACTAACACAACACAACTCACTCAATGCCTCAAAAAACCGGAAGAAAGTGGTGAACAGAGTTTTAACACTAGGTTTCATCTGAAAAAAAAGAGTTTTAACACTAGGTTTCATCTGAAAAAAAAGAGTTTTAACACTAGGTTTCATCTGTAAAGATTAAAAAAAATCCACTGAAATCATGCACCATTTTATTATATAACGATTTAACATAATTAATAGAACGTTGAACTTCTTTTACCTTGCATAGTAAGGTTATTTTAAATAATAAAACACTGTTGTACTGCTATGTTATGTAAAACGTTTGCTAATTTTAATGACACAAAGACTAAATTTTACAGCTTTAGACGTAATAACCGTGTTATGGCTAATATTCTTTGAAGTCACGTTGTTTACTTAGATACAACAATTTTTAGAAAAAAAATATCAAAAAACTACACGTTATTTCATTCTTCATACAATAATTAAATTATATAATGAGGAAAGTAAATTTATTATTATCTAATTAATAGTTGTGTGTGTAGTTCACAAGTACAAAATAAATGTTTAAATTTACCGTCCGACCGAGGTCGTCGTGGCAGGGTCTCACTGTTCGTGAAGATTATGGGTTCGATTGCCACTCGCGGGAACGAATTATTTTCATTTTCTCGCTCTAGTAACATAAAAATGAGCGGCCTCGAAATTCTGCTACTCAACACGTAACCTCTCGCAAATTGGGCCGTTCGTGGGGAGCGGAGTTTTTACACTAGAATGTGAAGCTTGACTTGTAATTTGTAATATATCGACTGAAAGCGAATTAATAGAGGGAACATTATAATAAAAATGTTTAGGTGATACAAGACAATAAAATAGCATGGTACCACCGTACCATCAAGCTGGTCTGATGATGGAGCCAGGATCTGAATAATGGAAATCTTTAGAGATTACTAGAATAGTAAAACACTTGACTTTAAATGAGCTTCACTCTGTATCCCGCACACAGCAGGGTAGGCAGAGGGAACCTAGTGTTAAGACACTTCGTTCCCCACTTTCTGCTGAATTCTGGAGGCATTGCGTGTTGAGTGGCAGAACTCAACGCCGCGCTTAACCTCGACACCAGAGCGAAGAAATGGAAATATAAATTTAGGTAATTATTTCATCTCCTCGAGTGGGGATTGAACCCACAACCAGCCGGTTTTACAGTCACACTTCGTGCCGCTGCTCCACGACTGGCCTCATGACTTGACTTTAGGCTCATATAATTTATAGTTCTTCTATAGCACTCGTAGGACTGGTGTAAAAAGCTGTGTTTTTTTTAATAAATTCTTACCTATGCATATATTATTTTATCATCACGCTTTGTTATGCGTGACATGAGTAACAATGTTAATTAAATTTATCACCTTCCTCAAAAATGGTGACATTATGGTTTTGCTAAAACTCAAAACAGGAATTTAATTAATTTAATCAAACGGGAAAAAAGTTCTAGGGTATTTTAGACAAACATCCGTCTGTCTGTGATTCGTATTCAAGGTATCAAAAACATAAATATGAAATGAGAGCCAAGTTAAATGTTTTCGTTCTTGCCTTTATCGACAAAAGAATGGGAAATCTATATGGATACTGGATGGATTAAAATTCAAACTGTAAATTTCACTCGACATTCTTTTACGTACAATAATACATAACTGTTTTACTACCGCTTAGGCTTTTACCTTCCTACAGCAACAATTTTGAAACTAAAGTTTAAAAAAAAATTAAATTAAATTAGCTTCACGCTGTATCCCGCACACAGCAGGGTAGGCAGAGGGAACCTAGTGTTAAGACACTCCGTTCCCCACTTTCTGCCGAATTCTGGAGGCATTGCGTGTTGAGTGGCAGAACTCAACGCCGCGCTTAACCTCAATACCAGAGCGAAGAAATGGAAATATAAATTTAAGTAAATATTTCATCTCCTCGAGTGGGGATCGAACCCACAACCAGTCGGTTTTGCAGTCACACCTCGTGCCGCTGCGCCACGACCGTCCTCTAAAGTAACTAAAGTTTATTTTATTACTATTTTAATTGTTCACAGGGGAGTTCTCAACTTGAAGTTCGGCTTCATGCTCCGCGACGACACAATGATCCAAGTCAACTTTGTGGGTATATCCCTAAGTATTATATACATGATGGTGTACTACATGTACTCTAGGGATAAAATAAACGAAGTGTGGCTTCAAACCGGTGCAGCATTAGCTGTCTGTGTCGGTCTGCTCGCATACGCTGAAATGGAAGATCCTAAACTAATTGAAAACCGATTTGGGAGTATTATAACTGCTTTCATGTTCTATTTGATAGCTTCTCCTTTATTGAATTTGGTGAGTATAACTTGTATTATTCATTATTATTTTTAATATAGTTATAAGAACATATAAAAAAATTATAGTCTTACTTATCTCTAGGATATCATACAAAACAGAAATGGAGGATTGTGTTAGGTTTTTTTATTGTTATTTAACAATACAGTGAGTTGATAATTTCAAACATTTTTAAACTGTTATTTTACACCCTAGCAAAGAAAAAACCTTTTTAGAATACTTACGTATAAATATTTGAATGAATCGGGACTTGCACCCGTAAATCTAGGAAAAGTGTTTGGTGATTTGTTTTTAACATTTTATATATTAAAGTATTAATATAAAAAAATTAAAACTAAAAATACTAAACTAGTGCTGCTATTCCTAGCGAGGTAGTCAGAGAGAACGGAGCGCCAAACTCTGCAGTCTGCATACCTCTTTTGCCTCGTCCATTGTCATCAACCTCTTCATTCATGCCCTTCGGGGGATCCTCATGCTTTATACGTGACCTTCTTCAAGTATCTTTGATACTGTGTTTTCAAAGATCAACCGTGGTCTCTCCCTAACTCTCTTACGACTCACTTTAACGTCATAAATCTTTTTTGCCTTCATCTTTTTTTTATTTTATCACTCATTCGGTCGACGTGCCCAAACCAGCTGAGCACGTTCTTCTTTATTCTCACCGTGACATCCTCGCTAGTACCTGCTATTCTGTGCACTCTTCATTGCGGATTCGATCAGCTAAACTGACTCCCCATATCCTACGAAGAGATCGCATTTCCACAGCATTCATTTTTCTTTCATACTTCTTCTGTAATATCTGACCTTCACCGTTTGAATTGTTCAGATTACTTTTCGTTATTATTATTGAAAGTTAATGTTTATTATTATTGAAAAGTCGTATATAAATTATTGAAAGTGATTTTTTATTCAAAAATTCACATTTTGATA
The DNA here is from genome assembly GCA_021202915.1 of Heliconius himera. Taxonomy (NCBI): domain Eukaryota; kingdom Metazoa; phylum Arthropoda; class Insecta; order Lepidoptera; family Nymphalidae; genus Heliconius; species Heliconius himera. The sequence goes on from JAJHJA010000573.1 coordinate 117,597, forward strand.
TTTTTCAAAATATCCATTCCAGTTTGTTTGTCCTCCAAAAGTGATAAAATCAAAACAACTTAATACATATTAGCTATAACTTAAATGTATCTCTTTTTACGAACTGGTTGACCAGGTAGAATTAAATAAAAATAAAATATATATATTTTTTGATAGTTTGTATGTTTTTCTTGTGGTTATTGACTTGTTAAGATAGAGGTCGTGGGCTCAACCTCTACCCGGGACAGATATTTGTGTTTTATATGTTTGTACCATATAATATATTTAATAAGTATTTCTAATTATAATAATATGTGGTATTCTTAGCAAAAAAAAAGCTTAATTTCGATTTTTGCTAAAACTGACCAGGAAAACCAAAGAACCTTAGAAAAAAAGCTGTTCTTCTTTGTCGTGTTCTTCATTACTGAAGGTCGTGCCCGTTCTGGTAGGTCTTGGTGGATGAGCAAACGAGATGCTTCCATGCCTCCCTGTCCTCAGCTTGCCTTAATGCTCCATGCTCAAAATTTTTCTCTCTGTATCTTGCGTGATTTTTTCAATTGTTTGAACATCCATGAGATATTTTCAAATTATTATTTTTCTAATATTTTGTCCAAAAATTTATTTAAATTATATAAACAGAAATATGTTTTGATCATTGAATTCTCTCACGGTTGTGGATCTATTCCCTCTCGGGGAAATGAATTATTATTTATTAATATTATAATTTCTTGGCTCTGGTAACAAGGCAACGCGCGGCGTTGATTTCCGCCTCTCGTCACTTTAATGCCTTAAACGGGGAACGAAGCTTTAACACTAGGTTCCCTCTGCCTACTCTGTTATATGCGTGAAGCTTAAAAAAACCGCTGAAATCATCCACCATTTTGTTATATAACGATTTAACATAATTAATGGAACGTCGACCTTCTTTTCCCTTGCATAGTAAGGTTATTTTAAATAATAAAATAATGTTGTACTGCTAGTAGGCTGTAAATTATACGTAATAACCGTGTTATCGCCAATATTCTTTGAAGTCACGTTATTTATTTAGATACAATAATTTTTAAAAAAAAAAACGTCAAAACACGTCATTTCATACTTTATACAATAATTAAATTATATAATGAGGAAAGTAAATTTATTATTATATAATTAATTATATAATAATAATTTACTACACAAGTACAAAATAAATGTTTAAATTTACCGTCCGACCGAGGTCGTCGTGGAAGGGTCTCACTGTTCGTAAAGATTATGGGTTCGATTGCCACTCGCGGGAATTCGCTGTGTGACTGGAGAAGTGGGAGGAATAACTTTTCGAACAGCTTAGCCGACGCGCTGAGGAAGGTTATAGGTCGGTAACCTTCAGGGCGTCGTGGGCTCTTTCCAGCCTTGGGCAGCATGACGACCAGGCCCTCCTTCCAGAAAGGGGCCAGGAGGGTGCGGCGGATGCATTTTTATAAGGAAAACGGTGCGGCGCGTGGGGGGTCGCGTGGCGGGCAGCGAGCCGTTTCGCAGCAAGGATTTTTTTGTAAATCTGTGTTACTAATCTTCTAAAGTAGGAGTAATGGATAAAGCAAACATGTGTCGATACTGCTGTTGTCTGTGTGCCTGCGTGATATGTCCACAATTAAATACGTTTTTCTCTAAAACTATTTGTAATTTCGAAATAGTGTAAAGAGCAAATTTTATCTTCGTTTAAACGTAGAAAAGACAATTTACGTTTTTAAAACAATAAAAAATGTTTTCAAATTACTATTTTTAGACAGAAATATGCTCACTATACATTATCCTTAGAAGATATCGGTGACTTTTTTGTAGATCCTATTAAGACTTTATTTTATATAATACTATTATAGATAGATGGATTATTGTATGAACTATGAAATGACGTGTATATTACGTAACTGTATCTATTTGGGTATCTTGCTGCTATTACGTAAACAATTAGCCGTAATTAATTTCCTTATGTTGATAATCCCTCTTGTTGTCTAGTAAAAAGCGTGCAAAAGGTTTCCTTTATATTTTAATATATTTAATATAATAATGTAATTTATTATTAATTTCTATTGTTATCTTAACTTCATTTCTGTTTAGCATAATATGGGTACTTTATTCAAAATAATGATTATAACGAAAATTCTTCCGCTAGGTGGATATAAAGACAGAAAGTGAAGAACAGATCGTGTTTGTGTTGGGTACCTTTTACTTAGTCCACAAAAAAAAAATGTGATGGGCCCGATTTCTATTCCGAGGAATGCTTTATTTTCATTTTCCCGCTGTGGTAACCTAAAACGCGGAGTTAAGTTCCGCCACTTCAATACGCAATTTTCGAATTGTCGGAATACAAACACAAAGAACCTATAGTTTAATTTTTTGTTAGTATCTACCTCACAAAAAACATATATTCAGTATAACTATGATTTCAAATTTAGTTAGACAGAGTTCAAGCATATTAAGACATTTCATATCCCCTACCTCCTACTACCTACTATTTCCCATTAAAGTATGGTTGTCGAGTTGTGGCCACTCTGAAGTTAGGCTTTCTGATATTTTAATTTTGATTATTTCTAGCATTGTTCACTTGGGAAGTAAACAATTACAGCCATCTACAGCTAACTTCACGACACCACGACCATACTGAACCTCACAAGTCCCAGGCACTGGTCTGACCTACTCACCCTGCAACGAGGAGGAGTTCCTTCTCATAATATCAATTTGTTTTGTTTCAGAAACATATTGTTAAAAATAAGAGCACAGAAGGTATGCCGTTCCCGATCATCTTTTCTGGTACAATCGTCACTTTCATGTGGCTGCTATACGGCATCATATTGAAGAACAAGTTTATTGTGGTAAGTATTATAATCGTAAAACTAGCTACTTCTAGAAATACATTAAACTATAAGTAAATTCTAATAATGTTCTTTTTTGACGCGATAGAGGTTTCATATTGTATTATGCAAACCATTTATGTGTAACGTACCTATACCCTTTAAGGGAAAAAGATATCTTACATAATGTTATGTAACGGAAAATCTAAAAACTTTTTTTTTCCTTGTTAGCAAAAAGTGTCAAGGATAATATACATAAAATGTTCTTACAGCTTGCCGTTTATTTAATGTGCAATATATGCTCAAAGGTAGGGATTAGCCATTTGTAAATAGAGATAGTGAATAGAGATAGGTTTGGATTCGATCCCTACTTGAGGCAATTTTATAATTATTTTTAATTCTATGAAAAGACACAACGCGGCGCTAAGTTCCGCCACAAATATAACATGCCGAATTCAGCCAAAAAACAGAGAGAATAGTGTCTCCGCAATAATATCTCTCGTTACAGTTTAAAACAAGGTTTGTTATATTTATAAAGTACTATGGTAAAATAATAAATGACCAAAATAAGACTTATTATTAAGTATCGAGTGTCAAGTGATGTTATACAGTAGTAGGTTTACATTAATATAATGTTTACATTAATATTTTTATTCGAAATAATCATATCGTGTATATGATATTAGATATTTAGCCTCTTGGAACCCAGAGCATAAATTTATTTTGATACCCAAAGTATCATATGCGATATGGTCAATAAATATATCTTATGATATTCGCACAATTTTTTTTTTTACATTAATTATAGTACGATAAATAAAAAAGAGGACTTTAAAAATAAATAACAGCAGTTATTTATCCTATAAAGCACTTTAAATTTAGATTAAGAATTGTAATATTATATTGCTACATATCTATTAGCTAAATGAAACGTTGAAGTATTAACATTATTATTAATTGTAAGCGATGGTTCAGCTATGAAGTTATTCAGCAGCATTCATAGCACCCACCAGATTCAAAGCACCCCTGGTATGAAGTGTCTTAACGTTATTTTAAAACTATAATAGATCTTTATATTAAAAACATGGTAGATTATTTTTAAAAATATGACGCTTATAGGTATCAATCAATGTCTTATAGAATTGTTATATGTGTAACATGTTACGTATTACTCGTACTATAGACACTGATAAGAGTTCGAACTGATAACGCAATAGATATTTAGCTACTGTTATCAGATAATATACATTGCTGAAGTTAAATATTTTTCATTTATTTGTGATTTGCATGCGATGGAAATATTTAATAATAAATAAACGTTTATCAATCTATTATAATAAAATCACATAGAGAACATGTTAAGTCAGTTAAAATACGTTAATTTAAAATACACAGAAATTTGTAAAAATCTCCCTACAGAGATGTAACAAGCGTATAAAAATTTCGACGTAGCTTAATGAGAACGTATGGCTTAGTGGTCAGAGCGCCTGGTGGGTTTCCAGGAGGCACGGGTTAGAATCCCGCTACGTTTAAATTTTTATACGTTTTCTAAATAAGTATATATCTGTACGGGGTTGTAGGTTCGTTTCATACTTGAGGCATTTTTTCATCTTCACCCTCATAGATGCCGCGTTTGAAGCATATTTTATTTAAATATTTCGTTTCCTCAATCTGAAATCCATTACATAATTGATGCATAACGACCAAGAAAGATCGAAAAATGGAGAATCGAATTATATATAAATATTAGGCATGTATATATTTAGGTGGCTAAATCCAATGGCGTCCCGTATCTCCTATAAGCAGATTAAGATAAATTTAAACGTATTTAATGATGATATTTACATTATCTGTATTACGAAATTCGATTCGATAATGGGCAATTATTTGATATTGTTATACCTACGTACAATAACTATATAATATTAAAAAATATAGATTTAAAATGAAAAAAAAATGGACAAATTTGTATTTTCTATTTCACTCTATACATTTTTTTTACCATCGTGGCGGCTTATTTGTAGGCCATTATCTCTTTATTTTTTTTATTTATTACTAGTTAATTTAGATATAAGAAAGGAAAAAGTAGACGAATCAAAGCTTGATGCCAGATGAAGACGTTGTGGCGCAGGGGCACATGTAGCTCTGAACGCGACGGTTGTGGATTCCATTCGCTCGGGGAAATTAATTATTTAATATTTTCATTTCACTGCTCTGGAAACAAGGCAAAGCGCTGCGTCTAGTTCCGCCACTAAACACGCAATACTTTGAGATTTCGGTGGAAAGTGAGCAACGGAAGTGCCCTAAAGGAGAACGGAGAGTCGCAACTGTAAGTTCCCAGGTTCCCTCTGCCTACCCATGTGTGGGATACGGCGTAAAGCTAAAAATCTTATAATATTTTTTGTTTATTTTCAGCTTCAAAACGTAGTTGCGTTTGCTCTATGTGGGTTCCAACTAAGTCTCTTCGTGGTGTACCCATCGAAGTCCAAGGGCAAGGACAAGGCAAAGGCCAAAGCAAAGAAATCCAATTAATTAGGTTATTTAAAAAAATCCTGTTTTATAATATTAAATGTGTATGTATCATATAAAAATCAGTTACTATAAGTATTGCTGTGTATTTTAAAATCGATTTTTTATCGATTATCATTAAATGATAATTGTTTTATGTATTTAGTTCGATATCGAGTTTTTTATTAATATACATAATCGATTTAAGTAGTAGTATTATAGTTAACGATTATTACTTTTTCACAAAAATTGTGATTAAATAAAAGCCATGTCAATTTAGTTCCTGAAAAGCTAATGTTCATAAAAGCGATTTTTATTCGATTTTATATGCTAAAATATATTTTAATAAATGGTTATAATATTGAAATTCTTTAATAAATGGAAACTTCATGTTTCTTAGAAAATATTTTGAGTGTAAACTATAAAAAAACTTCCTACTTTAGCAAAATGAAAAAATGTGTTACAGATAATAGATATAGCAGTATGTTATTTGCATCACTATATTACAAGATTAAAAAATATAGCATATATTAAAAAAAAAGCACTATTTTTGATATATTTATATATAATATAATATATTAAATATACAGCATAGAAATAAATAAAAGAACAAGACATTTTTTTTTAGAAAAAGCATTTTTATTGCCTTAAAATATTATTAAGTTAAATAAATAAAATATTATATAATTGTTAAGAAATACTAGTTCTTTACTGTCATTCCATGTTTGCAGCTCAATTAAATTTTATGTAGTTTTTTAATAAAAACTATTTAAATATATATATGAGCTTATGCGTGTCAAATCACCTTTATATAATATTTTACCTACTAAAAACTGTTATTAAGCCTTCGTGACTTAATTTTGTAGATTTTGCGAATATTTTGCATAACTTTATGAATTGCACATCGTGTGACTGTAAACACGACAGTTGTGGGTTTGATTCCCATTCGGAGCAATGAATAATTTTAATTTCAGGATACAGCAACCAAAAAAGAAAAACTTACAGTAGCCCCTATTTTTATAGCTCAAACTTATGTTTCAAGATAAGCAATCTAGTGAGTAAGCGAATGCTTGGGTTATTATATAAAAAGAATATTTACTTGTTTTTATTTTTTTCTTATTTACTAAAATACCTATATATTATTTTATTTACAATTTCGGTAAATATTTTTTAAATAATCGATTACTTTTTGGTTAATTTTATGTATCATTTTGGTTTAATAATATATTTCCGTTAAACAATGTAATTTTAAACCAGTTTATGATATCAAGGTATGTATGAGTATTGATAACGCAATATTAAGAAATTTATAATAAAGATTATTTTACTATCTATATATTTTTTTATTTATTCGAAAACTCTATAATAAGTTAATAACATAAAAAATCAGCTTCAAGCTCAATCAGTATCCTGCACACACCAGGGTAGGCAGAGGGAACCTAGTCTTAAGACACTATTCCCTACTTTCTGCAGAATTCTGGAGGCATTGCGTGTTGAGTAGCAGAACTCAACGCCGCGCTTTGCCTCGACACCTCGATTTAAATAAATATTTCATCTCCTCTAGTGAGGATCGAATCCACAATCAGTCGGTTTTACAGTCACACTTTGTGCCCCTGCGCCACGACTGGCCTAATAATAACACAGTTAATAGTAACATACCAACACAATAATGGAAAATTATCATAAAAATACACAATATATTGCTGTCATTACTCTACTTTTTACTAAGTCACCTGACCGCATCCTGGGATTACTTAATATCCTTACATATGAAATTGGCTTTATGTCGTATTGGCCACTTTAATCACAAATTTCTCCTCTTTGGTTAGGAATTCCAAATTTAAATTTATACAGCTATTTACACATATCTTTAACTCGTAGATAAAAAATTAGAACGAGTTATTTAAGAGTATTAGTTTCACCGTGGCCGTGTTTTACCGGCACAATGAAGGGTTTTTTAAATCGAATCATTACCTGTAGTGAAAAGTGCATTCTCTATGATAATCGGGAGCGCTCATGGCTTGACCCTGGCAAGCTAACCAAATCTTACGATTAAAATCAGAATGATTTCAATTGGAATGTCTTGTTGCTCCCATACTAAACGCCAATTTCATATGTCAGCTTCACGCTGTATCCCGCACACAGCAGGGTAGGCAGAGGGAACCTAGTGTTAAGACACTACGTTCCCCACTTTCTGCCCAATTTTGGAGGTATTGCGTGTTGAGTGGCAGAACTCAACGCCGCGTCTAACCTCGACATCAAAGCGAAGAAATGGAAATATAAATTTAGGTAAGTATTTCATCTCCTCGAGTGGGGATCGAACCCACAACCAGTCGGTTTCACAGTCACACTTTTTGCCCCTGCGCCACGACTGGCCTCAATTTCATTTGTAACGACCTAATATAAATAATAATTATAAATTAATTATTGAGTTGTGTTCAGTTCTACCACTAACACGGAATGCCTCTAGAATCCGGAGGAAAGTGGGAAAAGGAAGTGTTTTATGAGAATGGAGTGTCGTAACACTAGGATCCCTCTGCCTACACTGCTTGTGCGTGAAGCTGAAAAAAATGTTGCATAAAATGAATACTTTATCTCTCTGTTTTTTTGCTTCATATAATTATATAGGAAACTAAGCCAATCTGAGGGAATCTGAGAATATCGTGTTAAGACACTCCGTTCCTATTTAGACACTGCCGTTCCTTACTTTCCTCTGAATTCTAGACGCATTGCATGCTCAGTGGCAGAGCTTAACGTTGCGCTTTATCTCGTTTCCAAACCGAGGTAATGAAAATATTAAATGTTTAATTTCCTCGAGTGGGAATCGAACCCACAACCTGTCGCGTTTACTAGTCTCCCTGTGCCACGATTGTCAGTTCCTGCTTAGGTTTAGGCGCATACAAATAACACAAATATTGAATCAAAAGATAATGTTTAATAATGTTTTTTAAATGTTATTAATTACTTAAAATTAATTTTTATGCACCTTATTCTTAAAATGTGCGTAGAAATATATTTTAAGTATGGTTTCGCTTGTAGTGGTCACTACGAACTCCACGTCGACTCGCGCATGTTCAAACGGGAACACGTTGGGGAATTCATCCATGGGTACTGTGAAATTCATGAAGTGGTAGGTCCCCTAAAAATGTAAATTATATTTATTTTCTGTTTTAATTTTAACTACGATGTAAATATAGATATATAATTTTAATAAAAGGTCATATGTCCTACTAGCGGCTCGTCCACGGCTTCGCCCGCTTAAAATACATGATTATTGATTTAATAAGCACAATTGATTGACAACAGTAATTACTTCTAATATTATATTTTACGACATTATCGTCAAAGAATTTTTGATTGTTTTAAATAAAAAAATACGACCATTGTTGATATTTGATATTTATAAAATATACATAAAGCTAATTATTTATTATACGTATATATTTTTGTAACTTTATGTTCTTTTTACCTATATAATATACGTCTCATCATAATTCTAAAACTCTGTTAAATGTGCTGATGTCAGTGAATAATTTAATTTAATCATTCAGAAACAGCCTTAAATGTTAAATTATTGATTTGAAGGATTCATAATATTATTTGTAAAATAACTGTAATAATTGCATATTAACTCCTGTACAGTTATTAAATTAGTTACATATATTATACGAACGAACCAACCAAAAAATCTTTGTATTTACTTGATATTTCTTTCAAGATCGTTCTTTATCTGTGTTGAATTAATTACGACTTAAACTTAACTGTTATGATTTATAAAGGTAATCTCCACTAACAATTCAATTTTGTTTACTTTATTGTATAAAATATTATATAATAGTGTTTCAAAAATATATATTTTTATCAACAGTCATATAATCAAGACGTTTCGAATGTCATTCTTTAGCTAGGAATCTTACCAGCGCGATTGCTATATTGTTATTGCTAACGTTAGTTAGGCAGGCAAACTAATGCCTTGAGTTCATTCAAATGACGATAACTTTTTTTTTAATGAACCGATTTTGATGAACTAAACTTTAGTAGTTAAGTTAAGTTAAAACAAAGCAATTGGTGAAATTTTCAAGTAAATCGGTTCAGTACTTTCAGAGAAAAATGCGGACAAAAATATATCGACAGACAGACAGACAGACAAGAAATTCAAAAAAAATATTTTTGCTTTCTATTATTCTTTTTAGGTTTCCCTCTATCCATTTCAGTCAAAATTACTAAATGTACAGACAAAATACTTTTATTGTCTTATTATATATAGAGATAGAGAAGAGATAATAGTATATATCGATATAAAAAGTTATACACATTTTGAACTTAAAAATAACACAACTTCATGTTGTTATATTTAAAACTAACGACACATTCGCGGCTTCTTTTTGTTTATGGAAAAGGCTTTACTCGCTTAAATTTAATAATGTTATATCATATCCAAATTATATTTTTTTACATAAATCGTTGCCTATGTGTTATTCAGGTGTATCTATAAGTTATATTAGTCAGATTTACCTATTTGCAACAAAATATAAACTAAGAATGCCCGTCATATCGTGGTCGGCTTGCTGTCATTGACTTGCACTAAGGGAGGATAGTTCTAAAGAAAAAATACCCTCTCGGTTTACAAATAAAAATTTACTAAATATATTGATGGTACTACAATTATTACAATAATAATTTTTCTCTTTATAGCATCACGCTGTATCCCATAGCTGTAGCTGTTTTGTATATGTATAACAGGGCAGGCAGAGGGAAGCCTGGTGTTAAGACACTCTGTTTCCCATTTACCGTCGAATTCTGAAAGCATTTCTCTATTAAGTGGCGGAACTCAATGCCGCGCCTAGCCTCGTTACGAGAGCGAGGAAAAGAAAATATAAAATATTTTATTTCCCCGAGTGGGAATCGAACCCATAAACTATACGATAATTGTTATATGTATATGTAGTCTAAAACAAACAACGCAAAATGTAACAAGAAATACTTACAGCTGGCAAAGGACATGGAACGTAGTCCCTAATCCGAGAGCCAAAGAATTTTTCCTTATTCAATAGATCACAGTATTTGTAGTGCAGTTCTATAAATGAGCGGCGATACTCATTGTGTAGAAACTCGTAGAAAACTAAATTCAACTAATATTATAATAATAGAAAAATTAGTTATAAATTACAATAAAGCCTATTTTAACTTAATAAATTTTAACTGGTTCGTAGACTTCGTGCGAAATCATTTTATAATTGCGCCGTCGCGCAGCTATATGCTATATTTTTTTCTCAGTTTCACGTTTCATCCCGCGTAAATCAGGATAGGTAGAAAGAACCTAGTGGACACTCCAATCTTCAGTTTCCCCCCGAATTCCAGACATGTCGTGTGGCGGTAGTTAGAGCAGCGAATAGGTATATCAAAACTGAAGTCCAACCCGTACGTAGAAAATATGATATCTAGATTTACCCATAGACGCTGTCCCTTACACCAATATGATGTTTTTTCTTTTTTTTTATTATGGAAAAGATAAGGCAAACGAGCGTTCGGGTCACCAGATGGTAAGTGATTACCGTCGCCCACGACCCCGTGCAACACCAGAGGAGCTACAGGTGCGTTGCCGGACTTTAAAGTGTGTTGGGCGCCGGAGCCCGGCATTACCTGATGCGAAACGCAGTGGCATAAAGCCACTACTTAACGCCGGTTTTAAATGCCGAGGGTGGTAATGATCCGGTCGAGTCTGCCCATGCGTGTTACCATTGCTGGTGACGTGACTCTACCACACGTAGGTACTTTAGTCACCACTTACGACACCATCAGTACCAGGATAATCATATTCTAGGCCGGAATCACACTCTACTTTTTGAAATATTCTTAAGTCAGGTAAACTTACCGTAACATTGTTATTCCACTCGTACTTGAGTGTAGACTCAGAGTTTATGAAATAACCGCTAGTGCGACTGTAGCGCTTGATGACGAAGGAATAATTGTACATATATTTTTCATTCATGTATACAATTTTTGCACGTTCAGGAATCATTTGTACACCCTGTAATTCATATTTTTGTGTTTATTTTTTTATAGTATACCTATATAGTATAAATGTAAGTTTTTACTTCTATAAATCTTTTGCTGTTGACGTATCGGCGGCTTAAGAATGAAAACATGTAATCATAATATAATATGGTATTTGTATGTTACTTATTTAGAAAAATACTTATTTAGAAAACGTATAAAAATGTGAACGTAGCGGGACTCGAACCCGCACCTCCTGGTCACCGACCATCGTTTCTAAAAGACCAGGGGACCCGCCCGTGGTCTTTTAGAAACGATGATCATTTTATGAAAGTTGAGTTAATGTATAATGTATTATGTACGAAATGTTTTTTAGGGATCACAAATCACAATACCGGACCATTCTAGCAAAATCGTTATTTAAATAGCTAGCTAGAGATCCAATAACACTTCTCACTGGCCCATGCAAACTGAAGTCGATTTTTTTGTGGTGTTATTTTAATATTAAAGCGAAACATGAAAATAGGTACTTAGACTTACACATAGAACAGGAATAATTATAAACATTATTGATAATATTATAAAACGTAGAAATTGCTTAAAGCCCATCTTAAAATATTTTTCTAAATATAAATTCCTAGCAACTTACAGAACTGATTGGTCAAAATGAACGTTTAAAAATGAATATAAATAACTCTATTATTCATTTTCATCTGAAATGGTTATTCGGTGCCATTTTAAACTCTTAATGCATTTTTAATGAATAGAATAAAAAATCTGAGTGAATACAAATAAATTGCTATATCCAAACCAAACGATCGAAATCATGACCAATTTGTTAAATTATAGTTCAATATTATATAATTTAAGACCTACATTCAGTTTAATGAGAATGAACATACAATAGCACCTATAATTTATATTTTTTTTTATGTATTGGCTGTATTTAATAGTTACTATAATAAAAATATATACTTATAGTAATAAATAATTGTACAGAGTGTAATGCGATCAAAAGATCAACTGTTGTCTATCGGTAGTGGACATCAGTACCCATCCATTTCACCCCCATGTAGTTATGTTAGCCGATTTTCAGTAGTTCGGCAGATATTTGAGAATTTGTGATTTTTTGGAAAAATTAGATTCTTGAAGAAAACTAGCAATTACTGTTGAGTCTGCGCACGTGTTTTATTTTCCAATATACCTCAATAGTAGGCATTTTGTATAAAGTAATATTTCAAAACTATCGGCTTATAAATCTTGAAAAAAACATGGAAACAAAAATTGTATTCAAATAAGCTTAATTTTATCAAAAACGCAGAAAGTTTCATAAACACAGCTCGATGATAATCTCTATATCTTATAAAATAAGAACGCATTTCGTCTCTGTCTGGCCTTTCTATGCGATCTTCTTCTAAACCACCCAACGGATTATGATGCGATTTTCACCATTAGGTAGGGTATTTCTCAGGGAAGGTTTATATATAGTTTATTATATGTATATTTTATTGTAATTTGACATAAATATGATAAATGTGCATAAAGTCCTACCCGTTGAGACACTTTCACGCATGCGCTGCTTTAATGGTAAGTCCTACATGAAAATAATGTACTAGAGTATTATTCCTCTTAATAAGATCTACAAAAAAGTCAGCGACAGTATATTTGTATCTTCTAAGGATAACATACAGTGAGTATATTTCTGTCTAAAAATAGTAATTTGAATATATTTTTTATTGTGAGGGATGTTTGTCCATAATGGTATCAATCCTTATCCTTTTAAATACTTTATTAATTTTCTACGTTAAACGAAGACAAAATTTATCCTTTACACTAATTGGAAATTACGTATAGTTTTAGAGAAAAACGCATTTAATTGTTGACACATCGCACCGGCTATAAACCGCAGATTTAGCTCATGTTTCGTTTATCCCTTACTCATAAAACATATAAATAAGTATATTAGTTACGTTGGCCATTTAATGGAGATCAAAACTGTCTTTTACTGTTTTTAATTTTAATAAGTACTTTAGAAGTTGTTACAATATCAAAAAATCCTTGCTGCGAAACGGCTCACCACGCGCCATGCGTCCCCCCGCGCCCCGCGACGCGTCCGCCGCGCCCGTCTCCCCGCCTGCCTCTGTAGCGAAGTAGATTTAGATGCGATTGTACGTATTGGATAATTAGAGTTTAATGTATTATTTCAGCGCGATATACTTAGTTTCATCTTTTTTGATTAATAGAATAGTAGGTTGTCTTTTGTTTATCATTTCTTTCGTTTAAGTATCCTGTTGTTTTTTTGTTTACTCTTCTTCTGTTCTTTTATTATTATTTTTTTTACTTTTTTAAACATTTCCTTTTTTAATTTAATTATGCCACAAAAAGTCGTTCATAGGTCGTAGAACAAGAAATGCAAATAAAAATCGTTTAAGTCTTACTAATGAAAGCGTAGAGGAGACGGAAATTAGACGGTAAATTAAATATATATTTTCTTATTGTAAGGGATGTGTGTCCATAATGATATTAATCCTTATCCTTTTAAATAAGTTCTTAATTTTCTATCTATAATCTCATGTTTAACCCTTACTTTCAGTATATTTATAAGTATAATAGTTACCTTTTGGCCATTAAATATAGATTAAATGGCCAAATGGGAGGCCGGTCGTGGCGCACCGGCACGAAGTGTGACTGTAAAACCGACTGGTTGTGGGTTCGATCCCCACTCGCGGAGATGAAATATTTACTTAAATTTATATTTCCATTTCCGCTCTGGTGTCGAGGTTAAGCGCGGCGTTGAGATCTGCCACTCAACACGCAATGCCTCCAGAATTCGGCAGAAAGTGGGGAACGGAGTGTCTTAACACTAGGTTCCCTCTGCCTACCCTGCTGTATGCGGGATACAGCGTGAAGCTGATTTATTTATTTTATTTAATTATGTATTTTATTTATGTTGTTTACTATTTTTCATTTCAATAAGTACTTTAGAAGATTAGTAGCACAGATTTAAAATTACGGTACTAAAAAATTCTTGCTGTGTAACGGCTCGCCGCCCACCACGCGTCCCCCTGCGACCCTTGACCGACCGACCTTTTGCTTATAAAAATGGATCCGCCGCCTGGCTTCTTTCCCCCGGGCGTGGAAGGAAGTCCTGGTCATCATGTTGCCCAAGGCTGGGAAGAGCCCGCAGCCTGAGGGATACCGATCTATAACCCTCCTTAGCGCGGTCGCCAAGCTGTTCGAGAAGTTATTCCTCTCACTTCTCCAGTCGCACATCCACCCGCGAAGCGAACAGTTTGGCAAGCGGGTATACCACTCTGGTTATACTACGCCGCAACAGCGATCAACCGAAAGGAAAGTGCAATAGTAGTCTTCTTTGACGTAGCGCGCGTATTCGACCGCGTTGGCACCCGGGCCTACTTTATTAAGTGCTCAGAGCCGGCACCCCCCAGTACGCCGCGCATGTCTTTGCCTCCCTGCCTCAGTGACAGGACATTTTGCTTGAGATTTGAGAGTTCGAGGTCTAGCAGCGACTCGATCGCTGCCGTTGTTCCCCAGGGCAGCATTTTATCACCTGCTCTCTACGCACTATACACTGATGACATCACAACGCCCTAGCGAGTATGACTCAACGAGAAATCCTGCAGGTGGTCCAGAACCTCATCCTCCGTCGAGTGACGCAGGCGCCATACTAAGTGAGGAACACCACGCATCATCGCAACATAAAAATAGAAAGCCTAGAGGTACACATTGGTTGTCTCGCGTCCAACGTATTCCGCTGCGCCAATGTATCGCCTGCACCTAAGGAGCAGCACTCCGTCGCGTACCCGGCCACGTAAGACTATTTCCGAGGGACTTTGTATTCTCCTCCAAATCCGACTCATGAGCCTTGCATTGAACCTTGGTCGTTTAAGATGGGCCTCCCTCAGGAAACCGAGGGTCTCTCCTGACTGAGTTGACCGCCTAGATGGCATTTGATAATCCTTCCAATTTCATACTGTGTCAACGCCCAGATGTCGTTCGGAGCTACTACGGAGATGGACGAGAGAATGCTTCAATTCTGCGCCTGGCTCTATAGCAAAGTTAATTTAGAAGCGATTGCACGTATTTTGGAGTTATCCAATAATTATAATGTATTTCAACGCGACATAGTTGGTTACATCTTTCGTTTAAGTATTTTTGGGTAAGAGAATAGTAGGTAGTCTGTTGTTTATAATTTCTTTCGTTAAAGTTTTCTATTGTTTGTGTCATTTGTTTAAGTGTGTTTTTTTAAATAATTGGAACATCCTTATTGGAACTACGAAAAAGCGGGTTGCATTAAGGTTTAAATTATTTTCACATTAGCAATCTTAAGTGTTTTGCAAACATAGGTACATTACATGAATAATTCAGTAGTTAAGCGGGCGAAGCCGCGAGCGGGTCGCTAGTATGTTATAAAAATGTACTCAAATCATAAAACAGTAAAGAATTGTTACTCTTATTACGAGAATTGACTACATTTAAATCGATTTTTTACATTTTTACAAAAGTTTTTGCATTTTTTACCATCTTCTTTTTTTTCTTCTATATTCAGACAATGATGTACAGAAAAGTATTTTATTTATACTGTTGAAAACTATAAATACGTATAAAGAATAAACACTGAAAGATCATTCGGATAGCATTAAGGAAACATTTAAAAATTTGCTGTTATTAAAGGGAAAATTTTGTCCATGGAAAAAATATATGTCAAATAATTACATAAATCGGAATATATCAATAGGCGATGACGATTAAATATTGTAATGTTGTTCTTACACATAGAGGCATGATGAGCTACGGCTAAATCGTGTTTATTACTAAATTTCAGCAGCTATAGAAAAATATTTTAGTAGAAACAATCAAGTTATTAAGAAGAATGATTACAAATATTACGGAGAAATCATTAAAAATCGTTTGAAGTAAAGTAAACTGTGCATAATAAATATAATAATAAATGGCGTTTTATTTTACAACGATAATTTCATCATTTTTTTTTTTGGCTTAAAAATCACCTTTTCATTTTTGTTAAAGTAAAGAAAACACGGCGCTAAGTATCACTAACCAATATTTAATACAAATACTACTAAAAATGGCCAAAAAGTGAGAGGATCTGGAAGGTTTCGACATATACACCGGTTTCTTTCCTTGCCTGCTGTACGAGTTGTACTCATAGACGGGCAAAGGCGTGAAATTAAAACAATAATACTTCTTAATTCTTATAGTGAGGCTCAGCGTCTGACGTAAACGCGCGACGCCTCTGGGGTAGAATGTCACTCGGGGGAATAAATGGAATCGATCCCGCAATGTCTCGAAAATGAAGTGGAAAGTGGGAAACGGAGTGTCTTTATACTAGAGTATATGTTCATTACAGTAGAACCCTAATACAAGGAACATATACTAGTGATGTTAAAGAATAAAAAACTAGTGAAGATTAGTCAGCGCCGAATATTTTGTAATTTACCTATAGATGCTTAGAATGAGATTACATTAATATAATACAATCAGCTTCAGGCTGTATCCCGCACACAGCAGGAACCTAGTGTTAAGACACTCCGTTCCCAATTTTCTGCTGGATTCTGGAGGCATTGCATGTTGAGTAGCAGAACTCAATGCCGCGGTTTGCCTCGACACCAGAGATGAAATGGAAATATAAATTTAAATAAATATTTCATCTCCTCGAGTGGGGATCGAACTCACAACCAGTCGGTTTTACAGTAACACTTTGTGCTCCTGCGCCACGACTGGCCCCATTAATATAACATACAATGATAATTATAATAAAATATTTTATAAATATAAAATTTTAAATATAACAACTTTTACATCGCGTTTTCGCACGTATACTTAATGTCATTTTAATTTTCATATCAAACTGTCATTTCAAATGTGCTAAATTATGTTTAACACTACTATTCTGTTTTTATATATTCTTTAATAATTACATTAAAAGTAAATAACAAATATA
>JAJHJA010000574.1:0-218722 GCA_021202915.1 Heliconius himera
TACAACTAACGCAAATTATATGTACATCAGTACTAGCTACAATTCCAAAACAGCATGCATATTATAAAACCATTTTACTCAACGTTAAATATTATTACTACTAATTTAATACAACCGGGGAGACCTCGGTTGACCTTTCAAAACACAGTAACAAAGATAGTGGAGGAAGATCACGTAAAAATTATGAGGACCCCCCAGAGGGCATGTATGAAGAGGTTGATGACAGTGGACGAGGCGAAAGAGGTATATAGAGACCGTAGTGTTTGGCGCTCCGTTCTCTCTGACTACCACGCTAGGAAAAAAACGTGAAGTTAAGTTAATTTAATACAAACGGCAAAATTGCAACGCAGCGAAAAGAATGCACCGAGAGTTCAAAATCCGTACAGAGATCGTTGACCGGACGATGATACATAGTGGTTGCATTAGTAGACTAACGATTATTTCTATATAAATTATTAAGTTCAAACAATGATATTAAGACACCAACATTTGTTGAAATGATAAAACTTGACTAATAATGGTGCACATAAAGTTCACTAAGATATTTAACACAATTAAATATTTAAAGTTCATTTTAATTGTTAACAATATGGATAATACTAAGAGGAAACAAATTACGTGTTGCTCGTATAGACATTGCTCTTTGAATGTTCCACAAAAACATTGTTCTTTAAAAACATATTAAATATATATGTTAAACTCTGAAGATTGAGCCACAACAACCAGTTACCTAAATATATTTAATTTAAATTTATCGTGTACTTAATGTATTTTCTATAATTGGGTATTATTCCTTATCAAGATAAATATATAATTGAATCAAAAAATAACAAAATAAATGTGTAGGATCCACGTTGGTAGAGTTGCCCGCAGCGATCCTTGCCAGCCCTTTTGAGGGTTGCAACGTTCAAAAAAGATTATTAGAATGAATCGCTACCGGTGACAGAGTTAACGATGCTTCGGCAACATTGATAAGACGACGAAACGTCAGCACAACTGCACGTTTGGTGATACAGCGTGCATCTAAAAATATATATGTACTCATATATAATACTTATCACCTTTGTCGTTTTATATAGATTGAAATTGTACCTTATCATTGTAAGGTATAATTTCAATCTATAATAACTACAATATGATATATTTAAAAATACCTAGCCTAAGAGCCGCACTGAATGCGGGGCGGCTTGGTCACGGAGTGACCGACCCCAATGGGTAGACGTTGATGGTTGTTTCAATTTTCATACATTATCGACAGATATTTATGACGTTACGTTTCGTTATCAATGCGAGGAAATGAAAATAAAGAATCTCTCCAAGCGCAAGTCGCAGTTATCTGTATACACGACTTCAGATGAAGCACCCAAAACTTTTGTCTTTAATTTATGTAAGACGTGGAAGTCAATCTTTTGATTTATGTTTATAATTGAACTCGCTATCCTATAAAAATACCTTTTTTAGCATTATTAAAGAATTATTTCATAATATTTTCAAAAAAGAAAATAGTTTGGACGTAGCGTGATTTGAATTCCCGCCTCTTGGAAATCGTCGCTCTGACTACGAAGCTATAAATTCTCATCAAACTACGTAGAAATTTTTATGCACTTTGTATAACTTATTTATAATATTTAAGGCGCGGATTCAAATCTTGCTTTGTTTAAATATTTAATAAACATTATCTAAAAAAATAGAGGTAAATCTCATATATACAGAAATTCAATAAATTATATTATTTATTAAACTTATTTGTTCAAGCATTCATATATTAATTATGACAACTTCAGCCATGAAAGACTGTTAAGCTGATTTTGTATAGAAGATGGGGTATGGTTCTTAATGGCGATGGAAAACACCTAACGATCGTTAAGTAGCGAGTAATATGTGTATGTGTAATTCATGTGATGAATATTATTACATTAAGGCCTTGAGTTAAGTGAAAATAAATGTATTATATTATTATTTTATATCAATTTTTTTCCGCTTCACGCTGTTTCCCGCACACAGCAAGGTAGGCAGAGGGAACCTAGTGTTAAGATCATTAACGTACGTTAGTTTTTATATCATTAACGTACTTCAAGCCTTTGTGGCGCAGGAGCATAAGTGTGTGACTGTAAGCGCAATGGTTATGGATTCAATTTCCACTCCGCTTGAATTTCGCCACACTCAATACACAATACCTCTGTGGAAAGTAGTGAACGGAAGTATCTTAATGGGGATGGAGTGTCTTAACACTCTGCCTCTGCCTACCCCGATTTTTGTGATACAGTTTTTGGGATACAGTACGGCATTTAAAAAAAAAATAGTTGGTTATGGCTAAATTACCTGTATTAAAATGTTATTACTAAAAAAAACATATTATCTTTGCTAAGTTACTGTGCTGAAATATGAATAAACTCATTTTTTTGTTTTGTTTTCCGAATACACAATTCCGAATTGGTAATTATTGGACCTCTCGGAGATCCAATCAAACAGACAATCAGCATCTACAGATACATAAAAATAATAAGAATTACAATAAAATATTTAATTTTTCGTGATATTTGTATATTTTAAATGAATGTCTTTAATCGTATTAAATGCATATTTACTATTGTCACATTTTTTGGAAACCCGACGCTCGAATATTCGGAAAAAAAACGCCTCGCTGAGTTCCTGGCGCCTTTTCTTCTCATGACAAGTGGCGTTTTAGTTTACGATAATTTTATTATTTATTTTATTTAAAAAGATCAATTTTTAATTTTTGAGAAAAAAAAAAAAATTAGGCGTGCTGACAAAAACTTTCTGTATAGATCCGCGATTCAACACGCAACGGGCGGAAGGCGAATGGAGTGTCTTAACACCGACTTCCCCTTCTATATCTGGGATACAGCGTGAAAGCAAAAAATAAAGTAAATAAATTCATTCCTCCGTAATGTCACACAGCCAACGCTATTCATTTTCAGTCTCCACAGCAAATGTTTGAGTTGATAACTAATTTGGCTAAACCGTTGATTTATTCCATCTGTAATGTGAAACGGGGTACTGTACTGTGGAACGGAAAGACGCAGGTCTATTTGCGGTAGGTTGTTGTAATTAATTTGTTGATAGCTATGTTGCTTGTGAATTTTCGCGTTGGTATTCTTTTTACTTTTTTACATTTAATTCAATAATACATTTAATTTTTTATTATTCATATGCTATATATTTTTTTAATCTTTTATAAATAAACTGACTGTAAACGCGATGGATGTGGGTTCGATTTTCACTTGGAGGAATGGTTCATTTTCATTTCCGAGCTCTGGTAAGACATAGTGCAACGTTGCGTCCCGCTACCAATTTCTGTAGGTATTTATTATCATATGTTTAAAAATAAAATAATAACAATATTTTTCAACGAAGATAACATTATGTAACTTTTTAGGGTTCTGTACCCAAAAAGAAAAAATGAAACCCTTCAGAGATCACTTTGTTGTCCGTCTGAGCGCCCGTACAGTTTACAGTCCGTACTTGCCAGTTAGAAAAAATATAAAATATTAGAGGATTTTAAATAGTAAGTAGATATGTAAATATTAATAATTTTACTTATTATTTTTCAACTCTCTTTACTTTGAAGTAATTAAAATATTATAACCTACTAAAGGGGATGACAATTTCTGCCTCTGCGCCACGACTGGCCTAGTCGTGCCAGAGGCGGGCCTAGTGGCGCAGAGGCAGAAAGTGTGATTGCAAATGGACTGGTTGTGGGTTCGATCCCACTCGAGGAAACAAAATATTTATTTTAATTTATATTTCTGTTTCTTCGCTCTGGTGTCACTCACCTAGATAGGTTCAGTTCGACAGGACAAGAGTTCCACTATTAAGCTGTTCGCATTAAGATGATTGAGTTTTCGGTCTCCGTCAGACAACATTTTTAAATTATAACTACTATTTAAAATCTTAATAATATTTAAAATTTCTATTTCTTTCTTTTAAACTACATTTAACCTGTCTACCCGCAATATTCGGAAAACACGTACCTATATGGAATTTAAAAAAATATATTTTCTTTAAAAAAATATTAGTGTAGGAAGAATATACTATATTCAAAGTGTATTTTCATTCATTTCTTTTTTGAAAGTACACTAAACTTGTTCACTTTTGGGTAACGAAACTTTGTAAAATTCGTAAAAAGTTTTAATAACTGTATAAAAATTTCGCCTCGGAAGCTCGAACATATATACTTAAGCTTGCTGAGGCTTAATTGCCTAAAGTATTTTAACGTATTATCCAAAAGACGTAAATGTAGAATTAATGACTTACTTATTTGTTTCACAATTATAATGAATTAGTTCCGTTTTTCTTGTTGTAATAACAAGATAAACGCTCAATGTCTCGATAATTGAATCAAAACTACGGAGCGAAGTGTCTTAACACTACATTACCTATCCTGCTACTTGCGGGATACAGCGTGAAGCTAAAAGATGACCGCTTAGATCACTTAGTCTAATGTCGGTATATTCAATCTATAGCAAAGAAGAAAGTCCGTGGCCGTAATTCCGGCAGAAGATTGCTTTGTCATGAGCTTGCGTGTCGCGCTCCTTAGCCTCTTCTAACCTTAGTACAATTGAAAAATAATTATATTATACAAACATTAAAAATTTTAGTGACTTTTAACTTTTATTTTCTTTATATTTTCAAATACGCTTTTAAGCTTGTCGTTAAATTGTGTGGCTCAAGAGACAATAGCATAATGGCCAATTGACTAAGGTAAGGAGACATTGAGTAGTGGAATTCAACGTCATTCTTTGTCTTGTTGCAAGTATGAGAAAGATGAAAATAATTTATATCCGTTTGTGGTAATCGAACCAACTACCTTTACATATACAGTCAAACGCTGTACCACTACGCCATTGTCTTAGGTTGTTTATATGAAATCTGATAACTTTTAAACAGTGCACTAGTACCTTAGCAATATTTTCCACATCAACACATCTATTTGAATACATATTTCACTTGCTTATAATCTAGAAAAAAATACAACGTGGTAAGCTCTACAAGACTGTCAAATAAGTAAATATTTAAAACAGTTAAAAGATTTTTATTTTTATTTTTGTTTAAATGTCACATTATAAAAAAATTTTATAATGTGACATTAAATTATGTAAATTTTAAAGAAATCACTTTTTTATCTAACGCTTTAAGTCGCTTTGCTCGACCTAGTTGGCAATTTAAACAGTTTTCTAAGTCCAGTACAGCTTAATCGCCTAGAACAAAATAATGTTCTGTTGTATTTTTATTTCTGAGTAAGGCAAGCAGAATTACTATTTAATACTAGAGGGCGCGCGCGGCTTCGCCCGCTTATTAGGAGTGAATTCTAAAAAAAACACGAAACACGTGTTCACTAAGATATTTTTAACAGTCTGAATTAAAATTTTTATAAAAATCGGTGGCAATTTAAAGATTTTTCCATATAAACTTTCAACTCCTTATATGAATCCTTAGGGGGTGAATTCTTAAAAACCATGAAACACGTGTTCAATGAAATATTTTTAAGAGTCTGAATTTCAAATTTTATAAAAATCGGTGCAGATAATTTTTTTTTCCATACAAACTTTCAACCCCTATTTCATCCCTTTAGGGTTAAAATTTTTGAAATTTCCTTCTTAGTAGATGTCCAGAATATGAAAGTAAACATCTGCCCAAGTTTCATGTTTCTACCATCAGCGGTTACGGCTCTGCGTGCGTCTTACCTCAGTCAGTCAGCACAAGTCCTTTTATATATATAGATGATACTGTTTTATATTATATAGTATATATGTATAATAGTTCCTTTTCAGAAGATTTCATAAAAATCTAACAAAAACACATTTTAAGCAAAATAGTAAATTAAACGGGATAAGAAAATTAAGTTGTTGGATTATTATTCAGCGAATATTATTTGAGAATACTTTTTCAGTTGTATGAACAGTGTATATATAATATAACATATTCAAAATATGTTTTTTGAATATGCATTGTTTTCCTTTTATGGAAACAAATTGAAGTGAGCGGTCGATGTTTAAATTTTACGAAAAATAATCTACAAGAAATACACTGTCATATAATAATGAGCCAAAGAATAATAAATAATGCCCGTAGGTCTTCGTCTCGGGCATTTTAAAAATCAAATTAAATGAAAATTTATTTTAGTAGTTCCATTTTGTCTTCGTTATTGGTAAAACATCATGTTCACGATGTACCCTGCACACTGCAGGGTAGACAGAAGGAGCCTAGTATTGAGACACTCCGTTCTCCATTTTCCGTCAAATTCTAGGAACATTTCGTGTTGAGTGTGACTCCACCAGATCGCCATCAGAGCTAAGAAATGGAAATATACATTTAAATTAATATTACAGTTCTTCGAGTGGAGATTGAATCCACTACCAATAGCGTTTACGGTCACATACTTGTAGCCCCGTGTGGCCCCTGCACAACAACTGGCCTATATTTTTGATATGAACATTTCTTATTGACCTATATAGGCGAATTTTGACAAAATGAAACGAGAATAAGAGGGCAGTGATTTTATCACATCGCTTCATAGTAGGTGAGTAGCAATATTGTGAACCTACATGTTTCATAGTATAGGTAGTAAACCCAAAAATTCAAAGCGTGTCCAAGACTTAATTTCCTTGGAAATGAATAGCCTGAACATTGAGTTCCTCGACGTTTCCTATTTGAACCTTACGATTTAAGTAATAGAGTATAAAATCCAACTTCAAGATGTATTAATTTAGCACGAACTACCCTGCAATCTACCATCGCCACAGACACAGGTCAGCCGACAATAAGAAATGGAGGTATCGCATATTGTTGACCCTCGTCATTGAGGACACTATTCGTCATCAATTTCACGTCGTCATTTGTCTTTTCTGCCGCATGAATCAGCGGAAAGGGGATTTTTCCTTCGCAACTATGACATTTTTGGGATATCCCCAACATTAATATGAGACATGCGAGATTTGCTGTCATAATTTTTTTCTAAATTTATATTATGTCGTGTAATATTTCTACGTTAAGCTAGAAAAAGGGTGACAATATGCTATTATAGCAAAGTTGGAAGTTCATTATACCTATAGGTGACAAGTGTAGGATCGATTCTCAAATTGCGGTATTATTACATTTTAAAAGTTTTTTTTTGCCACCTCTTTCTCACATTATACATAGGTAATACAAAGTCCTATGTTAGACATGCCAAAAAATAGAAATAAACTAATATCGTGTTAACAATTTATTTGTATGTTACAAATTTTTGTTGTAACAAAATTTTGGATAAAAATTTATTACGAAATTTCAAACAGTTTACATATCGCCAGGTCTAAGTAGAACTTTGTATTTGTGTGAGTGTTCATATAGAGTTATTATTGAGAGTAAGTGTTACGGTACACTTCATGTACCGATCACATACTCTATTCTTAAATAAAAATTATGAGGATGCAATTTCCGGTGTAGACGATTTGTTTTTTTTATTGGATTTAAAATGTTATATATGTATATATATATATATATATATATATAATAAAGAGGAGATTTGACATAATTTAAAAAAAATAATCACTTAAACAATTTTATAATCACTTACAACAAATGCAAACTTACTTTACGCAGTACTCACTATACTTTTGGATAAAGGCTATTGAGACTATGCAGAGTATTTTATCCATAAATAGAAACGCTCACTTAATTTCAAGGCAAGCTAAGAGAAACGAGGAACTAAAAATTATAGGTTCGGATTTAGATTGTCAACGGCCCTTGTACTACACGGAACGTGATCTCGAAAGCCCTGGCTTAGTTGGAACGTATTCCAGTGCACTCGCATCAGTGCGCATTGTATACTGTTTTAATTAAACCTTTCATTGCAAAATATTTCTCTAAAAATCTAAATAAGAATCAATTATATTGTATAAATTATGATACAGAAAATCCCACGCGAATATATTTATTATGCTTATAATCTTTCTTTTTCTTTCAGCTTCACTTATAATATTTCTTTTTCTTTTATCTTACGTAAAAAAGTTTAAGCAGAGAGATTTAGTTTTTAAACATTTTTGAAGTGTTATTCCACACTTAGGAAAGGAAAATATTTATTTAGAAAACGCATAACTTTTCTTTTAACGTAGCGGAACCCGCGCTCCCTGGAAACCGACCAGGCGTTCTGTCCACTAAGCCATACGTTCTCATCAAGCTACGTCGAAACTTTTATATGCTAAATACAATTGCAAAAATACGAAAAATATATTATACTGCAGTTTACGGAAAATCACAAAGATTAATTTGACAGCAACATTTCTCCTTTGAGTTCCGTCACCGTTGTAGAGTATTATTGTAAGCTGACTTGTATCCAGTGCAGCGAAAGGTTCTTTAATATAAAATACATGACTATGGTGTAGGTGTGGCAGTTGGTGTAATTAACTACTAAACTGGAGGTTATGGATTGAGTTGGAAACTCAAGATTTATTTAGTGCATCTTGTGAAGGGTCCAGTTCTTAAAATCACAGCACATCTATGTTAATTAGGCCAATAAATAAAAACACGGCCTTAATAAGCTGTGAATGCCTATTGATGATATGAAGATTGCATGATGACCGTCATTATAAATCAACAGTGCTCGAATCATTTCAACATGTTATATATAAATATTGACGTGTTGGACAGAAGTAGAATTTTCACCATGCAAATAAAAAAAACATTTTCTTGAAGACTTTGATATTTATATTCTGTGTAAATAGAAGATATAAAAAATATAGATCTTTAACATCAGTACGATCCGTTAACCATTTATGTTTTTCTAAAAAGTAAAGCTATTTAGCATTTTATTTTTTCTCTATATACTACTACTAGGTATACTTTAAAATAAAACACCAACGCGCAAACACGAACGAAACGAAACGAACAATCGTAGAAATAACTTCTACAATTGTTTTTCTCATTCTTTTGAAAATTTCAAAGCAAAAACTCGTCACGCTTCTATAGAAACAAATAGGTTTCGCCGGTACAGCCACATAGCGAGTATATCACAAGAGCCTATTTGTTAAGCATCCACTCGGCCAAAAAATCTTAGCCTTATATAGCGTATCGCCTCAATAAATCAAGAAATCGAAAAAAAGTTGTACTGATTACAAAATATTCATATCTATAGAAATCTTCGAGCAAAACGGAGTGCATAGAAAGTTTCTTACAATTGAATGAGTTTTTGGAGTGCAATGAAAAGAAGTTGTTTTATCTATATACGAAGGTAGAATTATATATTTTTTGTTTATTTGAATTTGTTTAATTTTATTATAAACTGGCGACACGCTCGCGGCTTCGCCTGCTTACACTACACAATGAAATCAAAATAAAGCTTCACGCTGTCTCGTGTTAAGACACGCCATTCCCCACTTTCAGCGGAACTCAACGTCGCGCTTTGCCTCGACACCAGAGCGAAGAAATGAAAATAAAAATGTCAATAAATATTTTAACTTCCTCGAGTGGGGATCCAGTCGATTTTACAGTCACACTGTGTGCCTCTGCGCCACGACCGGCCTACACAATTATATGTTTAGTAATCAGAATAATTTGCATGTTCACGTTATCATTTTAAACATAGAACACTCGTGGAACTCTACGCAGCGCCTTTAAAATGATCATTTTATTAGAACAGAAAAGTAATTTAGAATAGTATTTTATATTTACGGGTGGTTATCTTAAAAATTTCAAAATACTACCCAAGTTTCAGTTGTGTAATTAAATTTAATTCGCCAGGGTACTTTCACACGGTTTCTTCCTCAGGGCATCAGGGAGTTTACACTAGCCATTTTAATACGAATCGTTTCGTAATTAAATTATCCAATTTTACGTTATACGAGTTAAAATTGTTCACGTATGTGCAAAAGTATATTTGTAACTTTATACCTATAACAACAGCTGTCGTGGCGCAGCGGCATAAACATATGATCGCAGATGCGGTTGTGGGTTCGATCGCCGTATCGAAATGATAATTTTATTAATTATTTTGTTTGAAAAAATCATGTTTTCATTTTTGGCAAAATGTCTTTTGTTTTATTTCTATTAGGCTTTTAGAGAATAGTTAAAATTGTTGTTTTATTTAAAGTGGTGATCACAATAACACTCTGGATGTATATCACTTGCTTACTTCAATAGTTTCTTCACGTCTTCATCACTTGTAATTTTACAAATCTTACTTACTTCAAATTTTAAAATTTAGAGAAAATTTTCTAATTTAAAAAAAAATTGAGTAAATTTTCATCTGTTCTCACCAGAGAATTTATTTCTTTAGCAGTTAGTCCTGAGCATATCGCTGTAGTATATACTATACTTAATACATTCAAGTCCAGGTTTCTTTTCCGCAATGATTTAGAGCAATGAGCACACTTTCCATTATTATTTTTTTTTGTTTTATAGAACAAATATAAAAAAGGACCGCGAGTATGATATGCAATAACGATATTATCTAAACTAACAACTAAATAAAACAATTTTTAACGAATATGGACGACACTGAACCCTCAGCATTTGACTATAAATGCGAAGACTATGGGTTCGATTCTCACTCGACTAATGAATTATTTTCTTGTTCCTAGCTCTAATAGTGAGTTCCGTAATTCAACACGCAACGTCTCGCACATCAGGCGGTATGTCGGAAATAGACGGTCTTAACACTAAATTCCATCTAACTAACTACGTTATGCTATATGCAGGATACTGCGATACAGCATGAAGCTCAAATAATAATTAATCCCTCAAGTAGGAATCAAACCGACACCATCCCATATTAAATCAAAATATTCTATAATTACACTAATATTTCAATATATTATTACACCGATAAGGTTCCAGAAGCCTCTGCTTTAATCTCGCCTACAAATGGCCTAGCCTGGCCTGGCCTCAAAGGAGTTATTCTAAATAGAGGATTTCGTTCATGTAAAATATATACAACGTAACAAGCTCTTACAACATTTTAACGATCGTTAGCCCCATTCAGCCCCATGTTTAATTCCCCATTACACGCCATAACCGAGCCAAATTGCTTTCTCAGCTGATCGTGCGAAGATACCATAATTACTATATTGTTTGAACAACCATGGGATGATTTAGAACAGCTGTACCCCACATACAGCAGGGTAGGTAGGTAGAAAAAAATATTATTTTATTATATAGTCCCGTGGTAATCGAGTCGTGAGGATAATTGTTGTGAAGAATTAAGATGATTGCTATAAAAATTCCAAAACATTATATCCAGCATATATCAGGATAGACAAACGTCTTGTTCAATCCGAGTGTTAAGACACTCCATTCCTCATTTTGAGGCTCAATATAGCGAGAAAAAAGAATAATTTATTTCTGTAAGTAGAAATCAAATAAAAACAAACAAACAAACGATCTCGCCTCGGCAGGGCTGTAGAAAATTGCTTAAATCATATATTACAAAAATACAAAATTATAAATAGATATTGTGAAAATAACTAAACATAATTCATTTACTCATATAAATTCTAACAAAATTTAATTAAATTAAAATTAAAACTTAAATCAAAACTTATTTAAAAAATACAAAGAAAATCTCTTAAAATTAACATTGTAAGTGAAAAAGTACGTCGCGTCGTTAACAAAATCATTTTCTTTAACGAGGTGCCGCACTAATCGCCGTCAGCTAAGAAATAGCTTAATTTAACTTTTATCGTAGTTTCAAGTCAGAAACTAGGAATAGAGCGACGAGCCCTTTCATTATATAAATTTTCAAGGTAATTTGTTATAAAAAGTTTAATATAGTAAATTGAAAAATGACAGTGGCAAATTAATAATGTTTTTATTAATAATACTTATGTCTTAACACTAGGTTTAGGTTACCAAGTTCCGTCCGTCTACTCTAAAAAACTGTTTGTTTTTAATGTTTGGACAGTAGGAGAAATATTTGATTTGATATTAATACCGAATGGAAACTAACTCACAATCCCCGTCCTACTCGCTATAGCACTGCGCCAAAATAGCTTTGAAATACCGTACGTACATACATGTATGTAGTTACATGTGAACTAAACAAAAGGATCCCGTAAAACTATGTCGAAAGTTACCAAGAAACTTAATAAGCTTAAGGTGGAGGCAAATTAATATCGCATTTTTGAACCTTATTTTGACGTAATCATATTAGTTTGCCACTACCTCCATACCTACCTCCACTATATAAGGAGCTCCACTATATAAGTTGGTTACACCGTACACGGCATTTCGTGGCCTATGAATTCAGTGCCTGCGTTCTATATAAAACGAAAGCGTAGCAACGGCGTATTTCTTTTGGTTTCATTTTCCTTTGAGGGTTTCACTAGTTTCAGTTGAGCAAGAGCAATAAAAAAAACAGTAGTTACAAAAAATAGGGTTGTCGTAGCGGAGGGGCACAAGTGTGTGACTTGTGAGTGAATTGTGAGTTCGATCACTCGAGTGAATAAATTATCACTTATTAATATTTTTATTTCTTCGCTTTTATGCTTTGCTTTGGCACCAAGGCAAATGCCAGGCGTTGAGTTCCGCCACTCAACACGCATTGGCTCGAATAATTCAGCGGAAGGATGGGAATGGAGGTTTACTCTGCCTACTCTACTACGTGGGATACAGTGTGAAGCTGAATATTTTTTTTTATTTATATTTATTCCAATACATTTTTTGTAAATGTATCATTTAAAGCACAACAAGCACAACCAAAAATTCTGAATGTTTTCAGATTACTGTTTCCTTTTTAAATTATAAACCTTCTGGAGTTTTAATGAACGTTTTTGACAAATGAAATAAATAATCTACATTTTATAATGTTAAAATAACCTTTTAAATAATAGTATAACTGTACATATAATAGTATATTAGTATAACTGTACTTACATTATATGAAATTAAAATATATGAAACATTACGTAGTAAAAATATATAAAGTAAATATAAATGATAAAGCTTGCGGGATAAGGCGAGAATCAAAAATAAAATAAAAAATACATAACATAGAGACATAATAAATATCTCTTAATTTTGTACTGGCGAA
Organism: Heliconius himera; assembly: GCA_021202915.1. Taxonomy (NCBI): domain Eukaryota; kingdom Metazoa; phylum Arthropoda; class Insecta; order Lepidoptera; family Nymphalidae; genus Heliconius; species Heliconius himera. The sequence goes on from JAJHJA010000574.1 coordinate 13,028, forward strand.
TATCAATCAACCAAATGATAATACTCGTAATACTCATTGAGGTGAAAAATCTTACAAAAAAAAACCAATAAAATGCGAATAGGATCTCCTACCGAGGGTTCCGTGCCAATTTAATTATTTTATGATTTTAATAACCATAAATATATTAAGCCTGTTATTGTAATATGTACTGTAATTTTACACATATATATTTGAACGCATTTACAGAAAGAACCATTACAAATTTATATTTGTAATTTATTTTAGACAACATGAGTATATAGGCCCGCAAACTAAAGTTTGTCAACTTTTTACTAGTGGTGACATGCTGTGCACGGCGGGTGGACCTGGGCGAAGCTATGTTGCGCAAAATTTTGCGAAAGTTTTGAGAAATTTTCTGTTTTGTCCTCACGCGCTGGGTTAGGTTAGTCAAAGTTCAATCTGTGCGCGTGAATTTCAAAACGTTCCACAGCTTAACTCTGTGGGATACATTTTGACCGTTTACTCAAAAACTATAATTAATTATCACCAAACTGGGATACTTCGCTGGGATAACCGTGTCGCCCACAACGTTCCTGCATAATTTCAGAGCTGTAGCTTTAACGGTCTAGGAGGAGTAGCATTAAAACGTAACACACATTTGACTAGAGCTTAAGAGCTTCGCTTCGCTTAACTCAATTGAGTCTTCACGTTGTACTTCTTGTCAAATCCATTAAATTATTTCAGAGCCCATGGTAGGTGAGGCTGTCGCGCATTCGACCGGTTTTTTCTTTTGTAGAACCAAACCATAAAATACTAAAAAGTCTCAAAACAAAGAAAAAATTCTACCTGATTTGCTTAGAATTTAGTAAAATGGCTCGTTGCTCGTCTGTCAGTTCTAACCTTTCAATTCTTTGAATACTCACTAATTTGTAGTCACTGTAGCAGCCATTTGTATACTACTGGTAACTAAACTTATAGTTTAAGAGTAAAAGTGTTTCATTTCATTCAGGCCGTCGTAGGACAGCGTCCAATTATTACTTTTAACACTTTGGTTGTGATGATTTGTTTGATAATTTCATATGTATTTTGGACTACAGATAGTATTGCATATATGTAAATTATACAATATCATTAAAATTATCGTTGTAGAAATGTGTCAAAAATTGACAAGTGTGTGGTCAACGCAGTCAACAATTAATTGATATCAAATTTATAAAAATGAACTAATTGTACGATTGCTCATCGCGTTGCCAAAGGCTCGAAGGGACTAGAAATAGTGCCTAGTCCATCAAAGTACAGGCCTAAAAATGCCTACACTCGCATCCACAGTTCAAGCTCCTGTCTTTAACTAACCAAATTCGAAATTCGAAGAACATTTCCAAACTAACGGATGATAATTCTTGAGAGGCCGAGATCTTTTAGCAAACTATAAAGAGACTTATACTGTCTCAAATGGTACCTAAAGTAATTAAATGGCGCTTTACAAAGTAGTTTGCAACTTGTTTGATCATTTTGTGGTCCCAACTTCAATGTTTTAAGTTACAAATGGTTAAAGGTCTTTAATAAGAAATAATTCTTATGTAACAATTGTTTTCTCTTTTATATATAAATAAAATGTAGGTATATCTTTGATTTCAAAATTCCCGTGTTCTTCCAAGCGTATATATTTATTTACACGATATTGAAACTCCAACAAACATTTTTTTTGCTAACCATCTCTCTGTCTTTCTGTTTATTCGGCCTAGTCGCTGGAACAGCTAAATCGATTTTAATGGGACTTTCACTGAAACATCCCTCGGGTTGTGAAACAACAGGTGTGCTACATTAAAGTCACGGGATCAGGACTTACGCGTAAAAAACTACACGTTTACCGTACGTGCGTAGTTTTTAGAAAGAAAATCATAATAAATGTTAATATATGTGTGTATAACAGTATACCATATCAATATTTTTTTCCTAAATACAGTTAGATCATATAAAATAAAAAAGAAGCAAGCAAAGCCTTGTGAAAGCCCCTAATTTAAAATACAAGCGTTACACTTAGCAATATAAGCGAAACAAAATATGTTAAAACAAAATCTCTTTTGTACATTTCCCCAAGTACTTTAGCAATGTCAACTTGAGTGTAGACGAGTGTTGCGTGCGCGTAGGACTTGCTTTACTGAAAAACGTCGCAATTAGGTGTTGAAAACTGACGAAAATTTTAAAGGAAATGCGGTTTTTCCGAAATTTCTTTTGAACTGATGTTAGGTGGGAGTGAGTGGAATTCGAAGTGTTTTTGTGTGTGTATGTTGTTTTTAGCTCCACGCTCTCTAAGGAAAATTTTTCTTTCTATTTATATTTTTTTTTGACCAATTTCCAATGTGCTCTTCATTAAATTTATTATTATTTATTTCTTCTTAATTATTTATTTCTTGAAACTAAATAATCGTCATCATTTTTCTTTAAATAGTTTTTTTTATAAGAAAAACTAGAATAGGTTTTTCTTAAATGATGATTAATCTTCTCTAATCGACCTATAAAGGTAAGTAATTTGTGAACGTAAATAGTGATTATTAAAGTTGTAAACTGAAAATCATCATTAGTTATGTTATAAGCGAGCGAGACTAGATGCTACACCTAAAATCATTGATCCACCATCTTCATCTGCATAAAGTAAATTATTTCAATTTTTTTTTCAACTTCACGCTGTATCCCGCACGCTGCAGGGTAGGCAGAGAGAACCTAGTGTTAAGGTTCCCCACTTTCTGCCGCATTCTGGAGGCATTGCGTGTTAAGTGGAAGAACTCAACGCCGCGCTTGTTCTCTACACCAGAGCGAAGAAATGAAAATATAAATTTAAGTAAATATTTCATCTTCTCGAGTGGAGATCGAACCCACAACCAGTCGGTATTACAGTCACACTTTGTACCCCTGCGCCACGACTGGCCTCAAATTATTTAAAATAATTAATTAAAAATAAAAACAAAATAAAATAACCTTACTACTAGAACAATATGACTGATTTGTTAACACTGGTTGTATTTGAGTCGTTTCTCTTTTTAATAAAAGAAAAATGGTGAAAAATTGCATTATGTATAATTGCATAACGAAAAAAACAAAAAAAATATAATTTTTCAAATGTCACCTACAGCTGTTGTACTTTCTATAGCAAAGATTAATCATGAACACATTGTCATAAGTACATTTCATTGAAAAATATATAGAATGTATGAATAAAAGTAACGTCTATCTGAAACCTAGTTATTTTTTTATTTCAGTGGAATCTTCGAACCAGAATATAAACCATACATTTGTAATTTATACTAAAGATTTGAAAAATAAATAAATATAATAAAAAACATTATGTTAATAGACAAAATAAGAATCACCAAAATCCGTATATATAAAATTAAAACTGAGCAATCACAACACTCAATATGCAAGGTGTCGAAGTTCGGTTTCGCAGGTTCCCTTTAAATACGGGATACTGCGTGAAGCTAAAAAAAGAAAGTAACGAAATCACAAAATAAAAACAAATTTAAACCATTTAAAAATCCGCCTTGCAAAAATAAATCCTTGATATTTTTATTTGCCTCCATAGCATTTTCCTTTCGCCTTCCTGTCGCTTTCGCAATCCAAGTGTTCTTAAATGTCGTAGGATGTTCGTGTGACAGGCGACAGCTTGCGGTACAAAATCTCACAACGAACGAATAGAGGCTACAACGTCTTGTACGTAATATATAAGGAAGAGCTATAGATTTTAGACGTAGATAAAATATGATAAATAAATAATTGTATGTAAAGGATAAATAAATAAAAATCAATAAATTAACTGAATGAATAGTTCCATCATTTAAACTAATAATATATTTTGGATCACCTCTGTTTGATGTTCCTGTTCTTGTAAGACAACGCAACCTTGATAAATTAAAATGGTACTAAATAATAGCCAAGCCGTCGCTGCGCTGCGACACAGCGTCTGAATGTAAATGTAATATAGTTGTGGCTCTCGAAAATAGGCGAAAAGTTGAAAATTAAGTTTCTTAACACTAGGTTCACTAAGCACACGTGTACACGTGTAGGACTTGTGCGTTATTAAGTACATGTGAACTGGTGCTGATGCATTATTTAGAGCATAGATCACGCGTATAATAGTGCTTGAGCCGTGTGGTCTCGGCCTAGAATAGGATCATCCTGGTACTGGTGGTTTCGTGAGAGGCGACTAAAGTACATGTGGTAGAGTCACGTCGTTAGCAATGTCAACGTAGCAGGTAATGCCGGGCTCCGGCGCCCAACCCACCTTAAAGGCCGGCAACGCACCTGTAGCTCCTCTGATGTAACCCGAACGCTCGTTTGCTTTGCTTTTCTATAAAAAAAAAGGTGCGTTATGTGCGGTATGAATTACACGTGCACAATTATTGGTGCGTTATTACGATAAAGCACCAGTACTAATTCACGTATACTAAATAACGCACCAGTACTAGCATTCTATGCATCTAATAACTTACGTAACTTATAGGAACGAAGTTCATAGTTTATCTTTAATCACACAAGCAGTGTATAGGAGAGACAAAGAGCGTGATGTAAGCGGGTTATCGTAAGCTGAGCCATACGCTCGAGGAACAACTAAGCTTCTACGAGCATATTGGTCTAAAGTAGTCCTTAAATTATCAGACTTAGAATATTAAATTTTGAAAAACCCATTTGAAACTCAAAAATAACCTATTTTAGGTCTATTATAAAATAGAACGTCGTGGCTCAGCGGCAAAACGTCAGACTGTAAACAACAAAGGTGTTGTTTTGATTTCCGTCGAGTCGTCATACGGGTTATAAGGTGGAGCTAAAAATATGTAAACAGCTTACGATGTCTCTATGCTAATCCAGTATATAAAATTAAAATTTACTGCTAATCAAGTATAATAATCATGCTTTAAAGTATGAAATAAGAAAATATTCTCACCAGAAATTAACAACCGTGGTCTTGTACCATTTTCTTTTCCTCTGGTAAAAGTTATGGCATATGGTAATTAGTGCAAGTTATTTTGGAGCTTTTATTGATTTTATTTACAGAACAATACAATATATGTAACATTGAAACAATGTGCGAAGTAATGCTCGAACTAATCTGAATAGTCATCAGCCGCGTGATTATTGAGTATGTGATGGATTTACACAGAGCGAAATGAGGCGGACGCGGTACTCTTTTAGTAAGTTAGACTTATTTACTTCCCTCCGTTAAGCTTGTTAACGCGAAAGCAAGAAACTTATTTTTGCTACTTTGTTTTATTTTCGGAATGTAGTTATAATGTATTTAGGAGGCCGTATTGGCGCAGGGGCATAAGTGGTTGTGGGTTCGATCCCCACTTGAGGAAATAAAAATTGTTAAGATACGACGTTCCCCACTTTTCGCCGAATTCTGGAGGCATTGCGTGTTGAGTGGCGGACTGAACGCCGCCCTTTGCCTCGACACCAGAACGAAGGAAGAGAAATATAAATTTAAATAAATATTGCGTTTCTTCGAGTGGGGAAGGAACCAACAACCAGTTGTTTTTACAGTCACACTAGACTGACCTCAAAAACATAAGCCTTCATACATTTTTAAATTTTTATGACTATCGTCCCTAATAATATAAAAATTATAGTACTTTGAATCACATTACATAACTTCCATAAGAATTTATGATTGTAAGACACTCCCGTTTCCTACATTGGAGATAAAAAAATTAAGAAGAATTTTGGAGGTATTGAGTGTTGAGTGGCAGAACTAATTGCCGCGCTTTGTCCCATTATCAGAGCGAGGAAATGAAGTATTAATGGAACCGTTTAACACTCTCCGTAGAGTTTTAACATTAGGTTCCCAGGTTCCATCTGCCTACTCTACTTTGTGTGGGATACAGCTTGAAACTAAAAAAAATAATAAGTAAATTTTTATTTTTCTTATCGTACTCGTATATATGTACCTCATGTTACGGCATGCACGAAGTGTGACTGTAAAATCGACTGGTTGTGGGTTCGATCCCCACTCGAGGAGATGAAATATTTACTTAAATTTATATTTCCATTTCTTCGCTCTGGTGTCGAGGCTAAGCGCGGCGTTGAGTTCTGCCAGTCAACACGCAATGCCTCCAGAATTCGGCAGAGAGTGGGGAACGGAGTATCTTAACACTAGGTTCCCTCTGCCTACCCTGCTGTGTGCGGGATACAGCGTGAAGTTGATGTTACGGCATAATGTAACAAACGTATCCGTCGCATATGAATCTGCAATACATAATATTAATTATACCAAAATATAATATCACACTTCACTTATTTCTATTTTTTTTTAATTTCATTTTATAATTGAAATCCTATATCACCACATCATTCTTTCCACAATTTATAGTCCACTGTCAATGAAACGTTAAGTCGGATTAGATAAGACGCCTAAGCCGGGTTGATCTCGATATAGGATTATTTCTGAGCATAATTTCTCAGAATCAGAATACGATAGTAATATTTGCTATTTCTATCATCATTTTATTTCTTGTTATTGTATTTTTTAATGATAATTTAAATTTTATATTAATATATTTCTTTAATTGTTTGCGTTACTTAACATATTTTTTTCAGCTTTCCGCAGGGTACCCTCCACACAGCAGGGTGGGCAGAGTAAAACTTGTATTAAGATATTCCTTTCCTCATTTAAAATTATGGAGGCATTGCATGTTAAATGACAGAACTCAACGCCTCGACACCAGAGCAAAGAAATGAAAATCATAAGTATTTCAATTCCTCAAGTATGTATCGAACCTACAGTGTTTCCTCTATTTTGAGTTCCGCCACTTGATACGCAACACGTCCATAATTCTGCGGAAAGGGTCTTGATGGGAACGAAGTGTCTTATCACTAGCTTCTCAGGTTTTCCTACCCTACCCTGCTACATCGTGAAGCTATAAAAAATATAAATAAAGTGTAAGCGATAAAACTAGTGCTAGTTAAAGTGTCCACAAGGTTTATGTGACATCTAATGGGTGGAAAGATTGATATTACGGACGAGATTAAAACAGCCACAGGTACTCGAGGAAATCTATATAGTTACCTATAGGCGGTCTTTATTGTAATACTACGTAATATTGGGACTACAACAAATAGCTGGTGCTTTATTAAATTGATTTACTAATGTTCTTTTACTTTATACTCGCTATTCTACCCTACTTTTGGTATTCAAATATTTTTAATTTATTCTTTCTTAATATCTTGGAGGACGTCGTCGCGCAGCGGTACAGCGTCTGACTGTTAACATGACGGTTGTGGGTTTGAATTCTACTCGGGAATTGAATATTTTTATTAATTTGTCCTGATAAGAAGATAAAGTACGGTGTTGATTTCCGCCGCTCTATGTGGAAATTCTTTAAAATTCAGCTGAAAGTGAGAAACAGAGTGTCTTACCACCAGGATATGTCTGTCTACCCTGCTATATATTCGTGATGAAGCATGAAGCTATTTTTTTGTGATTTAAATTCAGTATTTTTATCAATGAAAAATAACTATTTTATTTTCAGGCATTTCTTAGTATCAATATTTTCATTTTGAAAATGTAAAAAAATAAAATAATAAGTTTTTAAATTATATCTCAAAAAATCGTTGTTTTTGCTCAATTTTAATATTTTAAACATAGATACATAAATGGACCTAAACTGACTTTCTCAAACGCTATTCGTTTCACAAAATATTGAAAAAGTTATTCCAAAATTTAATATAAGTAAAATTAATGCCATATCCTAAATAGATAACCCTTTCATCATTACTAAGTAACGTCGTTACACCAGATGAGCCACGATCTATCACATAGATTGTTTCGAGAGTCATTTGTATCGCCATTTTGTGAATCGCCGAATATTTCAATTTTATTATGAGTTTGGTTCAAAACTTATTATATAAAGTGCTTTTGAAATTTTCATTGTTTAATATAAATTTGTTAGAGCAACTGTTTGTTGTTGTTAGCTCAGAACTTTTGACTGGCTATCTGTGAGAAAAACACATAAGGCGAAAAACTCAATGTCAAGCCAACTGATTCCGATGATTCTTCTTTTATTAAACACTTAAAAAATTAAATCTACTTTACGCTGTATCCCGCACACAGTAGGGTAGGCAGAGGGAACATAGTATTAAGACACTCCATTCCCTGTTTTCCGCCGAGTTCTAGAGGCATTGCGTGTTCAGTGGCAGAACTCAATGCCGCGCTTTGCCCAGACACCAGAGCGAAGAAATAAAAAAAATAAATGTACATAAATATTTCATTTCTTCGAGTGGGAATCGAACCCATAACCAGATGATTTTACAGTCACACTTTGTGCCCCTGCGCCACGACTGGCCTCCGTTTTAAAATGATTTTATAATAACGATCTTTTAAAAGAGATTTTTTAAAAAGATTTTATAATTAAAATCCACAAAAAATTTTAATCTTTTTTTAATTACTTTTGGTTAAAAAATCAAAGTACGTTTTACTTTATGTAAAATTATTTATTACTTTTTAGTTGTTTGAAGTCGGTTTTTTTTTGTTAAGAAAATATTTTTAAGAGAAACAAACGGTACTATAAAACACCAAAAATAAAATTTCCATAGATTACAATAAAAAAAATATTACGGCAGTCGTACTGATATACCTAATACCTTTATAGTTAAATAATTAATAAATAAGATTTTTTTAATCGTGGGGTTACAGAGTATCTAAACATTAGATTTCCTCTGCCTACCCCTTTGTTTGCAAGATAGAGTGTTAAGCTGATTTTTATATGTATTTTAAGATTTTTTTTAGCTTTATTCACTCTAAGACTTAATTTGACTTGCTTATTTTTTACCACCAGGCACCAAATCAAAATATATCAACCTAGTCCAGTAGTAGCTGGAAGTACACTAACTCGCAAATATAATAACGTATGTACAGGTTACGTAAAAAAATATCAAGTGAAATTTAGCTTGAATGAAATCCCGAATAAAGTCGAGAATGACTCATTTCTTAACATTTAACTTGGCTGTTATTTCACATTTATGATTTTAATGAGATATATAAGCCTTCCATTTTTAAGTTAACGGACAGACAAAGCACTCTTCTGGACTTAAAAAGTTTAGTCATATTTGGCAAATAAGAAGGATACGGTATGAAGTGCACCCATTCAGCTATGAGAAGATATTACGAAATTCTTAAAGCTGCGAAAAAAACGAGATTTTCTATTTCACGTTTTAAAGTCCACGTAAACAAATAGCATCTGAAACTAAAAGGTATAATATTCAGTAATAAATTCAGGTTACAAACCTTTACAGTTGATGGTTATTAAAAATCATATAAAAACTCTTTGTGAAAAGGAATTTCTAAAAAAAGTTTCCCTTTATTCTCTCTGGCGGGTACCCTACAAATTCATTAGCCACAGTTGCCACTCCACGTGGTTTTGGTCTAACAAACTAAAAATTCTGAAAATATTTGCTAAAATACGTCTGTAAAGAGAAAGCCTTTGTTGAAGATATTTAAGCTTTATTTTTAGATGTTACAATGCAAATTGAAGTATGTTCTGTTTCTTTTATTCGCTGGTCTAAATATATTTATGAATAAATTTATTCCTCATAGATAGGCAAATTAAATCGCAAAATAGTATAGCTTATAATAAAATAGTAGTGAGGCCAGTCGTGGCGCAGTGGCACAAGCATGCGACTGTAAAGGCGACAGGTTGAGGGTTCGATTCCTATTCGAGGAAATTAAATATTGAATATTTTAATTTCTTCACTCTGGTGTTGCGGCAAAAACGCAGAATTGAGTTTCACCACTTCACACACATTGCCTCCATACCACGTAAAGTTGAAATTGGGGAGTTGAGAGTTTTTACACTACGCTACCTCTGCCTCTATCACTAGTGGAGTGATAGAGGCAGAGGTACACTAGAATCTGACAAAACAGTAATAATAAAAGAATCATAATTATAATAATATAATCCAATAAAAAAAACATTTGGTGACTTACATATAAAGCTGTATCTAACTGTATTTATAAATTATACATTAGTTTTTTCTTTGTCTCGCACAATGGCTTGAGGATGTTTTTCGAAGCAAACGTAATTATGCTATGTCCCATCGCTTTCTAAAGCGGAGTGACGCAACCGAATCTAAATAGTTTACTGTTTTGAGAAAGGAAAGCTCAAAAGCTCATAGGAACTAGAGCAACTTAAAATTGCATTTTCCTATTGTGAGACGTGAAAGAAATTTCTATGTGCAATATTGTAATAGTATTGTTATTTCTATTTTAGCTTCAGCTCGAAAGAAAGGTATTTCGGGTATAGATGAATTAGGCAGAATCAAGTCAAGACAAATTTTATAAGTGTATGTATTCTTGTCGCGGCGTTAAGTTTCGCCACTCAACACGCAATGCCTCCAAAATTGCGCGGGAAGTGGAGAACGGAGTGCTGGGCCGGAACACTAGGCTCCCTCTGCCTACCTCGCACGTGCAGGATATAATGTGAAGCTAATGTATGCTTGCATGTTTGTCAACATAATTCTCGGAAACTAATTAGTAAAAAAAGCAAAAGGTTTTTTGAGTAGAGATTTTAAGAGGCTATGAGACAGCACTTTGTCTTAGTGTGCCTTCTACAGGACCTGTCATATGTCAATCACAGAAATTGCTACAATAGTCTAGTAATGTACCACTGTCGCGGGACTATCGGCCGCCACACATTTTAGACCATCCACAGATCCCGTGTCTCGTGGCCAGATTTTGATATCACTTAAGAGAAGCTTTATTGCCTAACCATCGATCGAAAATATTTATTTATTTTTCCCATGCAGAACTAATAAGGGGTCACTCCGCTCAGTTAAAACACTGTTTATTTCCGATTTTCTTCTATTGCTTTATAGCCAATTGTAATAAATGTATCAAATATAAAAACAGACCAATGAACTATAAAATCTAATATTATACTATAACCTGGCACCTTTCGGTATATTACAGATACTACAAAATCATGTAAAAATTTAAATTAAATTTGTAATGTAATACAAAAGAAAACTCCATAAAAAATATTATTAAATTGAATAAAACTAATTCTATATTTTCATTAAGGAAAAAAAATTGTAAAATAACTGTAATGATTGCATATTAACTCCTGTACAGTTTTTAAATTAGTTACATATATTATTAGCTAAATGTACAATTGGTAAATATGTAGTTATTACAGAGTACACGTAGAAAGGCTGGTTTAGGCATTTTTATATAGATTTATTTCAAACGAACGAACGAACCGAAGAATCTATGTATTTACTTAATATTTCTTTGAAGATCAAATCGGTCTTTATCTATGTGTTGAATTAATTACGACTTAATATTAACTGTTTTTATTTATGAAGGTAACCTTCACTAACAATTCAATTTTGTTTACCTTGTTGTTTGTACTCTAAACTATAGTGCTTTAAAAATATATATTTTTATCAACAGTCATATAACTAAGACGTTTCGAATGTAATTTTTTAGGCAAGAATCTTACCAGCGCTACTGCTATATGCCATTCGTAGGCAAACTAATAACCTTGAGTTCATTGAATAATATAATATAATAATTAAATAATATATGTAACTAATTTAAAAACTGTACAGGAGTTAATATGCAATCATTACAGTTATTTTACAAAGAATATTATGAATCATTACCCAAATCAATAATTTCACATTTAAGGCTGTTTCTGAAGCAGTACATTAAATTATTAAGTGACATCAGCACATTTAACAGAGCTTTAAAAAACATAACATAGGTAAAAAGAACGTAATGTTACAAAAATATATACATATAATAAATAATTAGCTTTATGTATATTTTATGAATATCAAATATTAACATTGGTCGTATATTTTAGTTCGAAACAATCAAAAATTCTTATAGAAATTACGATAATGTCGTAAAAAAATCATATCATATTAAGAAGTCATGATAGTTGTCAATCATTTCTGCTTATTAAATCAATAATCATGTATTTTAAACGGGCGAAGCCGTGGGCGGGCCGCTAGTTAATTAATAATTCAGTGATAATAATTATATTCAATTTGTAAAAGTATGCAATTTTTATCAATGTTTTCTTACGACGTTATCACGTAAACTTATTATTCGTAAACCGACTTTACAGACAAGCAGTTTCTTTGATTTTTTTCTGCTTCAATTTATCCCGCGTAGCAGTGTAGGTAGAGAAGTAAAGTGACAGGACACATTATTCTTCGCTTTCCGCTCCAATTTAAGACACTATGTTGAGTGGCGGAACTCAACGCTGCACAAATAAACCGTTTGTGAATCTCATACTTGTTACTTAAAGTTTCAAAAATAAGAAACAAAGGAAACATTTTATCTGTAAAGTGCGACAGCGGAGTCAACTGAAACTCACTATAAAGATTCATGTAAAAATCAACCAAGTTTAGTTGAAACAATATTTCATAAGAGAATATTAACATTTTGTTTTTTTTTTGGACGCTATATCTAGCGTATAGCGGGATGAGCAGAGGCGTGGGATTAGAATATTTCCATATTTGTTGCACAATTTTAGAAAGACTACATGTTGAGTGACAAAACTCCATACTTCGTTTTGTGTTTTTATCTGAGCGAGGAAATGGAAATTATTATTTTTAAATTTACTATAGTACTAATAATATATTAGAAATTCTTTAGAAAACTAGCTTTTCTTCGCTTTTAGTGGCTTTGTCCAAGTGATTTTTGATTTTTCTATACTGTATTCTCTTGCGATAAAAATTACCTACTACAAAACGGTTAAATTTCAATTTTTATTAAATTTTTAGGTAATATCTCAGAAGCTACTTTTAGCTTCACGCACCTAGTAAGGTAGGTAGATAGTGGAATCGTGGGAACCTAATGTTATGAAGCTCCGTTTCTTTTAAAACCCTACAGTCTACCAGAGTTAAAAAAATTAAAATATTAACAAATAAAATATTTATGTCCTCAAGTGGAAATTGAACTCGTAACTTATCGCGCTCACAGACACACACGCTTGTACCCATGCACAACGACTGGCATCAACTGTACGAGCTTTTAGGGCTTAGAGTACATTTCTTACTTTTATTTTCTCATACTTTAGAAATTTGTACCTCTATGTTGCGTGATCGTCTTTAAGTGTATTATTAGTACGATATATTACGGAATTAAGTGGAAAGGCTTGTACTCAGTTAAGCGATTATCCCAGTGGGGTTTGGTTACGATATGGAAATTATTAAAATGTTTTTTTATTTGAGTGATTATAGTAGTACTAAAAACTATTTTCATAAAAAATATAATATTTTTATATAATAACCTTAATAGCTAAGTTCTATATATTTTTTTAAATTTGATTGCAATATTTTTCTTAAAGTAGTTTTTTTTTAAATTTATTACTTTAGACTAACTATAAGACTAAGAAAGTAAATCCTAACTTTAAATTCAATAAGCCCTATTTTTAATCCTTCATGTTGAATGTTTTTTTCTTATTTCACGTAACCAATTTCCTGATATATCATAGATATCTAATAAAAAAAATACATCAGGTGACTCTGTATGCGTATGGTCATATAATTAAAATCGACGAGACGATGATGAAACAACTCCTATTTTCTTAGTTGAATTTTATTTTAAATGGACTCTCCTAAAAATTCGATTTACCACTAAAACAGAATTTCACATTTTTTTGTCCACATAGAGAAAGCTGAGAGGAACAATACTCACTGGTAGTTGTTAAGGTTTTAAATGTAAATATTATCTAATTTCAAATGAAATATATATTTTTTTACTTATTTTAAACAAAATAAAATATTACAATATTTAATTAAATTGAGGCCAGTCGTGGCGCAGGGGCAAAAGCGTGTGAATAAAAACGCCATAGGTTGTAGGTTCGTTGTAGGTTCTTTACTCGAGAAAATTCGGCGGAAAATGTAGAACGGAGTGTCTTAACATTAGGATTTTTAGGTTACAACTTAGTGTTAAGACACTCCGTTCCCCATTGTCTGCTAAATTCTGGAGGCTTTGTGTGTTGAGTGGCAGAACGCCGCGCTTTGCCTAGAGACCAGAGCGAAGAAAAGGAAATACAAATTTAAGTAAATGTTTCATTTCCTCGAGTGGGGATCGAACCCACAACCAGTCGGTTTTACAGTCACACTTTGTGCCCCTGCGCTACGACTGGCCTCAAACATTCTTATTAACACGTCGAAATTCTTAACCATTTGTCATAACTTTTTATATTGTTAGCAAGGATAGAACAAGGATGGGAATACTTTGACTAATTTTCACCCAAAAAATACTTCCAAAGACCAACGCTTTCCCTTAATAATATTTATTAAGTATAGTAAATTACGTATGCCTCGAAATCGGAAATTCAAGGTCAAAGTCAAATAATTTTATTCAAAATAGCTTTATTTTATGAACAAACGTTCAAACCCGAGAAGTTCAGACCTCAGACCTGAGAAGAACTGGCGCGAAAAATCAGCGGGACTTTTTTTAAATATAATTATACAAATACATATTTAATTATTTGTGACAATGACACCTTTAAACAAGACTGGAGTGAGCATTTCCGAAAAAAAACTGAAAGTACTTGTACTATACAAGATTTTCTCTATCTATCATGCAGCGTGATACAGTGTAAAGCTAAAAAACCATCATTTAAACATTTTTAAGAAAAACCAACAATAACTGAATACTCTAATACCATTTCACAACATATTCTCTTTAGAGGAATCATATCAATACTATTCAAAGCGATAAACTCGTAACATCTGCGTAATGTTGCGTGAACATTTAAACTAACATTATGTTTACAATTCGAAACGATATACGAAACGTTACTTTGATATGAAAATGAGGAGTTTTCTTTATACGAAGGTGATATATGAATGAGTGATTATCATAGTAAGCATTGGATCAACGGTTCAATATTCTAAAAAGGTAGGTGACCACGCGGTAAGTAGAGTGAAAAATAAAAAAACTTATTTTTAATCGTATTTGTACAGCGGCGTTTGTGAGTTCCGCCGCAGTATCTCAAATTCTAGCGGAAAGTGAAGAACGACTTATCTCGTAACTTGACTGAGTTTTCTCCATCGACCCTGCTACGCGGAAAAATCTAAACTTGTAACTTGTAAACTCAGTAATTAAAAAACTGCTATTTTTAACTTTTTTCAATGTTTTGTTGGGTTTCTGTATTCTGCATATAAATTGAGGGAAACTTCTGTAAAGACACTTAGGTTCCCTACTTTTTATCAAATATTCGAGACATTGCGTGTTGAGCGATAGAGCTTAACGCCGCACATTGTCTTATTAAAAGCTTGACGTTAAACTCCGCCATTCGACTAAAAAATGGACGATACAGATGAAACGGAGTGTCTTAACGCAAAATTTTCTGTGCCTGTGAAGCTAAAAAAAGTAATATATTTCATAAATTTTATTTGTATAAAAATATTTTCATACATTTCACCCACACTATAAAAAATATTAAAATAAGCTGGCCGTTCTAGTCTTTATCCGTGCCATTTGTGTCGGAGCATCTATTTTTCCAATCCAAACAGTTTGATTGATGGACGTCGTTTTTGATCGCCTTTTTTCCATTTTTTCACACCATATTGACGCTATCTAGACGCAGTGGACTTGGAAAATGTCTGATTGGTGTAGATTTGATTCTTATTTAAGGGAATATAAATATATTTTTCAGAATTACCCTTTATTCCATATTAACAAGGTAGGCAATGAAAATCTAGTGTCAAGGCACAACTTTTTTCCGCTCATGTTCCAGAAATTGTTTGAAGGATGGCGGAACTCAACACCGTACTTTGTTGTTGCCTAGGAGTTAGGAGATAAAAGAACCAAAATTTATATATATTAATAATAATCATAATATATTGAAATAATTATTTTAAATGATTTTTTTTAGGGTGCCCTAATCCAAAGGGAAATACGGAGCCCTTGGATCACTTTATTGTCCATCTGTCCATCAGATCAATCAAGATCATTTATCTCAGAATAGCTTAGAGGAAGATTTAAAAAATGAAAATTTATGTATATTCCATAAAGAAAAATCAATAAAAAGCAGTTTCAAAACCTATAGGATATTTGCAATGACAAAATTTGGCAGTCAAATTGAAAGTTATTAAAAGTAAAGTTATTTAAAATGAGAACTTAAAAAAGTAAATAAAAAAGAAAAAAATCTGATATGAAAATAATTATGAACCTATACACGTAGTTCATTTCATACAAAATAAGTGCATACGGGCATATGTACCTACAAACTTTCAAAAATTAAATTTGTTAAATTCTAAAAGTTGTACTCTCCTGAATTGTTACGGAACACTCGGTCGGCGACAGCTCCCACTTGTTAAACAAATAATCTAACAAAACCCCAGTTATTCTGAGATAATATAACCATGCACGCCCTAGTCGCGTTTGAGTTCAAGCATTATGCAAAAGCACGCGCAGAATTTTTCAGATTTTCTATCTATACCTACTATATTATCTACCCCACATTTTCAGCTTATATTTTTTTAGCTTTACGTTATATCCGCATATAGTGATATAGCAGGGTAGCAGAAGGAAGGAGGAATGTAAATATTATCTAAAATAAAACATTAGAATATTTAATATTAAATTAAATTTAAGCCAGTCGTGGCGCAGGGGCACAAGCGTGTAACTGTAAACGCCACAGGTTGTGGGTTCGATCTTCACTCGAGAAAATTCGGCGGAAAATGTAGAACAGAGTGTCTTAACACTAGGTTCCCTCGGCCTACCCTGCTGTATGCGGGATACAAAGTGTAGCTAAAAAGAAATACGAATTTCCAATTAAATATACTAACACTCCATTCCCCATTCAGACTCTTCCGATGCCGACTTTCCTCCAAATACTCGAGGCATAGTGTACTGGGTGAAGGAATTCAACGCTGTGTTTTTTTTGGTTACCAGACCGAAAAAATGAAAATGTCAAATAATCCGTACCGTCGAGTGAGAATCGAACCCATATAATACATTTCAAAATGATAAGCTCCTTTGCATTGGATGTTTGTAAAAACCTATTTATTTTTCCCATTTGTTTCTTGTTAAAATTACAACGTATTACGTTAAGAGATCAATGTCATATAAAATGAATTTATATACCAAATAATTTAACCGTATTTTTTAAATTGTAATTTATTATTGTTCATAAGAATTTGAGATCACATCACACGCTTGTACGCCACAAGCGTGTGATTGTAAATAGGACAGGTTGTGAGTTCGATTCCCACTCGAAAAATATAAATATTTTCATTTTTTCGCTTCGGTGTCAAAGCCAAGCGTAGACATCTGCCACTCAACACTCAATGCTTCCAGAATTCAGTGGAAAGTGGGGAACGTATTGTCTTCACACTAGGACTTCTCTGCGTTACCTGGTACCAGGATACAGCGTGAAGCTGAGAAAAAAAGATTCATATGGCAAGCAAAGCTCCGAGAACCCTAAGTAAAAAGAACGTTTCGAACAAAATATGGGTTTAATTACATTCTTGAACACACGATTAAATATAAGCTTTTATACAAAAGGGAACTGAAGCAATATTATATTTCAAATTACTAATTAGCATCTAGATTATTGTTGTAAGTAAAAACTGTTGTGTATTTCAAAATGAACTATCCATCGCGGTTTAAATTAACCTCCACTATTTTAATCATGAATTATCTTTTGTATGAATAAAATTCTTTTAGATTAATTCCATGGTGTCTAAAGATTTTTTTTCTTTTTTTAGTTTCACGTTTTATACACTTATATATTTAAGGACATATACGCCCGGAGCTGTTAGTAGCTGCTAAACATTTAAATTTGTCATTTTAACCAGTCAGTTGTTAGATTTTCTTTCCACATTAAAAAAAAACCAATAAAAAACAAAAGAATAAAACTAAAATTTTCGTGACGCGTAGTCTATTTCAGGCGAAAAAGGCGAATAAAGGGACAACGAGCGTATAACAATAAATAATACATATCACGTATCAAAGAATTCTAGAGACAGTTCGTAAAACGTATGCATATAGAAGGAAATACAAGAGAAAATAGAAAATATAAAAATGACACGACAAGCGAAATGAAAAACAACGCAACTATTTGATATACATTTTTCAATTTTTAAATGGCCACAGGTTTTTTTTCAGGTTTTTCAGTCATATATTATTTTTTATAGTAGAAACGTGTAGCTTGAGTGGCATAGTGGGACAAGCGTCCGCCTGTAACGTGACGGTTTTAAATTCGGTTCCCAGTAGAAGGAATGTAATCATTTCATTTCTTTATTAATAGATCATAACATTACGTTTCCAGATTCCCTTTTATTATCTTATCCTGTGTGCGGGATACAGCGTGAAGATAAAGAAAACAGAAATGTCAAATGTATTTATTAAGGTCGTTGTAGCGGAAAGTCACAGTTTTAGAGTATAAACTCAACGATTGTGGGTTCAATTCCACTCTGAAGAATGAATTAGTTTAATTTTATTGCTCTGGTAACAAATAAACAAAAGATGGTGCGGCGTTGAGTTCCGTCACTCAATACTGCAGCTAAGTCTCAAAAATTGAGCGTACGTGGGGAATATAGTATCTTAACAGTAGGTTCCTTTAATGTACCCTGCAAATACGGGATACAAAGTAAAGCTAAAAAAAATTTAAAAATCATTTATATAAAAAAATCCACACTACTATAAATAACACAGCTCAACTTTTTTTTTAATTGAAAATCCTTTCCTGAACAAAAGTTGTTTCAAACAAAGTTTGTAACTGGTATTAACTTTGCTCGGTAGTGGTTGGAGCGATATTTAATGAGACAGGTGTTATAGTGTAAAATTTTTATATAGAGCGAAATATTGAGTAAAGTTGCATTAGTTACATTCAGCAAAATGTCTGGTTCCCAGGTACTCTCTACCTACCCTTCTTCGTGCGGTATATGACTTGAAGCTAAAAAAATTTGTGTATTCCTACTAGCTTTTACTCACGACTTGACTCCATAGTCCGAGTGAATTGAACGAGCAAGTAAAAATAGGTGCTCGGTTTGTATGACTTATGATATATTTCTTTTAGTTTCACGCTATATTTTGTTGGGTAGGCAAAGGGAACCTGGGAACCTAGTGCTAAGACACTTAGTTCACATTAAAACATTTCTGTTCCCTACTCTCGGCCGAATTTTGGAGGCGTCGCGCGATGAGTGTGGAACTCAACGCTTTATCTCGTTACCAGATCTAGAAAATAAAATAATAAAATTTATTATTAAATTATTATTAAAATTAGCTTCACACTGTATCCCGCACACAGCAGGGTAAGCAGAGGGAACCTAGTGTTAAGACACTCCGTTCCCCACTTTCTGCCGAATTCTGGAGGCATTGCGTGTTGAGTGGCAGAACTCAACGCCGCGCTTAACCTCGACACCAGAGCGAAGAAATGGAAATATAAATTTAAGTAAATATTTCATCTCCTCGAGTGGGAATCGAACCCACAACCAGTCGGTTTTGCAGTCACACCGCGTGCCGCTGCGCCACGACCGGCCTCATTAATAAATAATAAAATTTATTTATTAATAAATAATTAAATTTATTTATTAATAAATAATTAAATTTCCTCAAGTGGAAAAAGAACCCACATCCTATCGCGTTTACGGTCGCTTGTGCGCCATGGCTCCCCTAAATACGTCACATTTAAAATAAAAATAAATAAATCAGCTTCACGCTGTATCCCGTACACAGCAGTGTAGGCACAGAAAACGTCGTGTTAAGACCCTCCGTTCCCCACTTTTCGCTGAATTCTGGAGGCATTGCGTGCTGAGTGGTGGGACTCAACGCCGCGCTTTGCTTCGACACCAGAGCGAAGAAATGAAAACATAATTGACACATTTAGTTCGCCTAATAGTTTTCCTTGATAAATGTACTATCAATTTTATTCATATTTGTATATGAATCCTTATCCAAATAAATAATTTCGCATTCGAGACTGTTTCAATACCTCCAGTAAACTCTTTAAATTATCAAAATTCAAAATATTTTTTTAAATTTAAAAATTCCAATCTGAACAAACATATCATTCCCGATTACGATCTCCAGAAAATCTATTTATTTTGTTGTCACAAAATACATAGATTTTGTACAAATGTACAAATACAACTATTAATGTAGTATACAGCAAGACTCAGGTAAATGTGGAAAATAAAAATATAAAAACCTGAAGTATCCATACTAATATTATAAATATAAACTTTTATATTTATAATATACCTTGTCTGTCTGTTTAACAATGTAATGACAGAACCAATTTGTTTCGCTTCAAGCTTCACTTCAAGCAACAACAATAATATAATAATAAGTATTCTTGATGTGTGCCAGTATCCTCAGCTCCATTAAGCATGTGAAAGACGTCCTAAGAAATTAGAACAAATGAACGAAGTGGTGTTTCTGAGAAGTATGTTTAGTAAAGAGGGAAGGTGCCGGTAACAGAGTTAACGGTGCTTACGCTATGTTAAAGAAAAGGCGAAACATCAGCACAACGTGGGTATAAAAGAAGCCGAATGCAAAAAGTATATTCTGTGGACATGCTATCTTTTTTTTTATGGAAAAAGATAAGGCAAACGAGCGTACGGGTCATCTGATGGTAAGTGATCACCGCCGCCCACGGCCTCGTGTAACAACAGAGAAGCTACAGGTGCGTTGCAGGCTTTTAAGGTAGAGATAGACGTTATCTTTGAAGGTATCCAGGTCGTTTCGACCTGGTCGTTCCCTCAACCTACCATGCTGTATTCGGGATACAGAGAGGCAGATTTTTTTGTTAAAATATAACAATTTAGTATATTACAATAGTAAATTTAAATAGAATAAGCCGTTTCCGAGATTAGCTACTGGCGAGAGTAGACTTGACAGTACTCTGTTCATAGAATACGGTTACGGGCCTATGGAATACATATTTGAGGTAAAGGACTAACTTTATAATAATGAACACATCTCCTGCATTATTATCATATATAAAATATAAAGATGGCCGGTCGTGGCGCAGCGGCACGAGGTGTGACTGCAAAACCGACGGGTTGGGGGTTCGATCCCCACTCGAGGAGATGAAATATTTACTTAAATTTATATTTCCATTTCTTCGCTCTGGTGTCGAGGTTAAGCGCGGCGTTGAGTTCTGCCACTCAACACGCAATGCCTCCAGAATTCGGCAGAAAGTGGGGAATGGAGTGTCATAACACTAGGTTCCATCTGCCTACCCTGCTGTGTGCGGGATACAGCGTGAAGCTAATTTATTTTATTTATTTTTTTAAATAAAAAGATAAATGATATTAATAAAAAGTCTTGATACCATACAACAATTGAAAAATTCTAATTCTTTCAGTCAACACATGAAAACATTAAATCAAATAAAAATAATAATTCAAGTTTTTTACTTGAATTATTATATTAATAAAATTAAATTCGTTAATAAAAAATGTATAAAATAAAAAAAAAGATATATATTATGTACAATTTTTTTATCATTCTACTAAACGTTCAAAGTTTGCTTTTCTCTACAGTTCATTATTAAATATTTTATTTCAACTCCCGTAAAGAAAATTTTGTGTTTGTAAATCTTGATTAAGTGTTGTTTGAATGTGCCATTTATTTTCCGGCACAAAAAGCTTCCACAAGGAATCTGTGCCCAATAAATGTTCATTATTTTCATATAAGCTCACGAAGCAGGTAAATTTTCGAATTATGTAAAAAAAATGTATTTTTTCTAAAAAGCGTAAAGACTAGATTGAGGAAAAAATATATTTTTTTACATTTATTGAATAAATTAACTTATATTTTATTTATTTTTTTTATATATTATTTTTTAATACTTTTTTAAGGGTCTCGTACCTCAAAGAACGGAACCCCTAGAGGATCACTTTGTTGCCCATCTATCATTTAAATCACAGAGAGTTATCAAAGTGAAAAAATAAAAAGATATAAAAAAATCAGGTCAACAATCTCTTTTAGGATATTAAAAATCAAGCTTTAAACAACGCTATAAAAAATACGAGTATTAAAAAAGAATTCATATTTAGTGTTTGGTTGTCAACGCGACGGTTGTGCGTTCGACTCATTCTAGAGGGAATAAATGTACTGGGGAGAATGAAGTTTAATTTCAAAGTACGTCATCCAGTTCTACTACTCAACAAGCACTGTCTCGAAAATTGGCGGCAAAACGAAAAGCAAAGTATCTTAAGACTAGATTCTCTGCCTACTCTGCGGTGAAGCTAAAAAAATAAAAATAAATACACCTAATCCAATCGAGCGTATGTTTATACTTTCGATTCGATTAACACTCCAGGAAATAAAATATTTAATATTTTCATTTCTTCGCTCTGGTGCCGAGGCATAACGTAACGAACGGAGTGTCTTAACACTAGTCTCCTAAAGCCTAAATTTAAAAAAGGTAAATCTTTTTTTGAATAAATTTTTCTTTAAATTAATTATTAAAGGAATAATTTTTTACATTTTTCCATTTAATTGGAGATCAATCAATCGATTAAATATGTACTTCATCAATACGTTTCTCTCTTAATAGAAAGAAAATGAATCACTTACAAGTTATCATTTCACACATTTGAAAAAATTGTGATGGGTAGCGGAACTCAATGTTCTATTCATATATTTCATAATGAAAGCAATTGGAAAAGGAATCCTATTGTATAAATACTTACTTACCGTGGACCATAAACGCGTAGTCATATGGAGATTACCAAAAGTGTGTATGACACGTTCTAAGTGCGAGAGTTAACTCTAACCGAGATACAAAGACAACTAAAATAATATAGCCTCAATATTATAGCCTTTAATAATTGCACTATCAAACAGAAAATTTCTAACATTAGACATTCTAACAACCAAACAAACTCTTAAGCTGTATCAGGTCAACATAGACACAAAATAACTACACTTTTAAACTAAAATATATTTACTGACATCTTAATTTTTTTTACTATAAAACTCAATATTACTTACAAGATAGTAAAAACCCTTTGTTTCTACAGTATTCCTTCTTTGTTACAGTATTACTTTATTCTAGCAAAAGTTCCCTACAACAGACAGAGTTTTTGACTTTTCAGCCTTTACGAATTCTCGACTCAACCCTAGTCGAGTGTCTGAACTCGTGAGTTTGTTTTCGGATAAGTTTCATGAAATATCTTTATATTATTTTAGTTCGTCACTTATTTGATATAGCAAGGATTCTTTGAAAGTTATATTATAATATCTTGAGATATTTTGAGGTCAGTCGCGGCGCAGAGGCACAACGTGTGACTGCAAAACCGACTGGTTGTGGGTTCGATCCCCACTCGAGGAGATAAAATATTTATTTTATAGAATTTTACAAAGATAATTTTCATAGTTTTTCTTTTCACGGCGAAACTTAACGCTGTACCTTGACATATCCGAACAGAAATTGAAGAACCGATAAGAAGAAGAAACTACTTGTGAAACCAGCGCGATTTCAGTCACTACACCACTATGACCTTTTTTAAGAAAAAGCATATTTGTCACCAAAATAAGGAAAACTCTATGGTAACCTGTTTTCAAATAAAACAAAACAACAGGACGACAGTGAAAATGTAAGTCATTTGGTACGAACCA
The DNA here is from genome assembly GCA_021202915.1 of Heliconius himera. Classification (NCBI taxonomy): domain Eukaryota; kingdom Metazoa; phylum Arthropoda; class Insecta; order Lepidoptera; family Nymphalidae; genus Heliconius; species Heliconius himera. The sequence goes on from JAJHJA010000574.1 coordinate 36,585, forward strand.
GAATTTCTACTTAAAATGCCACCAGTTCAATTAGGAGAGACGGATGGGTCCTTTATTAGAGAAGAATAATTTTCATTTGCAAAATAGTAGTCCTACTTAAAAGACTAGGATACTGTGAAAAACATATTTATGTCAATTTTTAGAGCAAAATCAAGTGATCTTCTTTGTTATGAATTTAATTGAAAGTATATTCATTGTGATATAAAAAAAACCAAGCGTCCAGCTATTTCACTGACAATATTATCTTTAGCCACTCGACACAACACTAGTAGTGAGACAGTCGGCGCATCAGCAACGCATTTGGCTAAAATCGTGACGGTTTTAGGTTCAAGTCACACTCGGGGAAAGAAATATATTTAAATTTCCTCACTCTGCTAACAAGACAAAATTTCTGCGTTCAAATACAACACTTGCTATGTGTTGAAAATTGGGTAAGATGTGTCGCAGTGTCTCAACACAATTTAGATTCCCATTGCTTACACTCCTATTTGCGGTATTCAGTGTGCAACTATAAAAAACGAAACTCAACAACAACAATTAACCAGTAAATTAATAATAAATTAATAATGTAAACTAGTATGAAAAAGATATATGTAAATACAAATCAATAGCATCTTAAATAGACTTAGAGAAAAAATACTTTTGGCGAACACAATGCAATGTTAGTACCGACGCTGTTATACGGCAGCGAAACGTGGGTATTACAGAAAAAAGATGAACACCGTGGAGCTGCAATCTCTTCGTAGGATATACGGAGTCTGCTTAGCTGATCGAATCCGCAATGAAGAGATACACAGAATTGCATGTACTAGCGAGTGTCACGGTAAGAATGTACAAGAATGTGCTCAGTTGATTTGGGCATGTCGAACGAATGAGTAATGAATAATAAGAAACGTAGGGGAAGATCTCGATTGACCTTCGAAAACACAATATCAGTTGTACTGGAGGAGGGTCACGTGAAAAACATGAAGACCCCGCCCCAGGGCATATATGAAAAGCTTGATGACAATAGACAAGGAGAAAGAGGTATGCAGAGACCGTAACGTTTAGCACCTCGTTAGGGATACAGCGTTAACTTAACGCTGTATCCCTAACGAGTACGATTATATTGGAGTAGATTTAATTAGTATATATATTTCGTAAATAGTATTATATGAATAGCGTAATTCAACACCGCGCTCTACGCAACCTGTCGTATATTACGCTAAGGCCTCGCGGCTTATATAATTAGGTATATGTACTTCAATATCCACAATTTCAACAAAATAATATTTAAAAAAATCTCTTTTTCATTTTCCCCAAGAATGCTATTCTTATTTACATATGTATATACAGTACAGCTAATTAAAAAAATCTTCTAAACTAGCAACACACATCAGATATTGTACATACTAAATAGAAGATAGAAAGCCCTAGGCAGTAGACGCCGTTATTGTTACAAACTACCACCATACAATATAGTAAAGCCCAAGCACAAAAGTCCTTTCATTAGATTGGAACGAGCTTTTGTTCTAGATGCTGATGGAAACATACGTTGGGAAAGCTAATTATATTATGTCAACATTATGAAATAATTATGTTTACTTAAAATAATTTGTATGAATTTGGTTTAGGCTGCAATATTTGGTTTCGGTTTTCTTATCAGAAATGAAATTTTAATATTTATAAATATAAAGAAATATAATTAAAACTACAAAAAAAACTCTCCTGCTGGCGGTATAAGGATCCAAGCCATCGGTGACAGAGTATCCAGAATGAGGAACCTCTTCACAATACACACCGTCTCAAGCAATACTGCCTTCTGCATGCAGTTCTTGATTTAACGGTTAAGCGATAGCCTCTGAAGATATTGGATCGTGGCTTTAAACTTCGCTCTGGTGTCGTGATAAAGCGCGGTGTTGAATTCTGCCACTCAAAATGATGGACAGAGTGTCTTAAAACTGGACTCTTTTTACTTACTTTACTGTGTGCAGTATACTGCACACAGTAAAGAAAGTAGTAGTATTTTTTTTATATATATAAAAAAAATAAAAATATTTATTTTAGTTCTTTATAGTTAATGTCCGTTTTATAATTTTTTCAAGTACACACTGTACCTTGCGTATACAACCAAGAAAGAAGAGAGAATTGCCGAATAAAATTGTTGATTTAAATATATATTTTTTATATTTATGAACCGATTTAAATAAAACAAACACTAAATGTTAAGGGAAGATAGCCAAATACTGTAGTGAAAATTGCACTAAAATAATCAGTGACTGTGAATACAATGAATACGCACTCTTTTCTTTGACACAGAAGTAACTAGTATTTTGGTAATGCTACTTAAGATCTATTTGTTTAGGGTTCCGTGTAAAAAATCGAATAAACAGAACCCTAATGGATCACTTTGTTGTTCGTCTTTCCGTTTGCCAAAAGCATTTATATGAAGATTCATGCAATCTTGATATAAATGCTTTTGGCCGATCTGAAATTAATATCAAACATTTAGGTCTACAATCTCTAGAATCACAGAAAAAAATGAAGCAAAATTCTAAGTCGACATAATCAAACATTTGTGCATTTTGTATGAAATTCTCCACGTAATCAAAGCCTTCGGATACTTGCCGTCTTCATGTACTTCCCGTGGACCTATAATTTTGAAATTTGGCAAAAATTGAGTGAAAACTTACAGTACAAACAAAGGAAAGACAAAAAAGGCTGAAAAATGAAAATTTATTGATATTTCACAGAAAATAATCATTATAAAATTATATTTTTAGTTCATTTTATACAAAAACAGTGAATACGTTTGCAAGCTGAAACTTTGTCAATTTTTAAAAATTATGTTTCCCTTTAACATCCTGAATTTGGTACGGGCCTCTTGGATTGCTAGCATCACATTTGACCGGCTTTTTAAATTTAAATTCAAGCTAAAAGATTAATTCAAGTCTAGAATCAGTCCAGAACTTTCAAAATTAATAACTTTAGGTTTAATTACTTTCGTTGAGAGGACAAAACGAACTAAGTAACTCGTATATTCAATTATTGTTAACAAAATTTATAGGTATAATTTAGGACTAGCCAAAAGTTTCATATAAAACTGGTTTCAACAAGTTACTTCTTGGGCTCCCTCTTACGGACGGTGAAAGACACCTAAATAGATGACCGAAAAGTTTTCTAACTACAAGTAAAATGAACTGCTGATACTATCTTTAAGGTATTATAAAAGCGATCGAGGCCGTTGTGGGGCAAAAATATAGTATCTAAATTTAAACGTAACGGTTTTCGATTTCCAATTCGGGACAATGAATTACTTTCACGTTGATAAAAAAATTCTAAACAGAATATCTTGAAAATTGGTGAAGTGCGTGGTGAATTGAGTTTCTTAACACTAATTTTCCTCTGTCTACCTTGCTACATACGGAATACAATAGAGGCAACAGCTAAGCTCAGGGCGGAAAATGTTTGCACATTTTTAAAATGTACCTTATGAAGGTGTATATTCAGAAATTTGAGATATTTATATAACATATATTTTAAAAGTAAATGAGGAACGGAAATGTAGTAATAGGAACGGAGCCTTTTAATACTAGGTTCCCAGGTTCCCTCTGCCAGAAGGGTAGCAAGTACGACGTGCGAGATACAGCGTGACGCTAAAAAAAATAATGAATTTTCTAAGACGAGAAGAAGAAGAGAGTCATTCGGAGATTTATCTTAGCCACATCAGTATTCCTAAGCTCATTGAAACCATGATGGTTAACTTTGTAACCTTATTTAGTGCTCTGGTAATAAGGAAATTTAGGTACTTTATAGCTAGTTCCACCTTATTCCTTAGAAAGTCTTTGTTGAAAGGAGTTGCTACTCCTATCTTCGCATTTATACAATAGATTAATTTTACATACAATTAAAAAAGTCCTCAAGAAAGTGCAAGTACCTGTAGTTAGACTATAAACGCAATAGGTTTGGATTCAATCCCCACTATAGACAGGGAAATATTTTTATTTTTTTTCTATGGCAAGAATACAAAATGCGACTGTTTTGAATTTCGTTACCCAAAACGAAATTGATCCACAATGACCTTGACTTTACATTCTACGATGTAATTTAAGATCAAAACCAAAAAAGATTTTATGAACTTATTAATTTTAACGACAAAAAAAAAGCATGAAATTACTTTCCGTTTGATAGACTCATTAATGTTTTTTCGATATCCGTCTTAATTTTTCAATTAAGTTATAGAAATAGAATATCTATCTACTGTTTTAAAATAAATTAAAATGTTGAGTATCTAATCTATAAGTTAAATACAACTGACGACGCACAGTACAGTTATAATGTCTTGGTATGTTGACTAAGGAACTTAGGGGAGCATTAAGAGATCTTATTAGATTAAGAGGGTCCCTCTGTATACCTTGATATGTGCAGGGTACAGCGTGAAGTGATACTTTCACTGGTTTACGGGAGTTTTTAAAAAAAATAGCATAGCACTTCCAAAATGACTATTCTGATATTACATTATTGACGTTACCAAAAAATGAATAACGAAATGTGACACGTCATAATTTTTCCTTTGTTTGACTTTTGCGGACTTTTAATGCTCTCGAATGTAGAGCTTAAAGCCAAAGGCTTCATGTAAGTTTACTTTTGTGTAGTTTACTAAATAACCGCGTACTTTTATATACCTAAGTATTTTGTTTGAACAGAAAATTAAGTTATTTGTTTGTAAATAATATGCGTCTAACTTCGTATTTCAGACCAGTATGGATTTAATTAATGTTATATAATATTAAAAGATACATCGTCATACATCATACATATACATATACTAGCGACCCGCTCGCGGCTTCGCCCGCTTTAATTACTTACACTTAAGATTACTAATGTGAAAATTATTGAAACCTTAATGCAACCCACATTTTCGTAGCTCCAATAAGGATGTTCCAATTGTTTAAAAAAACACACACACCTGAACAAATGACACAAACAACAGAAAACTTAAACGAAAGAAATTATAAACAACAGACTACCTACTATTCACTTACCCAAAAATACTTAAACGAAAGATGTAACCAACAATGCTGCGACGAAATACATTATAATTATTGGATAACTCCAAAATACGTGCAATCGCTTCTAAATTTACTTTGCTATAGAGCCAGGCGCAGAATTGAAGCATTCTCTCGTCCATCTCCGTAGTAGCTCCGAACGACATTTGGGCGTTGGTGCCATAGCCGTGGTCTCAAGCGATAACCTGCTCTAGAGCAGACACAGAGAGAGGCGTGCGGGACGGGATTGGAAAGATTATCAAATGCCATCTAGGCGGTCAACTCAGTCAGGTGAGACCCTCGGTTTCCTGAGGGAGGCCCAGCTTAAACGATCAATGCAAGGCTCAATGCAAGGCTCATGAGTCGCATTTGGAGGAGGATAGAAAGTCCCTCGGAAGTCATCTGACGTCTAACCTCGGGCGGCCGGATATGCCACGGAGTGCTACTCCTTAGGTGCAGGTGACCCGATACATTGGCGCAGCGGAATGCGTTGGACGCGAGACGACCAATGTGTACCTCCAGGCTTTCTATTTTTAGGTTGCGGTGATGCGAGGTGTTTCTCACGTAGTATGGCGCCTGCGTCACTCGACGGAGGATGAGGTTCTGGACCACCTGCAGGATTTCTCTTTGAGTGATACTCGCTAGGGCGATGTGATGTCATCAGTGTATAGTGCGTAGAGAGCAGGTGACAAAATGCTGCCCTGGGGAACAACGGCAACGATCGAGTCGCTGCTATACCTCGAACTCTTAACTCTTAAGGAAAAATGTCCTGTTACTGAGGCAGGGAGGCAAAGACATGCGCGACGTGCTGGGGGGTGCCGGCTCTGAGCACTTAATGAAGTAGGTCCGGGTGCCAGACGCGGCCGAATACGCGTACTACATCGAAGAAGACTGCTATTGCTCTCTCCTTTCGGTTGATCGCTGTTACGGCGTAGTGTAACCAGAGTAGTATACCCGCTCGCCAAACTGCTCGCTTCATGGGTGGATGTGCGCCTGGAGAAGTGAGAGGAATAACTTCTCGGACAGCTTGGAGACCGCGCAAAGGAGGGTCATAGATCGGTACCCCTCAGGCTGCTATGGGCTCTTCCCAGCCTTGGGCAATATGATGAGCAGGCCCTCCTTCCATGCCCGGGGGAAGCTAGGCGGGTGCGGCGGATCCATTTTTATAAGCAAAATGTCGAGGGCGCGGGGGGAAGCGTGGAGGTCGGCGAGCCGTTACACAGCAAGAATTTTTTAGTATCGTAATTTCAAATCTGTGCTACTAATCAACATTTTGATCTACATTAAATGGCCCAGATTACTAATATACTTATTTATACACTGAGAGTAAGGGATAACATGAGTCGATATAGTTTTTCTCTAAAACTATTTGTAATTTCGAAATATTGTAAAAAGCAAAATTTATCTTTGTTTAACGTAGAAAATTAATAACTTGTTTAAAAGGGTAAGGATTAATATCATTATTGACACACATCCCTTTCAATAAGTAAATATATTTAAATTACTATCTAATTTCCGTCTCATATATGCTTTCATTACTAAGATTTAAACGATTTTTATTTGCATTCCTTGTTCTACGACCTATATTTGAAGAAATTTGTCGTGGTATAATTAAATTAAAAACATTTCCTATGTTTAAAAGGTAAAGAAAATAATAAAAGAACAGAAGAAGAGTAAACAAAATAAACAACAGGATACTTAAACGCAAGAAATGATAAACAAAAGCCTACCTACTGTTCTCTTAAACTAAAATACTTATACGGAAGAAATTATGAAGAAAAGACTACCTACTATTCTATTAATCAAAATAGACGAAACTAAATATATTAAACTCCAATTATCCAATACATACAATCGCATCTACATCTACTTTTCTACATTACAGAGGCAGGCGGGCGCGGCGGACGCGCTTCTATAAGCAAAACGTCGCGGGGCGCGGGGGGACGCATGGCGTGTGGCGAGCCGTTTCAAAGCAAGGATTTTTTGATATTGTAATAACTTCTAAAGTACTTATTAAAATGAAAAACAGTAAAAGACAGTTTTGATCTACATTAAATGGCCAACGTAACTAATATACTTATTTATACGCTGAGAGTAAGGTAATAAATAAAACTTGCGCCAAAACTGCGGTTTATAGCCGGCGTGATGTGTCAACAATTAAATGCGTTTTTCTCTAAAACTATTCGTAATTTCAAATTAGTGTAAAGAGCAAATTTTATCTTCGTTTAACGTAGAAAATTAATAAAGTATTTAAAAGGATAAGGATTGATACTATTATGGACAAACATCCCTCAAAATAAAAAATATATTCAAATTACTATTTTTAAACAGAAATATGCTCACTGTATGTTATCCTTAGAAGATACGAATATGCTGTCGCTGACTTTTTTGTAGACCTTATTAAGAGGAATAATACTCTAGTACATTGTTTTCATGTAGGACTTACCATTAAAGCAGCGCATGCGTGAAAGTGTCTGAACGGGTAGGACTTTATACACATTTATCATATTTATGTCAAATTACAATAAAATGTACATATAATAAACCATATATGATCCTTCCCTGAGAAATACTCTACATAATGGTGAAAACCGCATCAAAATCCGTTGGGTGGTTTAGAAGAAGATAACGTAGAAAGGCCAGACAGAGAAAAAAATCGTTCTTATTTTATAAGATATAGAGATAGAGAAGAGATAGAGATACGTAGGCAGAGGGAACTTAGTGTAAGACACTCCGTTCCCCACTTTCTGCCGAATTCTGGAGGCATTGCGTGTTGAGTGGCAGAAGTCAACGCCGCGCTTTGCCTCGACACCAGAGCAAAGAAAATGAAAATATAAATTTAAGTAAATATTTCATCTCCTTCGAGAAGGGATCGAACCCACAACCAGTCGGTTTTACACTCACACTTTGTGCCGCTGCGCCACAACTGACCTCTACTTTAAAAGATATCTGATAATATTAAAAAACAGCTTTACGCTTTTTTCTTTAGGGTTGGCAGAGAGAACTTAGTGTTAAGACACTCTGTTCATTAAAAACTCAACGCCACGCTTTGTCTGGTTATGAAAGAGTGAAAATATTAAATCTCCCCGAGTAGGAATACAACCCACAACCTGTTGTGCTCCTGTACTATCTCTATATGAACGGTACATATGAGTATAATTAAAAGAAAGTATAATAAAATTTTAATTTCGTATAAAAAATGTAAGCTATCAAAATTTTTTCACTTGGCATTAAAAAAAATGTTATGTGTTAGGTTTAAAAGTATGCACTTTTAAAACTAACACATAACATTTTAAATTAATTATACGTATAACTGAATTACTAAGTGCCCTTCAGAATTTAATAAATAAAAAAAAACTATACTCTCTTTTTACGGCTCCTTATATTACATGTATTTTTAAATATAACGTTGAATAGAAAACTAATATTCACAACAAATAACACTAATATTCCAAAAATATTATCTGTTTACTCAATTTTTAATAGTACACTGTTTTTTAATCACTTCGCTTATCAATCGATCGCTTCGCATGTTGTACAAAAAATGAAACTCAGAAGAACAATAATATGTTACTCACACAACTTTTTTTAATATCTTATACAGTTTACGTAGAATCAAGTTTTGAACTCACAGTCTTCGAAACACACATCATCTTAACTGCAATGAATTAGCAGCTTAAGTTACTTTTCTAAAGCTACTAATTGATTTCTGAGGCCGTCGTCGTAAACGCGACTGTTGTAAGTCGATTTCCACTCGAGGGAATTAATTATTATTTATGAACATTTTCATTTTTTCGCTCTGGTAACGAGGCAAAATGCGGTGTTAAATTCCGCCACTCAACACGCAATACCTCCGAAATTAGCACTAGGCCCTCTACCTATCCTGCCATATGCTTCATATAAACATTTAATATGAAATAATCAGGTCTACGTGAAGCTTAAAAATATAACTTGGGTTAAATAAATCCTATCCTACAAATATTATAAATGTGAAAGTTTGTTAGGATGGATGTCGTTCCCCTTTCTCAAAAAAAAATACTCAACGAATTTAGATTAAACTTTGCAGACACACATAGGCTATAATTTATGCAAAGATTATTTTGGTATGTTTGGGAACCGCGTCTAGGTCGATAGTAATAATAAATAAAAATAAAATTGTGGAGTAGCGATCCGCAATGAAAATATACTAATTATCTATTATACTTGAGGATTGTCTTTTTACTTTTACTTACAAAGCATGAGGCCGACGAAGCGAAAGAGGCTGAGATAAATGTGCTAAAAAGTAAGAACTTAGAATATATAGAAAGCATAACTTATTCTAATATATTCACTTTCGTAGAAATTAATCATAACTTTATTAATTAAATATACACATAGCTTTATATTAATTAAATATATACTTATAATAAATCTGTAGAAAAGTCGTTTCTGTACATTGAAAATATTTAAAAAAAAATTAGCCAGGGTGTTAAAGGATAATTAACAGAATCCATTTCCAACATTTTTGGAATTTTTGTCTGTTTGTCTGTTTATGTAAACACGTATCACGTAAAAAGTACACAATAAATTTAAGCAACTTTTATACATAAAAATTACAAATAAATCAAAGTAGCTTTTAGTGTTTATTTCATTGTCATCGCTTCACTCTATCAAAAGATATAAGTATTTAAGTTTTCAAGACGTTAATATTTGAGATAGTAAAAAATCGATACAAGTAACGCTATCTATTGACAAAAATAGTAGGTACTAACGAATTTTGATACTCTCTTTCATACGCGTAACGCTATCACTAATTGCGATGGGATCTTAAATAGATGGCGCTGTGCATAAAAAAAATATAGTTTGGAAAGGTTACCGCTACACTCTATTAAAAAATAATGTACTTAAAGTTTTAAAGATATTTATATTTGAAAAAAAAAAGAAACATACGCAATGATATCTATTGACTACATATGATAATGAATGTTATTATATTGTTGAGTTATTATTTGCTTAACGTTAATTACGTCATGTAAGTGTAATCTATACTTATAATAAATTTAACATAAACATAGTAGTATTTTTCTAACAATGTTCGAATGGTTACAGTTCAATTGTAAGTCCAAAAGAATGACTTTAGAAACCTCTTATTTATTTGACTGTTGATAAATTTACGTATTTTTAAAGTACAATTGTTCATAGTACTAACTACAAAGTAAACTAAATTGAATTGTTGGTGAAGATTACCTTCGTAAAAGTCTAGCTTAATTCGTAATTATGTTAAATAACAGTGATAAAGAATGACTTAATATTCAAAGAAATATTTTGAATAGGTTCTTCAGTCCGTTCGTTCGTTTATGTTATTAATATTTTTTTAAGAAACGTATAAAATATTTAACTTTTGGGAGCAACCTCGAAAAATTTGTGTCTCAAGAAAAAAATGCTCTGACACTGTTTTTAAAAATATCCCGCAGTATTATTTCATAACTTACAAGCGACACGTACCGACATTGCACTATTGCACCTGTATGTTGCATGTATGTATGTGCCAAGGGTATTTTAGGGTACATATCTCAAAATTCTTATAAAATAACTTTGTTGTTTGTCCGTCTGTCCGTCTGTCAAGACTATTTTGTACAAGATCGGTTAAAGGTTAGATACCTCAATGTTGAAGTCCATATTCCCTTAGAGCACAAAAAATCTATCTTCTAAATCATCGCAATCAAATGACGATGAAATATGAGGGTTTATGCTTCGTTTTTTGTCGCATTTTCTATCATAACTATAGGATAATTCCCGTTGATATACAATTACGAAATTTGTTAAGAAGTTAAAATTTACGGCACGTATAAAGGAAAACTCCAAAATTATTTTTCAAAAATTGAATATTTATTGTATTTGTGTCATAGAAAAAAACCATTAGGTACAAATTTTAATCTGTACTTAATTTGATACAAAATGACAACTTAATTAGTTATTCTTTTGGTGTATCTCATTCATGAAACTGGTACGAAACTCTCGGGGCATGAGTACGACTTGAACTTGACCGAAAATGTTGATTATTTTATAGATTATATAAAAATGCCTAAAAACGTGCTTTCTATTGTTAGGCGAACCAACAAATCAGACACAAATTCCAACTTTTACAATAAATTTATTTACACTTGCTATATACACATATACTCTCGTAGTCACAATATTGAAATATGAATTGTAATGACAAGTTGTCTTGACAATATCTTAGAACGTAATGAACACGAGTGCCGTGTCGTTTGTGCTTATATTGGAAATCCACCGGAAAAGACGCAGCACACTACCGCCACTTAATACAATCGATAATGGAAACAATATCAAATGACGTACTCGTAATTACAGTGACACCTATTACTACATTATAAGTAACTTATGCTAACAGCTCGGCCATCCTGCTGATCGCGAGTCCCTCGCGATTTAAGAATAGTTCACAATTTTTAAATGTCCTAATTTACATAGCTTTAGTTTTGTGCCAACAGTTACAAAATATAATTATATTTTTAGTACAAGTGAGGATATTTACAAAAACTATTAAATTAGATATTCACATGTCATAATATGTAAATTATACAATTTGAAATACATTATCTTAATTAGTAATTTTTGAAATCAAAACAATTATTACATAAAACAAGACTCATGTGATGTCCATAAAAGAGTCCTATTATTCCTTAACTAAAATTATATAAAATAAATGTTAGCTACACTGAATTCATTACGTCATAAATTGATTATACAAAATACTTATAAATTATATTTTACATTGCAAACATTTTTTTGGATTTAGACATTTTTAGTTTTTTTATTTTAGATTTATACAACAATTATATAATTATGTATATTACATTATATATAATTATGTAGTTTTATACAATTCAATAATTCTCATTAACACAACGAGCCATCAGTGTTCATATACATTCATGTTATAATTTAATTATTACATATTTATATTTTTTTTTATTACAAGAATTTGGCTAAACAACACCAACAACGCTACATGGAATATTCCTTTTTAATATCGAACATTTACTTTAGTACATTAAAAAAGCATGTTATTATTAAATTCGTAAACTGAGCAGATTCATTTACTTAAAATAAAATAAATTAGTTTCACGCTGTATCCCCGCACACTGCAGGGTAGGCTGAAGGAACCCAGTGTTCAAGACACTCCGTTCCCCACTTTCTGCCGAATTCTGGAGGCATTGCGTGTTGAGTGGCAGAACTCAACGCCGCGCTTAGCTTCGACCGACACCAGAGCGAAGAAATGGAAATACAAATTTAAGTAAATATTTCATCTCCTCGAATGGGGATCGAACCCACAACCAGTCGGTTTTACAGTCACACTTTATGCCCCTGCGCCATGACTGGCCTCATTCATTAACTTGTATATACTTTATAAGCTTAACATATAAAAAGTACTGCTAAATAGCACCAGCAAACCTGTATAGATAATAATAATAATAATAATAATAATAATCTTTATTGGGAACTAAAATAACAAACTTACAAAATTAAAAATGTTCGATAATGACCGCATTAGTAGGAACTGTATTGCAGTCATTAACGCCCACCTCAATAGGACAAAAGTGATAACAAAGTTCCAGAACACTATTTAGTATCTTATTTAAAGTAAAAGCATGCAAGATTAGAATAACAATATAATAAGTAGTTAAGTTTGTTTGTGTGTTTGTGCGTCCTGTGTGCATGTGTGCGAATGTGTGTGAATGTGTGTATGTGTGCGCGCAATGGCGCGCATGTGTGTGTGTGTGTGTGTGTGTGTGTGAGTGTGTGTGTGTGTGAGTGTGTGTGAGTGTGTGAGAGAGAGACAGAGTGTGTGTGTCCATATTTGTGTGGTGTGGGAATGTGTTCATGATCGTGAGTTTGTATGCATCCATAATCTGTGAGCTAAAAACTTAATGCTTGTAGCTTACAGCTTTCGTGTGATAAGATTTTCCGTTTCATCATAGGTTAAGCTTAGTAGCCACTGTGCTACATTTTCTTTACATTTCCTTGGTAGTAAAGGATAAATGTTTAATGTTTTGTTGACCTTATTGTATAGAGAACAAGCGAAATAATAATAGTGTCTTCTGGCTATCTCCACCCTACAATATTCTATAGTACAGACTCTGTCTTTCCTACGTTTATTGGGACTGGTTTTATATGGCAATTCAGAGTGCTTTCGTAAGATTACATTTAATAAGTAAAGTTTTCTCACTGTTAATAGTTTTAATTCATTATATAGGTCGCAAGTAGGATAACGAATCGGACGAAAAGACAATACCTTAAGAACTCCTCTTTGAGCCCTTTCCAGAGACAGGAGTCTAGTTTTCCCAGTACCTCCCCAGACGGTTATACAATAGCATAATACAGTTTGTGCCAGGGCGTAATAAACCATTTTCAATGTTATCACGTCTAGGGTTGATCTTAGATTTTTGAAAATGAACATAAGCTTTCTGACTCTTGACGTCGTAATTTTTATATGTTCAGACCATGTCAGATGGTTGTCAATCCAAACACCAAGGTATTTTACTTTCGACACTTCGGCAATCTGAGTACAAGTACACGTTATAACGTTACAAAAGTTCGCGTGTGCAGTCAAGGAGAGACTTGTAGGAAGAGATGTTGTAGTTGGGGCAAATGCAATAAAGTTGTTCTTTGATAAATTTAAGGTGAGGAGATTTTGAGACAACCAGTCCATAACAGCAATAAGGGCTGTCTCGGCATGTTGCTGAGCCTCAGGCCAAGTTGCTCCGTGTATAAGAAGGGCAATGTCATCAGCGTAAGCTGTAATTTTGCAATTCGTCAGCGTCATTTTACAAAGGTCGTTAAGGTAAATTAGGAAGAGGGTAGGCCCGAGTACACTACCTTGAGGTACACCAAATTCTAGCGGTTCTAGATCACTGATGACATCGCCAATCCTAACACACTGGTAACGATCTTCCAGATAACTTTTAAACATGTCATGTGCAATCCCTCTGATTCCTATGCGTTCTAACTTCTGTAAAAGGGTCGGAACAGAGACTGAGTCAAACGCTTTGGAGAGATCCAAAAAGATGGCAAGAGATTTAGACTTAGAGCCAAAGCGTTGGACTATAGAATTAGTTAACTCCAATACCGCATCTTCAGTTGATTTACCTCTCCGAAAACCAAATTGATTCTCAGCAAAAATCTTATTTTGATTGAGGTAATGTATTAGTCTCGCGTTCAACAGTTTTTCTAAAATTTTCGACAGAGCGGTAAGTATTGAAATCGGCCTATAGTTACTTACACAGTCTCTATCACCACCCTTATGCACAGGATGCACAAGGCCTATCTTAAATACTTCAGGAAAAACGCCCGATGCCAGGCAAAGATTAAAAACGTGTACAATTATTGGGACAAGTACATTTCTAGCATCTTTAATTATTGCAGTAGGAATACCATCCCATCCACAAGCGGACGTATTTTTGAGACTAAGAATAATACGATTGATCTCGGAGATGTCAGTGGAGAGAAGGGCCATTGAGGATAGAGATGAGGGCAAAGGTGTGTTATTGGGTTTAGGTATACTTTGGCAAGAGATGTTCAAGGGGGCAATTTTTGATGCAAGGTTTCTTCCTACATTAGAGAAATATTTATTTATCGAGTTAGCAGTGGAGAGGGGGTCAGTTGATGACAAGATTAAGTCATGACAATAATTTGGTTTATTAATATTACCTAAGTTTTTAATTAATTCCCATGTAGCTTTCGGATTGTTCTTAAGACGATTAAATTCGTTACGTTCATATTCCTTCTTTATTTTTTTCAATAAGCAATTACAGAATTTTTTATATCTATGAAAGGAAGTTTTAATGGTTAAGTTTTCTGGATTTTTTTTAAATTTAATATAAAGTTTGTCTCGATTTCGCATGCAGCGCAATAGCCCTGGGGTGATCCAAGGCTTTAATATTCTTTTTCTGTTGGGGACGACTAGCGTACTGGTGTGGTTAGAAAGTAACTTAGTAGCATCATTACTATCAGTACAGAGTAATATTGAACTTAGGTCCAAATTAGTAAGTTCATTAACACAAGCTGCATGGTCTATTCGTTTAATTGAGTGTTTATTACTCAATTTTTTTATTTTAAGGTTGCAATTCAGGAGTACAGGAGCGTGGTCTGTAATATATGTGTCAAGAACTAAGGTCGTGGCATCGTTTTTACTTTTTAAGAAGACATGATCAAGGCAGTTTTTATTTCTAGTTGGTAAATTATGGGCGGCCATTAAACCATGCGACATAATAATGTTTAAATATTGATCATAGCTTGGGTCAGAGTTATCAGGTGCAATGTTAATATTCATATCACCGATAATGGCAATATTTTGGTAATTTTTTAAAAGTGTTAATTTATCATCTAAAAATTCCATAAATTTATCAGTGTTTCTATGTGATGGTGAACGATATATCGTTCACCATCAATTCAATAACATATTTGCTCTTGTTGCACTATAGTGCAACAAGAGCAAATATGTTATTGTATTTGATTATCAAGCAATTGGCTTCAACAAAATTCGGTGTTTCAACGGTACATTTTAAATCATGCCTTACATAAACAACAACACCGTCGTTTTGATTACAATGTGATGATGTATGAGACACGTAGCCTGCTAGAATAGGTACATTAGGACATTTACTCAGCCAACACTCAGATAAAATAATGATGTCCATATTGATTTGTATCCTTTGTAGGAGAATTTGTAGGTGATCAAAGTTAAAGTTAATGCTTCTAATATTAATATGAATAATTTTCATGGCACCAGGTTACTACCAGGCATATTTATGTAAGAGTTAATCTGTTCAGGCGAGCATACATGTGATTTTGAGACATTTATTTGTTCAATATCGTTTATGAGTTTTATGTCATTCATTATAAGAATTATGTATATAACCAGATATATTGTTTAGGGGGAATAATTTTAAACGTTAAATTTATATTTCTTACATACCGAGAAGAGGAATGGTCTAGCAGAATTATATATAAAGTAGGGTTGTCTATTAGAGTTTAGATTTATGTGTGTTGAGTAAGTAGCGTGTAGTGTTGAGAGTAAATTTATTCGTAATTCATGTTGTATTAAGGTGTTTACAGATATTATAAATGGTACAAAGACAACAATCTTAAAATTAGCAGATACATAATTGAGAATATAACAATAGAATAACATACAGGCAAAATATTGTCGATATTTTTTATGAAAGTAAGTTAAAACTAAACCTAGTCACTTGGGCACTTTTAGATTTGACAGATCAGTATCATTTTTTATTAAATAAGATGGAGCACCTTCTATTTTTCGCAGATATATTTTGCCGTGCGTTACCCAGCAGTATTTATAATCATATACTTTCGAAAAGTCGCGACATAGATAAAATAGTCGTTTCATTTTAGGTGATAAATTTTCAGAAATAAAGATCGATTTACTAGGCCCATTTATTTTCAGGTGTTCAGTAGTCAGTCTTGTGTTTTTAGTATATTGTTTATATTTGTGAATAAATTTTTCTTTCATAAGAACAGTTGTGAAGTCGACTATAATAGGTTTGTTTTCAGCTTCCTTAGAATGTATGCGAAAGACATCACGCACTTCATGCGGCTGAATAGGAATGTCCAGGCAATTACCGGTCATAATAATTGTATCTAGTAGCCGATTCTTTGACTCCTGCTTAGTCGGAGGCAGGTTACGGATCTCCACACAGGAAGACCTGGCATGACGCTCAATTTTATCCAATTTATCCTCAAGTGCACGGATATAATCCAGGTTCTCTTGACGCTCCAATTTTAATTGATTTATTTGCTCCAATAGGGAGTCATAAGACTTCGATACATAATCAACCGATGCACTTATATCGGAATTTTGTTTTTTTTATCTCTGCAATAGATTCATGATTTTTTTTAAACTTATGCTCCTGTTCAGTTTTAAAATCAAATAAAATCTGCTTAATTTCCGTCATAAATTCCGACAGTTTAACATTGCAACCATCTTCCGAACGTTTTCGTTTTGTGCGCACCGCGATATTTACTGATTCCACGTTAGGCTGGATGTCACATAAGCTTGGTTCCGAGTCGCTACGTTGACGTTGTACGGAGCGCGTAGGCCAGCGCAGTTTGTTGTTGTGGGGGCACCGGCGGCGGAGTGCGATCGACAGGCATACTTATTGAGATACGGAGCAACGGTCAAAATCGACTGACGTCGGTGAAGGATATGCACTATGCGCTTCCACAAGAAAAGTGAAGGGAGCTCAACCCGAACTGGTGGCTCGCGGCGATTACGTACAAGTTAGCTTTCTCAACTGTAGCTTGACCTTTGCCCGCTCAGTGTTTCTATCATTTTCTTCTTGTTTATTTGGTGCATGCGTGAGAGTGATGGATAAATTGCTTGAGTTGTACTCACGTGTTAGGTCAGCAGGCAGTGTTTATGCAAAAAAAAAGCACTGACAATTGCATAAGATTGTCTTTATGTCGACACTAATTAAACTGTTTTTATATTTTAAAATAATATTTGCACAAGGAAATTGCTAAAAACACGTCTGATCGCGTCGAACGTCCGGAGGGAAGGGATTATTCTATTTCCTATTAAAGACCCATATATATTATCAAAGTTATTTAATCAACTTAACCACAGCTAATAATGAATGACACACATTTACTTTATACATTGTACAAATATTATATATAAAAGCAGTTCATTTGAAAAAATATTCAACACACAATTTGTGTAGCCATGATCAGTCAAATACAATAAACAGAACGTGACACCGCTCGCCTCATTACTCCCATATTCAAACCACATTATCACAACCATAATGACTGCCATCTTCACCACCATAATCTCCATCCTCATCATGATTCTCATCATCACAACGATCCTCATCATCACAACGATCCTCATCATCACAATCATCTTCATCATCACAGTGATCCTTATCATCACAATGATCCTCATTACCACCATGATCATTAGCCTGTCCTCGTCCATTACTGGACAAAGGTCTCTTCAATGATATGCCGCGAAGATTGACCATCAGCTCTTACGTACAGCCGTTGCCCGTCACATGTAAAAAATAATAAGTGCTTAATATCTGCAAACGCTTATGCATTAAGTCCTGTCCTTACGTACGTCTGTCTGTATATCTCTCTCAGGACTAATTATCTAAAGAAGACATGGAAATATCAAGCTAAAATTAATATGAAACATCCCGATCAACAATACACTAAATCTGCGGAAAATTTGTCTTCTGAATGAACATAAGGAGGTTGGTGGACAAAATCGTGTCGAATTCGATTGGTTTTTTTTTTGGTTATTATTTTTTTTATTCAGATTATTTTAAGGTTTACTTCTACTTTCCTTAACAAATGTCAGCTGTACGCGTAACCTAATAATTTGAAAGTCTACTTGTAATAAACAAGAAATTAATAATATACAAAAACAAACAAATAACAACAAGTTGATAGATAGAGTAATATGCTCTTAATTTTCCTTTAGGCATAAGTTATACTAAATTTGCATCATTTTCCATGTTCGTATGCATTATAAAATTCCACAGTCAATTTTCAATTACTAGGCAAAGCTTGTATCCTATATTTCTGTAACGATATTAATATATGGACTTAAAGGATGTCGATGTTAAAACTGAAAAGTAACGATTGTTGTACTTTTATTGTAAATTTTATCTTCAAATACTGTTTTCTTGAGTATTTTGCCGGCTCTTCTCAGCCAAAATAAATCTATTTATGAGCCAATGGTAAGACTTACACCATAGATTCACTAGACATTTTTTTGTAATTTTGCTACTAAAATAAAAATGAAAACAATAATTTGAATTCGATTCACTTCATTCAGCTATACATTGCATGTTTTTATAGTTACCATTATCATTATTTTCCCCTTTATATATATTATATATCTTTTTTTTTTATTTTTTTCAGATGAAAAATATATCAAACATTATTTTAGGATTCATAACTTAAGCTACTGTACCTACCTACCTACCTACGTATGTCTCTATTTGTATCTATTGCTACACCGTGATCATTTCCACCATTTACCAACCAATAGCCATTATTTCACACTGATTTAAAAGTTTTATTTTATAAGAATTTTGCTTCGTGTCTCATCGTAAACACATTTATACTAACATATTTGTTAAAATGAATATACTTAATTCTCGTCGTTTGGGAACGACTCGCTATGAATTTATTCCATTCCGCTCAATTACAGCAAGTTAAAAGAAATACTTATATCATATTATTTAATATCAATTCAAATTTCGAAAAATCAATCAATTCTTATTCATCATTTTCTTTAATGAGCTCAAAAATGACTTCACTAACCTGATTCTTAAGCTCCCTTTATCCTTAAACTCGAGTATTTTGCATCCATTCAATCATCATCCCAAATCCTATCCTCGGGCATCATTCATTCTCAAGCCCTATCCTCGGGCATCATTCAATCTCAAGCCCTATCCTCGGGCATCATTTAATCTCAAGCCCTATCCTCGGGCAATATTATTTTCCATGTTCCTGAAACTCAAACAATATAAGCTTAGACTTGCACACATCATAATAACTTTTTTATCAACCTAATTACATTAACATAAAATTCCTTCAAATTTATGAATTTGAAAATCTATTCAAATAACTTTGACATTCGAAATTCATAAAAATTAATAAGTTAACCGACATTGTATATCTGGTCATAAATGCACATAAATGATATTTTATCTTTACAATTACACGACTTTTAATCGTTATAAAGTAATAATAACCAAGAATATTAACGCTCCAGAGAAAATTACAAATCAAAACACTCAATCGATAATAATGGACCAATAAACAAATAAAATCTATACTTGTCTACAATTACGTGAAACAGGGCCAATACTTTGACATCATGTTAACAACAAACAAATAGCAAACGGAAAAGAAAGTCAATTAAACAAATAATGAATGCCACCAAAGTTCCCTAAGCTGGCTGGTCCTCACGGGATAAAGAGAATTACACTGTAATATTCTACATTAACAACAATTATCCAAAATCAGGAATAATTATCAAATCACAATATATTTATCCCGTAAAAGAAAAGAATTTTTACCATATGTCATAACACAAATAAAATGAGATATTAATAAATTGAGATAAGAACACATGTACTTTAATTTCATTGGAATATTAGATCCCATAGCTATTACGAATATATTTTCTATGTTTGTGTCTATTATACGTGTTAATAAATTCGTATACCATAGAACAATCTAATTCAAAAATAATACATTCAAAAATACACTATTACATTACGAGAATAGCTTTATAACTCTTACAGAAATAGGAAACGACAAGACGACAGTTCTCATTAAAGTGACAAAGCCGGAAGTAAAAACCAATGAAAATATTTACAAATTTCAATTCAGATAATTCATCAATTCTAAACATACTACACATAAAGAATATATATAGAACAATTCCGCATGATGATAAAACAAAATCATATTGACGTTGTTAAGACAACAAAATAGTTACTTCACTAATATTATTGTCATCACCTAAACAATTCTAATATCATCTAATATCATTTATAGTTAACCAATAGATAGCGAAAATAAGTATTCCAGAAAGTCTTGATAACTGAAATTATTCACGACCAATGAATGTCATATATCTTTAAACGTGTGAAATATCATGGTGTCAAATATCTTTAAATTATCACCCGTATAAGTAAATACTCTATTGCAAGAACTAATATCCTATCGATCACGTCTACCAACGTAGATGCTATAAGCAATTGTATACTTCTTTTAAAGTATATCTTAAACAATCTCAAATTCTAAATTTATCAACTACCCTCAAAACTGAAACGTTACGTAAGTACTATAAAATGGAAAATGTTTAGGTATGCACATCATCCAGTGTATTCTCAAATTATCCAACCTTCCAAATTTATCCAATAATTCCCTTCATAAAAAAAAACACTCTGGCTGTTATAAAGGTTATCAATCACCACACAACGAAAAGTTCGAAGTACAAGATTTCTATGTATCGTCATCAGTAAACTTTAACTGTTAAAACTATTTATTAAATTTCCATCGAAGATCTTTCATTTATCCGTTTGTTGTTTGTTTGATGTAAAAGAAATAAGAGTAACTAAAAACTATAATTAGAATAGCAACACTCTGCTTATATTCAGAATAGAAAAATTAAAAATTATAGAGAACTCAATTTACATACAAATTATTCAGCTAATCTTTAAGGAGTAAGAAAAATGAGAGAAAAGAAAAAAAACAATATATATATGGTCTACTTACACTTTATGAGCGTGGCAGGAAATTTTGTATATCCTTTCGTAATCCCGCTTCTGAACTGTTAGGCGAACCAACAAATCAGACACAAAATCCAACTTTTACAATAAATTTATTTACACTTGCTATATACACATATACTCTCGTAGTCACAATATTGAAATATGAATTGTAATGACAAGTTGTCTTGACAATATCTTAGAACGTAATGAACACGAGTGCCGTGTCGTTTGTGCTTATATTGGAAATCCACCGGAAAAGACGCAGCACACTACCGCCACTTCATACAATCGATAATGAAAACAATATCAAATGACGTACTCGTAATTACAGTGACACCTATTACTACATTATAAGTAACTTATGCTAACACTATGTATATTCTGTATACCAATTATATATTTAACTAATAATATATGTTAACAATTTAAAAACTATACAGGAGCTAATATAAGTTATTTTACAAAGAATATCGTGAGTACTTATCCAAATCAATGAATTAATAATTAAGGCTGTTTGTAATATCTATATTTCTTAAATGAATAATCATGTAATTGAAGCGGGCAAAGCCGCGAGCAGGCCGCTAGTATAAAATAAACTCATTAAAATATATTTTCAAATATATACCCCATATTATACACTTTCAATATATCATAATATTTTGGCTCCTCTCATAAATTTGTTAGACGCAAAGTGGTTATCATTTTGACAGATTTTGGAATACCATATGGCAATTTAGTAAATCCCCTTGATCTTTTATACCACCTTTAACTCAACTCATTTTAACTTTAACAAAGTAACAGAACAGTCATCTTTATTTAAAATATTATAAATGTGAAAATTTGTAAGTATGAATATTTGTTCTGCTTTCACGTAAACAATTAAACTGATTCATTTCTGCAACATTTAGAATAACATATAGGCCCCAATATATGTATATCTTGTATAATCAAAACAAAAATACCCTTATAGAATCACTTGGTTGTCCGTCTATCCGTCTGTCAGGATTAATCCTGAGATTTCATGGAAATATCAAGCTGAAAGGTGCCTTAAAACGCAGAAAAGATCAAGCTTCTAAGTCTTTTTGATTACGTTAATCAAAATATATCATCATTTATGCGTACATTTTGCTGTATTTTGCAAGAAATTGACCGCGTGCACCAAAATCAAAATTAAACAAGAATACTTCCCGTGGACTTATAGTTATGAAATTTAGTATGAAGTGAGAATTTATTACACAAATATCAAGAAAAGTGAATATTTATAGATATATCAAAAAGCATCTAAACTTATATTTGCTAGAACTTATATTTATATAAAATGCATGCATGCATGCGGAACGTTGTTCTACAATTTTGAAATTGATACAGAACCCTCGGTGGGCAACTTTTTTTAAACACATCTACATTTTTCACTATGAAAAATGTATGATGTAAGTATACGTAAGGAATATCTTTTACAACTTCCATAAGTTCATAAACCCAAGTAAATTTTAAAGTAAGTACCAAGTACTGTTCGGCACTGCTTTTTACTTTAATCACGACGGTTCTGGGTTCGATTTCTATTCGGTAGAATGAATTATGTTCTTTTCCGCACTCTGGTTACGAGACAAAGTACGGCATTTAATAAGGGTTACAATTAAGGTAATTTAGAAACACATAGATGATAATTATTTCATTATTAGTTATTTATTTTATTTATAAAAATGTTAACGTTAATGTGGGATACGCAAAATCCATTCCCAGAGTTTCGTAGCTTTTAAGGAAAAAAAGAACTCTTATAAGATCACTTTGTGTCCGTCCGTCCGTCCGTCCGTGGAACGCTTGGAGATATCGAGTTGTAATACAAACCATACACTCAAATCTACGGTTCTGGGTATCCTTGATTTTCTGAAAAAAATCTATTTCTACATTTAGTCAAAAAAAAGATATGGTCGCTTTATATCGCAAAAAAAATATATTTCGACACTATAAAAGGAGTCTATAATTCCCACACTACTTCAAAATAGTCTACTTCCGGTTAATCTAAAATTCAAAAACACAATCTAGTGGACATCATTAACATAACCGAACCCACAACCATTGCACTTGACATATATTTTACGTCAAATTAATCGCTAACTTTTCCTTTATGTTCCAAGTCGATTTGTTTATCTCCACTTTAACTAACTTTACTGTAACTTGGCAACGCGCTAAGTTTATCGGTTTAACCTTTTGGCTGGTCTAGTTTAGCGTGAATACAGTATTAGTGCATTCTTTTCAAGCAAAACTTCATTTATTTCTATTTTCTATTCTTTTGGTTATGGCAAGCAATGATTTTTATTGGAATTTTTTGATGACTCTGTATCATTAGTACCAGTAGTAGTAGTTTTTTTTAAATTAAATAAAATTTTTGCTACTTGTTCATCATTAAAATTCGTATATGACTATTGACCCGCCGGCGGTTTCGTCCGCTCCTCTTATATCTTTAATAAACTGAATTGTGTTTCTCATACAAGTGTACAGTATGTAATTGGAAACGTTTTCTGAAAATAAAGGTTTATTTATTTGTATATATTTTTCGTGCTTTTATGGTAATGGCGACTTTTCGTCGAGAACAATGCCGTCATAAATGATTTTTGCACAGCATTAACCGTTTACGCAGCGCACGCAACGGAAGCTTTCAAGCTCTCCCGTTTTTCTAATATTTTTTATTGTTATTCTGCCTTTATATGATTGTAGCGCAACTCAATATATCCTGTATTTTTAGATTCAAACCAGTAGTTGATGAGATTAGTTTATAATATCAGTTTAGATAAGGAGGATTTAATGATAAAAAGAAAACAAAAAAAAATCTTTAAAAATGTATTTTTTGATTAAAGCACTTAACATATTCTTCATGCTTCACACTCACAGTCATGTAAATAATAAAAATAAAATTACAAAATTAAACACGTGCATAATATAATCAAAACCACGACTTATAATTTAGTGACAAGGCAATACCAAGTATTATTGCAATACTAAACTTTCTTTGAACTTCATTTTACTATTATAATAATAATTATTATAATTACCACGACCACAGTAACTGTAGGTCATTAGCGCCTAGCGACGGAACATTATCGGTGTTTGTTAATTGAGTAGTCTTAATACTTTGAGATAAGAATCATTATAAACTTAATTAATTAAACTTGTGATTTATTAAAACTCTTGCATTTAATTATATAAAGTAATTGGAACATTGGATTCGTAAAAGGAAAATTTCGAACCTTTCTTTTTTTTATGAAAAAAGACAAGGCAAACGAGCGTAGTGGTCATCTGATGATAAGTGATCACCGCCGCCCACAACTCCGTGTAACACAAGAGGAGCTGCAGGTGTGTTGCCGGCCTTTAAGGTAGAGATAGATGCGAAGATATCCACATCATGTCGACCTGGAAACACTGCTGTAGATAGACCATTCCACAGTTGTGTGTCGCGAGGAAGGAAATTCCTACTAAACTGCACAGTAGTGGAGTGCCACATATCCAGATGGTGTGGATGGTAATTGAGTTTGTGACGTATTTTGCGGTTAGAAAATTCGGCGGTAGGTAACAGAGCGCCTGGTCGGTTTCCAGAAGGCGCGGGTTTGAGTCCCGCTACGTTCAAATTTTAATACATTTTCTAAATAAGTATTTTTTCTATCCTATGTGGGGATTAACACTTTAAAAATGTAAAAAATATTTAATAAATAGCTTTCTCTCTTGCCAGAGATGCTAACAACATAAATATGTTGTACCAAGCGTATAAAAATTTCGCCGTAGCTTGATGACGCGGGTTCGAGTCCCACTACTTTAAAATTTTTAAATTACGTTTTCTAAATTAGTATTAGTTATAATATATTTTAATACAAACGTTTTTGATTTATTTTAGGTATGGTTACGTTTCCAATTTTTTTTTTCTTGATCATTTAGAGATGTTTAAAAATTCTTACGTACATATATAAAAGCTAAAAGCGTTTGCCTATATGTGATGGCTGTGAAATCGATTCCTTCTCAAAGTACATTTTTAAATTGTTTTCTTTTTAGTCATTTTTAAAAATATAGTGCGGCCTGAGCTCCATCACTTTACATTCAGGTTTGCAAAATATACGAAAAGTAAAGAGTTTTATCACTAGGCTCCTATATCAAGTATAATGCCGAGGTGGTCGGGGACAAAATAGATTTTTGCACGTCTAGTAAGATCTTAAGCAACAAAGTAAGCACATTTTCTGTGAAATATATCACTTTCCATAATAAAAATTCAACAGTGTGAACCGTTTCAAGGGTGAAAGGAAATAAGATACTTCAATTTACAAAATAAATTCAAAGGAGATAGATCGTTAATATTCTTGGCCCTTTTCTGATGTGATTTAAAACGGCGCGTCGTTTGTGTTCAACCATCGCGGGGAGATCGAATATTTTATAAAAACTGGTGCCATACGTATGCCATTAGTATACACTTACTTATTCTTCATAAGGTTCACGATGTACCTATTCCAGATACAGCAAGAGTAGGCTGAGGGAACTTAGTGTTGAGACACTCTGAGGCATTGTGTGTTGAGTGGCGGAACTCAATGTCGCGCTTTGCTTTATTAGCAGCGTGAAGAAATGAAAATATTAATAAATAATAGTTTTATCATTTCTTATTCAGACACTTGTGCTTTTGTGCTACGACAATTCTTTCTATCAATATGATAGAAATGTCGTTATTTAAAAAAAAAACAATAGCTAATCAATAGCATCGCCATTAGCAAGTTGTATTTTCTTTCCTCAATTAACATAACCATAACAAATATTTTTTATAATGTTATAAAAATAATCTAATTTAATTGTGTACAAATTGAGACCTGTAGTGGAGCAGAAACAGTACAAGTATCTGACTGCTAACACGACTGGTTGTGGGTTTGATGCGCCGAAATATAAGTTACCATTTTCCAACACAAATAAAATGAACAATCCATATCCATTCATGAAACTCGTAAAATGCTTGAAAGAGAATTTCATATCCAATAAAGCACGTTCAATTGAATACTTTTTGCTGTTATTAATATGGGGATCGTTCTGGTTTATATTTTTTCAATTTTAATTAGTTATTTTTTTTTAATTTTTATTTAAGAGTGGCAAAAGCAAATTTAGTTTTGTGAATATATGAATAAATACTATCTATCCAATCATTTTATAAATTAAATAAAAAAAATAAAAAATCCTCGACACAAGGAACTTATGAAAGCAAACTAGATCAATATCGGTTAATTTATCATATGCCATACAGATACACCAAACAAGCGTTAAATTTATATCACTGTTCTGTTTGTGTCAGAGACTACGGCACTGACGACACTAGCTTAAAAATATATACTTCGCAAAAAAAAAAATGCCACGATGAAATTGGAACCACTAACCATTACGTTTAATTAAATAATTAAAATCTTAATCCCTACTAATCCTAAGTGGAGGGTATGGGTTATTACCCTGATATTTCTGAACGCTGCAATCTGACCTATATAGTCGTATAGTATTAATCCACATTTTCATCTAAATTACCCTGAAATTATTGATAAGTGACCTGGAATGCGACCTCATTTCATATCAATTATATCTAGCTAGGTATTAGCATTAACCATAAGTAGTTATTAGTTATGCATAAATATAAAAAAGCAGGTTAAGTGCGAGTCGGACTTTTAATACTTTATTTATGACGCTGGCGCTAGTGTTCTGTTGCCAAACTTGACAACTACAGTGTCATATTCAATGTAAATACTGCAGTGGATTATTCTTCGGTTTGTCCTTCTTTTTACGTTCGTTCTTCCCAACTCGGTGACTCACTTCCGGTCAAGGAAAGGCTAGGCCGTGCCAAATATATAAATATAGCTCTCTTTTTACTAAACAATCCATTCGTGTGGTCTATACAACGTTACATTGGCGAAGTGATTTTGTGCTCTACTGGCACGCTCGGAACGCCATAATAAAAGAACAGAACTGAGTAGATATTTTTAAAAATCAGGTTGGCTTTTGTGAATTTATCTTGCCAATAGTTATTATATGACCATCAATCTTGTTTTCCTTACTGTTATAACGAAAAATGATAATTCATTCCCCAGAGTGGAGATTAAACAGACAACCGTCGCAGTACAGACACGATTGTGTCCCATAATATTTCATTTCCTCAAGTGGAATCGAACTTACAACCAGTCACATTTACATTCATACACTTGTGACCCTACGCCACGACTGGCCTCTACTAGAAAAGTATTTAAAGCATAAATGCAAATGCGAATCGAATCCACTACCGTCGTGTTCAGTTAAGCGTTGTCGCAAAATTGACTTCTATTCTATTTAATAGAATATATTTTAAGATATTCCATATCATGTTGTCAACAATGCTGTGTCGGCATACATCTGACAGTATTGATTGATTGCCTCAAAGCTATTTACGGTTTGGTTAATGGACCGTATCAGCTCATTTTGACTTCGTGAATATGTTATTTTATATATTTTTTTATTTTTGTCATAAATTTAAAAAAACGTATTAAGCAATCACAACGATCTACGTTTCCTGTATAGTAGTCTGTAAATGAAATATTTAATATTTTCATATCGTTACTTTGGTGACGAGGCAAAGCGCAATGCTTCCAAAATTCTGCGGAAAATGGGGAATGGAGTAACTTAACATTGGGTCCCCCTGTCTATCCTGCTGTGTGCGGGATACAGCGTGAAGCTAATTAAAATAATGAAATGATTTACAAAAATAATATCCTCTGTAATCTCAGAAACAAATAAAAAATATGAAGGGAGAATGAAAAACCGAACAAAAATTTGGAGAATTAACGTCGTTGAAATTAAACTCGTGTTGGGATCGGAATAGTTTAAAACACTAAATTTTAAATGTTGTAATTGGAAAGGCTCAGGAACAGACAACACGTGTGAATAGTCGTAACCAAAATGATGTGGAACTTGCCTGACTAATGACTCATTCCTGTTCCGGAACTGCAAAGTTCGTCTAGTCGGAACTGTTTCGAAATAGCCGTATGGCATATTGCGTTACAGAACCACGAGACCGGAACTAAACATCATTACTTAACACTCAGCTCCCTTTGCCTACCCTGCTACATGCGGGATACACGTTTGCCGCGCTCTGCCTGGACACCAGAGTGTCGAAATGAAAATATTTAATATTTTGTTTCCTTGAGTAAGGATCGAACTTACAAACAGTCGCGCTTACAGTCGCAACAGTCGCGCTTGTGCCCCTGCGTCACGACCGGCCTCGAAGAGTATTACAGGCAAGGCAAGAGTATTACATTAAATTGCATAAATATGCTATTTAAAACATTTAAATCATTCAAATTATTTGAATTTTAAACTTTATTAATATTTAAAATCAATACAACTGTTTATAATTAAATTAATATTTACTTCTATACTATTCGAATTCAAACCAAACCAATTTATATATAAATAACAAACCACTTTACGGTGGTAGTTTAACTGCGGTTAGCGGTGACACTGCAGAATTTAGATTTACTTCTGGAACAACTACACAGAGCTGAATGTTTGTCTAAGAGAAAAGCCGATTTTGTTCCATTATACTGAATTACTAATGAATATGTTTATAAGTAGTAAGCTTTCACTTTTCTTTGGTCATTACGTCGTAATATTATTACCAGTCAATAAGAATTTTACTTTTGAACATTTTTAATAGACGAACCCACATTCTTTATTCCACTGATTTCCATTTTTTTTTTGTTTTATTTCAAGTTTACTGGTGTTACCATTACCATGTTACGTTTACATTTAATTACAATTAAATAGCATCATATACCTAATGTACATATTTTCCATACGTATGTACATAACCATCAATTGAATTTGCTTTTTTATATAAAAGCTGTGAGATTTTGAGGATTAAAATCTTGGTATGTGGAATATGCATATTTAAAAAGTAGAGAAGACAAAACGGTGCATTGGGTTCCTTACTAAATGTTTAGGTATATAATAATATTACTTATTTAGAAAAAATAACAAAAAAAATTATGTGCGACTATAAGAGAGGCTATTATGGGCCCGATTTCCACTAAGAGGAAACAATATTTTATATTTTCATTTCTTAAATATAAAAAATATTTTATATTTTTATTTCTGGTACTGAGATAAAACTCGACGTTGAGTTCCGTTTCTCAATATGCAAAGCCTCAAGAATTCGAGGGAAAGTGGGCAGTGGAAGTGTCTTAATAAAATAGGGTGGCGGGATAGGCAGAGGGATGTGGTGTTAACACATTTCGTTTCACATTTTTCGTCCATTTTTTGAGGCATTTATATGCTACGTGGAGAAATTCAATGCTATGCTACCAGAGCGCGGAAATGGAAATAATTCGTTCTGAAGGCAATGCGTGTTGAGGGGAACAAGGCGGAACTCTACGCTGCGCTTTGCTTCGTACCAGGAGCGAGGAGATGAAAATATTTTTTTTTTCAACTTCACGCTATATCCCGCACACTACAACCCTGTAGTCCAACTACAACTCTACCCAGATAGAGGGAACCTAGTGTTAAGACACTCCGTTCCCCATTTTCTGCCGAATTCTGGAGGCATTGCGTGTTGAGTGGCAGAATTCAACGCCGCACTTTAAAATATACATTTAATTGAGTCGAGTGGGGATCGAACCCACAACCGTCGATTTTACAGTCACACTTTGTGCCCCTGCGCCACACATGGCCACACTAACTGGTAAAATATTAAATAGATATTTAATTTTCTGAAGTGGGAATCAAACCCACAAGTGTTTACAATCACTCGCTTGTACCCCTGCGTCACGACTGGCGTCAGACTTACCGTTATTGATTTAAGTATTTTTTTTTGCTTTTATTTTCATATACTTAGAAATGCCTCTATCTTGCGTGATCGTCTTGAAGTAAATTATGAAATGTATGTACTCAGTTAATAAATTATCCTATAGGGGTTTGGTTACGACATTAAAATTGTTAGAATGTTTTTTTCTTTGAGTGATTATGTTACATTTATAAACATAAAAAAAATGTATCAGGTAACTCTGTAAAAAATATTCGCGTAGTCATTAAAATTCATTTCTTCAGTCATTAAAATCAATGAGTGATGATCAATCAACTCCTATTTTCTTAGTTATATTTTTATTCAGAAAAGACCCCCCACTAAATGTGGTACATTTTGAAAAACAATATCTCAAAAATAAATAACTCGAAATTACTACGAAAACACGCCACGCACATTTTTGCCACGTTATAGGTACAACTTTTTAAACATTTTTTAAATGTAGTGTTTAAAAATGTTTCAAATGAAAAAAATAGTTACATTTTTCGCTCTACTTACCGCGTGGTCACCTACTTTTTTACCATATTGAAGCTTTTGCTTGCCAATGCTTACTATGATAATCTTATACATACATATATCACCTTCATATAAAGAAAACTCCTCATTTTCATATCAACGTAACTTTTCATATACCGCTTAGAAATAATATGTTAAAATGTTCACGCAACATTAAGCAGATGTTACGAGTTTATCACTTTGAAAAGTATTGTTATTAAGGAAAATATATTTTGAAATGGTATTAGAATATTCAATTATTATTGATTTTGCTTAAAAATGTTTGAGTGTGGGTTTCTTTCAGCTTCACGCTGTATCCACAGCACACAGTAGTGTGCGCACGTACGCACGCACGCAGTGTACGCACATAGAAGGGTAAGCAGAGGGAATCTGTAAACCTACTGTTAAGAACCTTTTAATTTTTTTAGGTTTACGCTTTCTTTATCTCGATATCTTAATAAGAACGTGTCTATAGCTTAATAATGTTGAGCTCTTGGACGGTATCCAAGAGTCATGGTTTCAAATCCCCATATGTTCAAATTTATATAGATTTCCAAAGTTTATGAATAACGTTTGAAATCCAAATATGAAAATTTATTGAGATTATGCCAGTTGAGTTACGGAACTCAATGCGCGCTTTGTTGTCACTAGATTATGTCAATAATTCATTTCCTCGAGTGGAAATTGAACCCACAACGTTTACA
Source organism: Heliconius himera (assembly GCA_021202915.1). Classification (NCBI taxonomy): domain Eukaryota; kingdom Metazoa; phylum Arthropoda; class Insecta; order Lepidoptera; family Nymphalidae; genus Heliconius; species Heliconius himera. The sequence goes on from JAJHJA010000574.1 coordinate 67,969, forward strand.
GTCATTTAATTTCAATATCATTGAATTTGGGCATCTGAATAACTATTTTCTAGTTTTAAAAATCAAAATCAGCTTCACGCTGTATCTCGCACACAGCAGGGTAGGCAGAGGGAACCTAGTGTTAAGACACCCCGATCTCCACTTTCTGCCGAATTCTGTAGGCATTGCCTGTTGAGTGGCAGAACTCAACGCCGCGCTTTGCCTCGACACCGTAGCCAAGAAATGGAAATATACATTTAAGTAAATATTTCATCTCCTCGAGTGTGGATCGAACCCACAACCAGTCGGTTTTGGTAGACTGGCCTCTAGTTTAGTCTAGTTTTGATATAATGTATTCATTACTTATCACCCTGGTTTCCAAATCTTCAGTACAAACTTTACTTTCACAAGGCTAATGGACCAAATATTTTTTTGACTGAAATATATTATAATACAAATAATAAATTGTCTTAAGACAAATTAAATTAAAATCTCCCAAGAATAATGAAAAAGAGCATAATTACCTAAACGAATACCGCCTATGTAATAAGAAGATAACTTATAGGATGACTTTCTTTTAAAAATACTTTATGTTTATCCAAGTTGAGCATTTTCTAAGTAAATTAATAATTTTTTCATTAGATACACATATATTTAATAGTATATTTGTAAATTTCTATTTTCTTTTTTCATATATTTGTAAATTTCTGTTTTCTTTTCTGTTTTACGTAAAATTATATGACGGCTATTTACGTATAGGATCTTATCCGTGAACATTTCATAAAACTTAGACTTATCAAACAAAAAAAAATGTAATTATGCAGTTAAGAGGCACGTTCGTGACTTGTACCAAAGTCGGATATATTCGACAGACGTCCGTCGAAACTCTAAGAGTTTATTAATTGCTCATCTTACAAACCATTTATTATACAACACAAGTTCTTGATGTCCAATTATAGATGACGTTCAGACGATTATATAATTAATCACGCTGTATCCCACATGTACCAGGGTAGGCAGAAAGAGTGCTCTTAGCACTCACTCTTAACACCCATTTCCCCATTTTCCAGAGGCCAGTCGTGGTGCAGGACCTTGGCTGGTTGTGGATTCGAACCATTCATGAAAATGAAATATTTATTTAACTTTATATTTTCATATCCTTGTTCTGGTGCCGAGAGAACGTGCGGTGTTGAGTTCCGCCACTCAATACGCAATGCCACCAGAATTCGACGGAGAATGGGTAACGTATTATATAAACATAATTATAGGATAATGTTAGATTAACATTGAAATTAACAAGTTTTGGTCCATTGCTTACTAGTCCTGGTAATATTAACGGTTGTGATATATTTGTTTGGTAATTCGCTTATTTATTTTTATATCTAAATGCAATTTTGGGCTGAGATCATAGGATAGGATCTTGGGTGATTTTGGTATATAGGTGCCACTCTCCATATATTAGTAGATGTGGAATACAAGGATTGGCTTTGGAATGCCTGAGAATGTGACTAATATTCTTAGTTTTTTTTAATTTCACGCTGTATCGCGATTATAGCACCCTATAAGGGAAGCTGGAAAAATTGTGTTCCGTTCACATTAAAACACTTCCGTTTCGTTAATTAACAAAAAAGCTCCTATTAAATTAAATTTGTAATGACTTCCGCATAATTTCTCTCATAACGAAACGGCAGGTGTTTATGAATTATCCAAATATTTTTGTAAATGCAATAGTATTAACTGTCATCGCCAATTATTATTAATTGTCATTAAATCTTTATAGTAATAAATTTCTACAATTGTTAGGAAACTCGTGTAAAAATAAAAGCAATGGAATTGTGCCAATCTGTATGCTGTTGCTTGTAGGCCTTATTGAAAGGAAACTCGTGTGAAGTATTCTTAGTGGGTGATACATATCACTTATTGCAATTACGTAGAATCTCTTACCATATAATTTAGGAACATATAGACGATATGTGTTTTATCATGTTTTTTTAAACATTAACCGCTTCTGATTTCTAGCACAATAGTACCACCTGCTTGGCTTGAAGGTTAAGAAGCTCAAATTGAGAATAATTTAATCACGATTTTTTGTTAAATACATTTATTTAAGCTTTTATCAAGAGAGAATCCTTAAAAGAAACATGTCAATGTACTTAGCAATGATGAACGATCTTTGTAACAAGAAAGTAATCTATTATATTTTGTCATCTGACTCGATTTTATAGCAAAAACTAATATATTTAATTTACTCTAAATGCAAGTCTAGACAATTATTTTAAAAGTAGCATTTAGAAAATATTAAAATCTTGTAGAATTCAAAGAATTAGTTTTATTCAATTTAAGATTATATTTTTATATTTTTTTGTAGATTCTTATTTATATTACATTACAAATTTAATTTTAATCTTCACGTTATTCTGTAATATCTCTAACATGATTAAAGGTGACCGATTATCTTAATATTAGATTTTATAGTTCATTGGTCTGTTTTTATTCCTGAAACATTTATCAAAATTGGCTATAAGGCCAATAAATGACATATCCAAGAAAATTGAATGAATAATGTAGTAACAGTAAATAACATCATCAAGTCATCACCTAACCCTAAGAGAAAGTGATATGGGCCAAATGTTGGTATATATATTATTTCAATGTAATTTTGTTTGAAGTAGCTTTTAATTTATTAAACATATTATTAAATATTTTTTCATTTAAAACCTAAATAATATTTACCAAAATCTGTATGTATAGTATAAAAAAAACGAATGTTATCGAATACATATTATTAGATATTATAATAAGTTGTAAAAAGGCAAAACTGTTATGTATACAGTCCACGACAAAAATAAGTATATATGCGCGTGCGCAGCATGATTAACAATCGGCACCATTTGTTAAAATTGTTGTAAGGCATTTTAAGATTAATGAACTTAAGTTCAAGTTATATTAAGTTCAAGTTCAGCGTAAATCTAAAAAAATACAGATAGGAATTTCATTTAGCTTAAAACTCAATTTTACTTTGATATAAGACCTTCCGTCTTATATTAAGGTCTATATAGACCAGATGTATCAAATTATATGTCAAAATAATTATAACTTAGGACTAGTTAGTCAACATAATACGTTTTGATATTGCTTTTGAAAACAAAAATAACCAATGTCAAAGCTGAAAAACAACTGAAACGATTTCAGGGAGCGTTATATAGAGTGGTATAAGTATGGATTTTATGTAACTATAATAATTTTGTTTTGTTAGGTTAGGTTTTCTCTAGGTGGATCGTGAAGAAAAAAAAACATAAACAATTTTTTTTTGTGGAAAAGGACAAACGAGCGTTCGGGTCACCTGATGGTAAGTGATTACCGCCGCCAACGACCCCGTGCAACACCAGAGGAGCTACAGGTGCGTTGCCGACCTTTACACATATTTAAGCAAAAATATATTAACACATAGTTTTTAATAATTTTATTGAATATATTATTTATAACATATCAAGTATACGCTAGTTGCCTTCATTGATATTATTAATACTATGATTTATTTAGTAATCTCTATATCTTATAAAATAAGAACGCATTTCGTCTCTGTCTGGCCTTTCTAAGCGATCTTCTTCTAAACCACCCAACGGATTTTGATGCGGTTTTCACCATTAGGTAGAGTATTTCTCAGGAAAGGTTTATATATAGTTTATTATATGTATATTTTAATGTAATTTGACATAAATATGATAAATGTGCATAAAGTCCTACCCGTTGAGAAACTTTCACGCATGCGCTGCTTTAATGTTGAGTCCTACATGAAAACAATGTACTAGAGTATTATTCCTCTTAATAAGATCTACAAAAAAGTCAGCGACAGCATATTTGTATCTTCTAAGGATAACATACAGTGAGCATATTTCTGTCTAAAAATAGTAATTTGAATATATTTTTTATTGTGAGGGATGTTTGTCCATAATGGTATCAATCCTTATCCTTTTAAATAGTTTATTAATTTTCTACGTTAAACGAAGATAAAATTTGCTCTTTACACTAATTTGAAATTACGAATAGGTTTAGAGAAAAAGGCATTTAATTATTGACACATCACGCCAGCTATAAACCGCAGTTTTGGCGCAAGTTTCATTTATTACCTTATTCTCAGCATATAAATAAGTATATTAGTTACGTTGGCCATTTAATGGAGATCAAAACTGTCTTCTACTGTTTTTCATTTTAATATGTACTTTAGAAGTTGTTACAATATCAAAAAATCCTTGCTGCGAAACGGCTCACCACATGCCATGCGTCCCCCCGCGCCCCGCGACTATAAGTAGATTTAGATGCGATTGTACGTATTGGATAATTAGAGTTTAATGTATTATTTCAGCGCGATATATTTAGTTTCATCTTTTTTGATTAGTAGGTAGTCTTTTGTTTATCAGTTCTTCCGTTTAAGTATCCTGTTGTTTATTTTGTTTACTCTTCTTCTGTTCTTTTATTATTATTTTTTACCTTTTTAAACATTTCCTTTTTTAATTTAATTATGCCACGAAAAAGTCGTTCATAGGTCGTAGAACAAGAAATGCAAATAAAAATCGTTTAAGTCTTACTAATGAAAGCGTAGAGGAGACGGAAATTAGACGGTAATTATATTTTCTATTATATTTAAATATATTTTCTTATTGTAAAGGATGTGTGTCCATAATGACATTAATCCTTATCCTTCTAAATAAGTTCTTAATTTTCTACGTTAAACAAAGATAAACTTTGCTCTTTACAATATTTCGCAATTACAAATAGTTTTAGAGAAAAGCTATATCGACTCATATTTAACCCTTACTTTCAGTATATATATATAAGTATAATAGTTACCTTTTGGCCATTTAATATAGATTAAAATGTTGTTTACTGTTTTTCATTTCAATAACTACGTTAGAAGATTAGTAGCATAGATTTTAAATTACGGTACTAAAAAAATCTTGCTGTGTAACGGCTCGCCGCCCACCACGCGTCCTCCCGCGCCCCGCAATCTTTTGCTTATAAAAATGGATCCGCCGCACCCGCCTGGCTTCTTTCCCCCGGGCATGGGAGGAAGGCCTGGACATCATGTTGCCCAAGGCTGGGAACCCTTTTAGCGCAGTCGCCAAGCTTCTCCAGTCGCACATCCACCCGCGAAGCGAACAGCTTGGCAAGCGGGTATACCACTCTGGTTATACTACGCCGCAACAGCGATCAACCGAAAGGAGAGTGCAATAGTAGTTTTCTTCGACGTAGCGCGCGTATTCGACCGCGTTGGCACCCGGGCCTACTTCATTAAGTGCTCAGAGCCGGCACCCCCCACCAGCACGTCGCGCATGTCTTTGCCTCCCTGCCTCAGTGACAGGACATTTTGCGTGAGAGTTGAGAGTTCGAGGTCTAGCAGGGACTCGATCGCTGCCGTTGTTGCCTAGGGCAGCATTTTATCACCTGCTCTCTACGCACTATACACTGATGACATCACAACGCCCTAACGAGTATTACTCAACGAGAAATCCTGCAGGTGGTCCAGAACCTCATCCTCCCTCCAGGAACACCACGCATCACCGCAACATAAAAATAGAAAGCCTGGAGGTACACATTGGTCGTCTCGCGTCCAACGCATTCCGCTGCGCCAATGTATCACCTGCACCTAAGGAGCAGCACTCCGTGGCATACCCGGCCGCCCGAGGTCCGACGTAAGACTACTTCCGAGGGACTTTCTATTCTCCTCCAAATCCGACTCCTTGCATTTGCATTGCCTTGAGCCTGGCATTGAACCTTGATCGTTTAAGATGGGCCTCCCTCAGGAAACCGAGGGTCTCTCCTGACTGAGTTGACCGCCTAGATGGCATTTGATAATCCTTCCAATTTCATACTGTGTCAACGCCCAGATTTCGTTCGGAGTTACTACGGAGATGGACGAGAGAATGCTTCAATACTGCGCCTGGCTCTATAGCAAAGTTAATTTAGAAGCGATTGCACGTATTTTGGAGTTATCCAATAATTATAATGTATTTCAACGCGACATAGTTGGTTACATCTTTCGTTTAAGTATTTTTGGGTAAGAGAATAGTAGGTAGTCTGTTGTTTATAATTTCTTTCGTTAAAGTTTTCTGTTGTTTGTGTCATTTGTTTAAGTGTGTTTTTTAAACAATTGGAACATCCTTATTGGAATTACGAAAATGCGGGTTGCATTAAGGTTTAAATAATTTTCACATTAGTAATCTTAAGTGTTTTGCAAACATAGGTACATTACATGAATAATTCAGTAGTTAAAGCGGGCGAAGCCGCGAGCGGGTCGCTAGTATTGTATAAACCACAAAGCTATATTATAAACAGTTTATGCAAATTAAGACTTTATATGTATAATACTAAAGTACAAAACCACAGTTGCATGATTATAACACCATGTCTCGTACATGGTGTAATACGTTCGGGGAATCCCAATGACGACACCTAAAGCGCAGTAGATTCAGCCAATCAGAAACTGCATGACAGTTTCTTTACAAGTCTCAAAATATTATAGAAAAAAATACTTAAAAATACATTAATAAAATGTCGTTAAGATAAAACAAGACATTTAATCTATTGTACAAAATACAACATTCTACGTTTTATTAAGGCTTAGAAAAAGAAAATTAAAATCTTCGATCTGAATCGCGCTAACAAAGTTTTTCGCGTTCAACTGTATAAATAATACTTCCCAAGAGTAACTTTCGAAACTTTTTTTAGTTTGACCGACGCTTTGGTTGTTACCTAACTCTCTGTGTATTTCCGGTGGGTTCCAGCACCCGTTGTGGCAATTACGACTGTCCAATGACTTCCCCATTCCTTGTTCCTTACAAAAGTCCTATAAAATTTAAGCCTTACAGATTTCTCCTTAAGGTCAGTTTGGGTGTTGGTTCAGCCACTCGGGATAACCGAATGAGTGGGTGGATAATACGACCAAGGTTGCTCGATGGTTGGGCAATAAAGCTTCTCTTAAGTGAGACTAAAGCCCTAGCCACGAGACACGGGATTTGTCGATGGTCTAGAATGCGATCGCCCGCCACAGTGGTACATTACTTGACTGTTGAAGCAATTTCTGTGTTTGATATATGAAGGGTCCTGTAGGAGGCACCCTGAGACAAATAACTGTCTTAATAGCCTCTTAAAATATCTGCTAAAAAAAAACCTTTTGCTTTTTTTACTCTTACATTAATGTTTTAATGAAAAAAAAATCATCTTATTTGTAAAATACTATTTTCTATCTGTAAAATATATATATTTTTTTTATTATAATTTTAACTAAGCACTACAGACACGTAGTCCGTACTTTTTTTTAACTTTTTCATTATTATTAGCTAATCATCAATTTTATATTTATCTGCTGCTTAAATAAGGCTTATAACTAGAGATAATTATCTAAATATGTAATTCCTAAGAAAGTCCAGGTATTTTTAGATTGCCTTTTTTTTTTTTTTGTAAATATTTCACTTACTATCTATTAACTTAATATCTATTACAATTTAACAATTTATATATTCTAAGTGCCTGTCGGAAGATGGATTCAGGATGTGGAGGGTATAACCGAAGTGGTCATAACCTCTACCAAAGAAGATATGACCGCTTCGTTTCTATCTTTAATGGCCATTTTTAAATTGTATTCCACAATGCCTTTCGTCGTTGCCATTGTTGCACTGCGGATCAGCCTTTTGACTCGTCTAGTCTTCGCTACCGCTGTAGTAGTAGCAGCTGTAAGTGTGTCGCGTTATTGCGACGACTGCGTGCGGGACGCTGTCATGCAGCTGTAATTTTGCCGACCTAATGTTCACTACTACTACCATCACGTTCGTCAGACCCTGAGCTTCGTGAATCGTTAACACCTTTGAACCTGTACTCACTCCATATCCTTGTTGAATCATGGAGTCTTTCTCCTCTTGTGTAAAAGTGAGGTAGAAGGTGTTTTTTAGGTCTTTTGGTACCGGCGTCGCTTTGATGTTTACAATATGAAGAGAGTGCACTGCCCTTTTTGCTGAGTATATACCGCAGTATATTTCTCGTAGGGCGTAAGCGACGTCCATGGGGCTTCTATGGGTACACAGTAGGTTTTTGCTGATGCTTAGCATTTGGGATGGACTGCGGTAAAGCATATTAAAGAGATTCTCCCGGTCAATATAGGGAAGTTGATTTACATCTCCGATCAGTAGTAATTCTTCTACTCGGAAGATTCTAGCAGCCGTCACTATTGCTCCAAAATGATTCATCAGGGCTTCGTCTACCATAAGGCGCTTGCACCTTTCTGATTTTCTGACCCCGTTAACCAATATTGAAGCGATAGTGCGAACCTTACTTTTTGCTAAGTTCCCTATATTTACCGACAGTTTCTCTCGGAGTTCTTTGGCTGCCTCTGTGGTAGTGGTGACAATAGTGTCTTTATTCAAGTCAAAGTGTTTTAGAATCCAAGTTGTTTTACCGCATCCGGGGACCCCATTGACCCACTGCATCCCAGGTACCTCCCATTCCGCTGATGATATGGGTTCTAGAGTGTTGTCGAAGTTTCTGGCCATCTCTAGCATTTTATCCTCTAGCATCACTTTCGTGCACTTGGCGACGACAACAATGGGATTATTATCAGTTAAGTTGAATTTGAGGTTGCCTGTTTGTCTGGTTTCCTCTTTATCTAACTCCACAAAGCCAACTGCAGCATTATACGCCGCCATGTAACTGCCGTTCATGTTGCCTGTAATGGTTTGGGCGGTATCATTGTTATATATGGCGGCTTCTGCCTCCTTGAGCTTTACCTGCAGGATCGAGTATTCTCCCTGAAAGGCAAGCATTATTTCCTTGCAAGTTCTGAGCTTTACTTCTTTAGTAGCTTTAAGGACTGCGAGGAATTCAAGAAAAGCATTCTTGTAGTGGTCTTTGTATCCCATGATCGGTACCAGGTTGGGTGTTTTTACTTGATTCATAGCCGCTCTTGTTAACTTTGGCCATGTTTTTACAGCGGTAGTCTTTGCAGAGTCTCTTGCGATATTATCTATGGCCATCACCTGGGTTTCATGTATTGATGGTTTCCTCCTACCTAATAAGTTTTCAACGGCAGTTATAAAGGCGCTGCATGCACCTCTTGCAGCAGTGTGTTTCGGTTTGTTTCCTGCACGTTTTGCCTGTTCCTCTGCTGTCTTACGTTAGTACAGTTCTGAGCCGCTTTCGATGGTCACAATGGTAGATGGGGGGTTTACTTTCTGGGTGCTCAAGTGATTGAGTTTTAGGTAACTGAGATCTTCACCTCTGTCCTCATACGCTATCATCTCATGTTGTTCTGAGGCTTTTATGCATCCCAGTCGGTCTGCGACTTCTCCTTTATTATAGTCAACGACCATAGCGTCTACACTTATCACACGAGCTCCCTGTCCTGTAATTTCACTTACTACTGTAAACAGTTCCTGTGAACGTTCGAAGGGCGTCCGTTCCCCCCAATCGAGCAGTATGACCAATTTGTTCTTTGATCTCACTACTCGACAGTTTATGCCTCCAGTCGTCCTTATCGGTAGCGCTTCGTATATTTTTCGTCTTACTGCCGTTCTTTTAGTGCTCCCGTTCAATAAACAAGCTAGACCAGGTGAAATTGCAATAAATGTATTATTTCTAGATCTGCAAAAGCTTATGCCTAACCTTTCAGTACTGTCATCCATAAAAAGAGCTACTCCTTTAGTTCGTAATGTCGGTGTACCCATTTCGGCTTGTTGCAATAACTGGATCATTGTAGTATATTGTGTATGTTTTAATGTATGTGACGTTTTTGTGAGATGCGGGTGAGTTTTGGAGCTTACTTTTGCAGTATTTGTAAGTGGTGCGTATAGAGTACGTGAGTCTCTTTGTCCCAAAGAACTATTCCTATTGCATGCAATACGAAAGGCCTTTTCAGCGTAACCGAGGAGCGCTTGCCGGGAGTTTGGATCTGCCATGATGCTTGGAAGATCGACCTCGGTTAGGTCTCTATCGATTGCCATTTCAAGTTCGAAGCGGGCGGCAGCATATCTGGGGCACTCCAATAATATGTGCTATACCGACTCTGTTGTATTCTCATCGCATTCACAGCTTGATGAATCTTTCAACTTGAATCTGTGCAGGTACTCTGCTGTACCTCCATGACCCGTCAACATTTGCACCTGTAAAGGAGTAAATCCTGTCGTCCTTACTATTTTGTAGGCTACTTCTACATCTGGCAGGAATTTTTTGGTAACTGCCCCCGTCTGGGATGATTCATATCTGTCCTGCCATATGCCAACGGACTCTTCCCTGATTGATCTTTTAACATATGACAAGGGGATTTTCTCATAGTCGCAGATAGTACTTGTGAGTGCCGCGCTTTTTGCCAGTTCATCGGCACGTTCATTCCCTGCAGTACCCACGTGTGCCCTTAACCAGAACAGTCTGACTTCTCTTCCTTCTGCTCTGATTTTCTTTACGTTCTCCATTATTATATTTGCTAGGGGATGTCTCGAGTTCGGATTTTTTAGAAGTTCCAATGACGACTTAGAGTCACTGAATATATTGACTACTTGATCATCACTATGAACTACTTTTTGTGTCGCCCTAACTAAAGCATATAGCTCAGATTGGAAAACTGTACAATTTGGATGCAGGTTAAATTTTTCATTACTGATCTCTTTTCCTTCCTCCCATCGAGATAAGGCTGCACCTACTTTCCCCTCAATTTTGCTACCGTCGGTGAAGATCTGAGGGCCCTTAGGTAAAATATTATTTCCAACAATATTGTCATGCTGTACCCCGCACATATCAGAATAGACAGAGGTAACCTAGTGTTGAGACACTCTGTTTCCCACTCTTCGCCTCATTTGAATGAAAATAATTTATTCTTTCGAGTGGGAACGCTGCGATCTTCAAATTAATATTACCTCCTTATAAAACAAAAAACATTTAATATCCCCAAGAGATTTAATCTTGTTGAGTAACATTGAAATATTACATCCATAAACGCCTGTGACGAAGTTTGAGTAAAATTAATAATACTGAATTTTTAAAACCATATTTGTTAAAGTGTTAAACTTTATTGCTTACTATATTGCGTGAACTATACTGCTCCTAACAATTAATTTAATTTTCCAATTTCTTTTGCGTATCACAATAGGTCAATGAAATTTTAAATTGCTCTAGTTCCTTTGTGATTTTGAGCTTTGCTTTTTCAAAACAGTAAACTGTTTAGATTCGGTTGCGTCACTCCGCTTTAAAAAGCGATTGGACCTAGAATAATTAAGTTTGCTTCGAAAAACATGCTCAAGCCATTGTAAGAGACAAAGAAAGAAAATGAATAATTTATAAATAGCAGATATAGTTTCACTAAATATTTTTTATAAGATTATTATAATTTTGCTATTTTTTTTCAACTTTACGCTGTTTCCCGCACGTAGCAGGGTAGGCAGAGGAAGCTTAGTGTTAAGACACTAAGCTCTCCACTTCGTTGAGTGGCCTAACTCAACTCTATGTTTTGCCTCGATACCCCAGCGAAAAAATCTAAATATTGAATATTTAATTTCCTCGAATGGGAATCGAACCCATAACCTGTCGCGTTTACAGTCGCACACTAGAGCATCTATTTTCATCTTAACGCCGTATTCCGCATGTAGCAGGGTAGATAGTGAAGAGGCCTAGTGTTAAGACCCGCCACTCACTAGTTTCCATTTTACATACTGAAGTCAGCAGGCATTGCGTGTTGAGTGGCAGAACTCAACTCTGCGTTTTTGCCTCGATACCAAAGGGAAGAAATGAAAATATTAAATATTTCATTTCCTCGGATGGGAATCGAGCCCATAATCATGCTATGACTGGCCTCATCACTAGTTGATAGTATATAGTATGCTACTTTGGTTATATTTACGAATGTTTATTTCGGAGTAGGCGTTACTTTGATTCTTTTTATTGAATTAAAAACGGAGAGTATCGAAAACAAATTCTTTATGCCTATCTTTCTACGAAAATAGCGTGATAAAAATATATACTCGTAAATATGTTTAGACCAGCGAATATAAGAAACAGAACATACTTCAATTTGCATTGTAAAATCTTACATTCATATATGTAAGTAAACCTAAAATATCTTCAACAAAGGGTTTCTCTTTACAGAGGTATTTAGCAAATATTTTCTGAATTTTTAGTTTGTTAGACCAAAAACACGTGGAGTGGCAACTGTGGCTAATGAATTTGTAGGGTGCCCGGCAGAGGGATTAAAAGGATTTTTTTTTGGATATTTCTTTTGACATAGAGCTTTTATGTGACTTTTAATAACCGTTGACTCTACTAACGTTTATTAATATTATATTTATATAGTAAATGCTTACGTGGACTTCAAGACATAAAATGGAAAATCTCGTTTTGTCCCCTCTCTCATGGGAATTCCGGGAAGTCCTCTCGTAGTGCTCTCAATTTGTACTGGAATATCAGGTTGATACTTGGCTTGGTGCCTGGTGGTAGAAAATTGCAAGTCAAATTTAGACCTCAAATTTAATCCTTAGTGAAGAGTCAAAAAAATCTAAATTATCAGTTATCTATATATATGGATATTATAAAAGTATGATTGGCATAATATTTTTTTAATGTAATCCATGGAAACTTTGTTTTTGGTATCATTTTATGTATTTTGTAATAATTTATTCTACCATTCTTTTTAAAAATTGAATAAATATGTAAGCTGGGCCCGCTATTAGTTATCATTACGTATCCGCACTTTGCGTGGTAGGCGGTAAAGTGATAAGATATTGCTAGTTATTAACTTTACTATAAATTTACTGAGAATAATAGTGTTAAATCTTTATTTATTTATTTTTTTACTATTTTTTCACTTTACCGTTAATTAAAATTTTATAAGTTAAGTTTATTTCTAACATCATTACAAATCTTTTTGGTTTTTTAGAGTTGTTAAATCTTCATTTATTTTATTTTTATTTATTTTTTTACTATTTAACTTTACTGTTAATTAAAATTTTATAATTTAAGAACAATTCTAACATAATTACAAATCTTTTTGGTTTTTTTGAGTTTATATATATCGTGGTTTTGTATAAATTTTTAAATAGTAATAAATTTACAAAAAAAATGCTTGAGGCCGTGTTTTCTTTAATTAAACAAAAAAGATTAACCTTACCACAAATAAATATTAAAATTTAATTTGGCATACGGCAAAATAAAGTTAATAAAATATAGAATGCAGGCATAATAGCATTAACTTCACACACTGGCTGTTCTGAATAATTTATAGTCTTAGGATGAGGTCCGGTATCTCTTGGTTTATCACATCTAAAAACCTTTGAAACCTTAAGTTTAAAGTCTAAAATTGCGTAAAATATATGTTAATTACAATTTTGCATATATATTCACAGGGGATTTTTTTTACTTGAATTGAACTCTATTTTTTATGCCATAAAGTTTAAAATTAATTGGTTTTAACGAAAATTTGGCTAAATAGCCCACCGAAAGTATCAGGATAGGAGTATCAGGATTAATGCTCTTTTTGAATATTTAAAGGGACTGTTAAACTTATTTCTTGTAATAAGGTGTAAGGTGGGTAGTTGATCCTGTGGCTGAACAGGCCATGGGAGTTGGTAACGTAATTACTTAATTAATATTACAAAATGTGTGAATTATTCCTAAGGAAGGTCAAGGTTCGATCTTGGGTTAGGTTTGTCGATGTTGGGGTGCGAAGTCGGATAACCTCCACGTGTGTGCGCTTGCTGTTGGCCCTTTTCAAATGCTTGTCATTCGGGGAGGACGAGCAGTATAGCGTACCGGTGCACCCTGGGCGGCGAGTAATTATTACCCACAGGATCCGTCCTTGGGTAATGATTGCTCGTCGGCTAATAATCCGACGCGACGGTGTTCTTTCGCGTGTTCCTCTGACTAGCAGAGGACACAGTGCGAGGAACTGGGAGGGCGCGCGTGGTGTGTACTCACACTACCGCCACGCAGGCGCAGTGATATGTGCCAGCGCCGATTATATCGGAACTCCATGGTGGCGTATTAGGCTTATCCAAGTACAGGGGGCACTGCTTGGATGGACCGTTTTTCCCCCATACTCGTGGGAACAATATGGAGAATTTTAAAACAACAAACAAAAACGATGGTGTGGGAGTTAAGGAGTCCGCTTCGGACTCAGGGACAGTGCAGCGTACAAGACGTAAGCGGCCTTTGGCCGACAAATCTAGGAAAAGTGGAGATGACTCCGGCTCAGACACTGAGGCAGCGCATGCTGACAAATGTCACACGGCGAGAAGGGGTAGGCCCGCCAAGTCCCGTGGTACCAGACAGGCGCGGACTCGTAAAGAGCAGAATTTATGCGAAGGAGATAAGCGAGAAGAAGATTTCGAGCAGAGTTTGTCTGACTGGGCAAGCCAGCAAGACAGGTCCGCTCAGACAACAGACGCAGAGAGCATACCAGCAGTAGACGAGAGGAAAGACACCTCACAGTGTTCGGCTGAGGAGTTGCGTACATATGCTGGACGAAGTACCGCCTCCATATTGGAAGTGGCTACGAAATCTAGCCATCTTAAGGGCACATACGTGCGTAAACTTAAAGACGCAGCTGCAGCCCTAACCGACGTTGTGAACCTGCTTGCAACTCGTACGGAGAGTAACGAAGTGCATCGATTACGGGAGGAGAACCGGCGTCTCGGAGAAGTAGTAGAGAAACTCCGCGAAGAGCTTAATGCTCACCGTAAGGACATTCAAGGTCTAAGAGTGACACTTGCAGCCAATAGAGAAATACCGCAGACTAATTCATCGCCGGCAATTAATGAAGACATGATTGAGACGCTAAAAATCTCTATCATATCGTCCATGAAGACGATGATAGACGCCCGTTTTGCCGGTATTGAAGAGCGTCTCCTACCGGCAAAGAACATGCGTCCACCATTGGCAGCAGACGCAATAAACTCTCCCCGCGCGAGATCTTTGAGAGCGGCACTGCCTCCACCAGATTTAGAGGCAGTTGCATCTGAAGACAAAACTAAACGTAGACCGAGACGTAAAAATGCCGCAGGTCGCGCTCAAGTTTTGCCAGTAGAGGAAACTGCGCCGCAGGCTATGTCATGCATAGAAACCTCCGCGTCTACTAGCAATTCAGTACAAGCCTCAAATGCTGAGCCTGGGGATAAAGAGGGTGGATCTTGGATTACAGTAGTGAAGAGGGGAAAAAAGAACACTAAAACCTCTGCTCCCAAGAAGCCCCTACCGCCTAAACCAAAAGTGGCTAAACCACCCCGAACTAAGGCAATTATAATCACTTCGACGCCGGAAGCTATTATAAAGGGTGTGTCTTATGCTCAAACTCTAGAGAGAGCGCAACAAGGTGTGGACCTAGCGCAGCTCGGTATCTCCCAGGGATTGTCCATACGCCAATCAATCTCGGGTGCCCGTCTGCTTGAGTTATCCGCTGTGCATACTTCGGAGCAGGCGGACAAGCTTGCGGAACGTTTACGAGTCGTATTAGAGGGAGTGGCTGTGGTAACTAGGCCCTACAAGCACTGCACTCTGAAGCTAGTGGGCCTTGATGACTCCATCACTAAGGAGAAGATAGCAAATGCTGTGGTTAGTGCCGGAGGTTGTCTTGTCGACACTGTCACGGTATCAGAAGTGATCCATGGGTCTAGAGGCTCAATGACAGCCGTTGTAAGATGCCCATGTGAAGCACTTAAGGCTATAGTGGAGAAAGGACGGATACTAGTTGGATGGAGCGCTGCCAAGGTCCAGGTGCTGGAAGAGCGCCCTTTGCGCTGTTTTCAATGCCTAGCATTAGGGCATCCTAGACTGCGGTGTCCATCTGAAGTCTCTAGGGAGAACCTCTGCTTCCGTTGTGGATGTGAGGGACATAAGGCGTATGCTTGCCGGGCCAAGCCTCGGTGCATGGTATGCACTGACGCTAAGAAGCCGGCCGATCATGTAATGGGTAGCGCAAAATGTAATCCACCGCCCATCAAGGGAACGGAAACATTAAGGGCAGAAGCCTCTACTAAAGCCGGAAGCCATGAGCATCAAGAAGAAGGTATTATGTCCTCATAATGGATAGACACCAAATTTGCTTCCTTCAGAGTAACATCAATCACTCTGCTGCAGCACAAGATCTTCTGGCTCAGTCAATGGCAGAGTGGTGTATTGATATTGGAGTTATCTGCGAGCCATACTTTGTCCCCAATCACTCAAGATGGATTGGTGACTTAGATAACTCAGTCGCGATTATAACTGACAGCAGCACTGGCTCGTCTCTTTCACCGTTGGAGACGGGCTCTGGGTATGTTGTGGCAGGATGGAGGCAGTATGTCATTGTCGGCATTTACTTTTCCCCTAATCGTAGCTTGGCAGAATTCGAAATTTTTCTCGATTCTGTCAAAGCGGCGATTTTTCGACAGTCGTCGAATAAGATCTTGGTCCTCGGGGATTTCAATGCCAAGTCTCGAGCATGGGGAAATGTCACTTCTGATAGCAAAGGCAAAGCAGTTCAGGTATGGGCTTTGCTGTCTGGACTGTCTCTTTTAAACATGGGATCGGAGCATACTTGCGTGCGACATAACGGTGGTTCCGTGGTGGATTTATCGTTTGCTAGCCCTTCAATAGCTTGTAACGTCTCAAGCTGGAGAGTGGAGAAGGAGGTAGAGACATTGTCGGACCATTTATACATCAGGTTTGAGGTGCCCACTCAGGCGGTGTCAATGGTTCGCACCAGAGGTCCTTCTCGTAGGTTTCCTAGATGGGCTCTTGGCCAGCTTAATATAAATCTAGCTAAGGAGGCGGCCATTGTGGCAAACTGGAGTTTCCAAGGAAGTGTGGTAGGTCCAAGCTCAAATATTGAGGAACTGGCAGGTCGAATGCGCGACCAACTTACAAAATTGTGCGATGCGGCAATGCCGAGAGCTCGGCGGCGGCTACGCTGTCGTCAAGTCTTTTGGTGGACAACTAAAATCGCCGAAATGCGAGTGTCCTGTAATCGTGCTCGGCGGGCATACACAAGATGCAGGAGAAGAAATGGTATTGATTCTGCTCTTGAGGACCAGCTTCGGATTGCCTACAAAGCCGAAAAGAAAGCTCTGCAGCTCGCTATTAGGTTGGCAAAAGATCAGAGCCGACATGAACTTCTGGCTACCCTAAATAGGGATCCCTGGGGTCGCCCCTACCTTGGTGCGCGGAATAAACTCCGTGTGCAAAGCGCTCCACTGACTGAAACCTTGCCGATGGATTTTCTCCTGCGTCTTGTAGTGGAATTGTTTCCGGAGCCGCCTAGGTACATTCCCCCTAGTATGGCCCCTTCCTCAGCACATGAGGAAGTGTCGGTGGTTCCCCCCATAACTCAGGGGGAAATGGATATGGCGCTCAGGAGACTGAGGAGCAAAAAGAGGGCACCGGGACCAGATGGTATTCCAGGTAGAGTTTTGAGTATTGCCCTGGAATACCTAAGTGACAAACTTCGGGAACTTTTTGACCTGTGCCTTTCAGCGGGGCAGTTTCCGAAGACATGGAAGGAAGGAGGATTATGCCTATTGCTCAAGAAAGGTCGTCCTCTGGACTCTTCTTCTGCATATAGGCCAATAGTGCTGCTGAATGAGACGGGTAAGCTGTTTGAGAAGATCATCGCTTCCCGTCTTATTCGGCACCTAGAGGAGGTAGGTCCGGGTCTTTCAGAGGCTCAGTTCGGGTTTAGGGCCGGTCGGTCAACAGTCGATGCCCTGAACGCCCTGAAAACTCGGTCGCTGGCCGCGTCGGCAGAGAGAGATGTTCTTCTCGCCGTCTCGTTGGACGTGGTCAACGCCTTTAACAGTCTGCCGTTTGAGACGTTAAGAGAGGCACTTCGGTACCATGAGGTGCCTCTCTATCTCCGGCGGCTGTTAGATGACTACCTCCAGGACAGAGTAGTTGTATGGATTGGGGGTAATGGTCGGATCGGTCGACGACGTGTCGGTTGCGGGGTTCCACAGGGGTCGGTGTTAGGCCCGATACTGTGGAACATTGGTTATGACTGGCTCCTTCGTGGTCGTCTTCCCCTTGGGATGAATATCATCTGCTATGCGGATGATACTCTTGTCACGGCCCGAGGACCGTCCTACCAGGACGCGGCACATTTGGCTGAAGCTGGCACCCACCTTGTGATCGACCGCATCAAAGCGCTGGGTCTGGAGGTCTCCATGTCCAAAACTGAGGCCCTCCTTTTCCATGGCCCGCGCAAAGGTCCCCCACGCAGAGCTACTCTGCACATCCAGGGACAGGAGATGGAGGTAAGGACTCAGATGAAGTATCTGGGTCTGACCCTAGACGGTCGATGGTCATTCAAGTCGCACTTCGCTTTGCTTGCACCGAAGCTTGTGAACGCAGCCGGGGCCCTTGGTAAGTTATTGCCGAATGTGGGAGGGCCGGATTCTCCATGCCGACGGCTTTATGTCGGTGTGTTGAGATCCATGGCACTGTACGGTGCACCTGTGTGGGCCGACGCTCTCATCGCTTACAATAAAACCCAATTGCGGAAAGCGCAGCGGGTCATAGCGATGAGAGCTATACGGGGATATCGTACAGTGTCATGGACGGCGGCTACACTTTTGGCCTGCGATCCTCCATGGGAGCTACAGGCGGAAGTGCTTGCCAAGGTTTATGCGTTTCGTGCAAGTGAGCGGTCGCGAGGTGAGCAACTATCGGCAGAGGTTATCGCGCGGATAAGAAGAAGAGCGGACGAAGCCATGATCCGGCGATGGAGAGAAGACCTAAGGACTCCGGCGGCAGGCCTAGCGACGGTGGAGGCGGTCCGCCCCTACCTTGAGCGCTGGGTCAAAAGAGGTTTTGGGGTCCTGACGTTCAGGCTGGTGCAGGTACTGACGGGGCACGGTTGCTTCGGCAAATACCTGCATCAAATTGCACGTCGGGAGATGTCGCCGGTGTGCCATGAATGTGATGCCTCCGTTGATTCGGCGCATCACACTCTGGCCGAATGTCCCGCTTGGTCCCCACAACGCCATGCCTTGATGGCTGTAGTAGGTAGGGATCTCTCACTGTCCAGTGTGGTGGGGGCCATGTTGGATAGTGAGAGTAACTGGTCTGCAGCAGCCTCCTTCTGCGAATCTGTTATCGCACTGAAGGAGGCCGCGGAGCGGGTGCGCGAGTTAAGCGCGAATGCAGACCCGCTCCGTCGACGTAGGCCAGGGAGTAGGAGAAGGCAGTATGCGCAGCTCCAACTCCCCGGATCCTAGAGGAGCTACTGCGGGAGGGTCTGGGTGATCCTCCTGCAAATCATCGAGGCAGAGCAGGAGCCCTAGGAGAAACCCCAGGGCATCCTGAAGGCGACGGTGGCCCGCAATAGGCGGGCCTTTCACCGAGGCGTCGTAGTAGTATGCGCGAGCGATCCTGCGGCGTCTCATTTTGGTGGAGAGGGTTTCCGCTGGGTTTTAGTGGGTAGGATCGGATTCACCGGTGAGTCCCACAGTACCGCTCATCCGTGAGGCACTGGCCTTCCGTATGAGCGGTCTGCGTAAATGCATTTCCCAGCGATAACAAAAAAAAAAAAAAAGGTTTGTCGATGTTAAAAATTTTTTAAATTATTTTTAAAAATCTTTTATGGGTCTGAGTATACGTGTATACAATAAACTTCCGCAGTGTATTCTAAGTTTGCCACTACCACAATTTAAAGTAGCTTTAAAAAAATACTAACAAGTAAAGCTTATTACACTGTTCAAGAATATTTAGAAGATAAACATGTATGGAATTAATGTCTATTGAATGTGATGAAGGATCGCTGCCAGATATTTATTTTATTACATATAAAATAATACCATTGACTTTGAAAAGAGCAACTGTTGAGTTTCTTGCCGGCTCTTTTCAGCAGAACTGCCTTCCGCACCGGTGGTAGCTTTTTTTTTGTTTACATATTCATTCGACGATTCAAAAGTGCTTATACGAGTTTATTTGAATAAAGAATATTTTGAATTTGAATTTGAATTGTATTATCATTGATGATCTAGCTATCATCGAGTTATTCTGATCAGAAGTTTTACTATACCATTTAAACTTAGTATTATATTATTTGTACTTTTTAGTGCACGATAAAAGCGTGGAGGCCAGTCGTGGGTCATAAGTATAAATTCGGCTGAAAATGGGGAAAAGAATATTTTAACACTAGGTTCCCTCTGCATGCCCTGCTATGTGCCAGATAAAAAAAAGTAACAAAATAAATAAATTGTTACATACATTTGTTCTTGACTTGTATTAAGAATTAAAGACCTTCAACCATTTATTATATCGAAATTGAGAACACAAAATGATGAAACAAGTTGCAGACGACTTTGCAAAGGGCTATTTAATTACTTTAGGATCCCAGTTCAGAAAGTACATCTCTTTGTAGTTTACTAAAATATCTTGGCCTGTCTAGAATTGTCATCCGTTAGTTCTGGGTCGTCCTTCGAATGGTGTTATTAGAGAATAATTTCGAATTTGGCTAGTTAAAGGCAGTGGATGTGAGTTTAAGACGGCCTCTTAAGTTACACTTGGATTGCGATACCCAGGCATTATTTCTAGCCCCTCGAGTCCCTTGAGCCTTTTGCAATGTGACGGCACGATAAATTCATTTTTATATATTTTATATGAATTATTTGTACATTATTAGCAACACAGTGTCAAGACACTCCGTTGTCCACACAATGACCAACTTTCGACACATTTCTACAACGATCCTTTTAATGATAATTATATACTGTATACTTTATATGCGAAATTATGGCTATAGCGCAAAAGAATGTTTTACGCTTTTTTCTACATAGTAAAGAAATAGAAAAAAATCTAGTGTTCGTTAGTGTTTCTAGTGAACATACTCCGTTTTCAAGTTTTCATCCGCAATCAAGACAGTGTTGTGTGGCGGAACTCAACGCGGCGCTGTATCTAGCAATAATGGAGAAATGAAAATAATTTAATTATAATAATTTTCATTAGTGGAGGTGGGACGCGCTACCAAAGCGCTTACAGTAATAGTTGGAAGCTATCCTAAGACGGCCTAAATGATATTTGAAACACTGTAACAATTATTCTTGAACTCTAAGTTCAATTAAAAGTATTTTAATTACAGATGGCTGCGACGGTGACGACAAATTAGTAACTATTCGAATAATTAAAAGGTTAGAATTTTGAGACGAACAATGTGTCATTTTACTAAATGCTAAGTAAGGATCAGGGCCTCTGCAGGAAGGAAATATTTTCTTTATCTTGATTTTTTTCTTGTATTTTATTGTTTAAGTTATCTTATAACCTGTTCGACCAGAGGGATTTTGTCACCGTTATTTTACTATTATACATAATCTCTATATATAATAAGACAGTCAAAATATTTTGTCTGTACATTTAGTAATTTTGACTGAAATGGATAGAATAATAGAAAGCAAAAATATTTTTTTTTAATTTCTTGTCTGTCTGTCTGTCGATATATTTATGTCCACATTTTTCTCTGTACTGAACCGATTTACTTAAAAGTTTCACCAATTGCTTTGTTTTAACTCAACTTAAGTACTAAAGTTTAGTTCATCAAAATTGGTTCATTAAAAAAAAAGTTATCGTCATTTGAATGAACTCAAGGCATTAGTTTGCCTGCGAATATTATATAGCAATCGCGCTGGTGAGATTCCTGGCTAAATAATGACATTCGAAACGTCTTGATTATATGATTGTTGATAAAAATATATATTTTTGAAGCACTATTATACAATATTTTATACAATAAAGTAAAGAAAATTGAATTTTTAGCGGAGATTACCTTCATAAATCATAACAGTTAAGCTTAAATCGTAATTAATTCAACACAGAGATAAAGAACGATTTGATCTTCAAAGAGATATCAAACAAATATATAGATTTTTTGGTTCGTTCGTTCGTTTGGAATAAATCTATATAAAAATGCCTAAAAACATCCTTTCTACGTGTACTCTGTAATAACTACATATTTACCAATTGTACATTTAGCTAATAATATGTGTAACTAATTTAAAAACTGTACAGGAGTTAATATGCAAGCTTTACAGTTATTTTACAAAGAATATTATGAATCATTACCCAAATCAATAATTTAACATTTAAGGCTGTTTTTGAAGCAGTACATTAAATTATTAAGTGACATCAGCAAATTTAACAGAGCTTTAAAAAACATAACATAGGTAAAAAGAACGTAATGTTACAAAAATATATACATATAATAAATAATTAGCTTTATGTATATTTTATGAATATCAAATATCAACATTACTCATATTTTTTTAGTTCGAAACAATCAAAAATTCATATAGAAGTTACGATAATGTCGTAAAAAAATCATATTAGAATATTACAGATTAAAGTAATAAAAAAATCATATTAGAAATCATTAGAGTTGTCAATCAATTCTGCTTATTAAATCAATAATCATTCTTTCATATTTTCAATCAATCATATTTTAAGCGGGCGAAGCCGTGGGCGGGACGCTAGTATTTAATATTTTTGTTAATACAATAATGCTAATAAAAGGTTACATTATGACGTGTAGATTGCCTATTTCATTTGTCAATAACGTTCATTATAAATTCCAAAAGGTGTATAATCTTAAAAGAACACAGTAATCGTAATACATGAATAGATCAGTCGTGACAAGATCAGTCGGGGCGCAGGGGCACAAGTGTGTGACCGTAAACGGGACCGGTTGTGGGTTCGATCCCCTCTCGAGGAAATTAAATATTTACTTTCCTCGAGAGGGTTTTATTTTTTCATTTCTTTGCCCTGGTGTCTAGGTAAAGCGCGGCATTGAGTTCCGCCACTTAAAACTATGTCTCCAGAACTCGGCGGATAATGCACAGCGGAATGTCTCAACACTAGGTTCCCTCTGCCTATCTTGCTGTGAGCGGGATACAGTGTGAAGTGTTTTTTTTTGTTAAGCACGGGTTTTTGTTGTGCTTAATCATACAAATTTAAACTTCACGTAAAGTATATTGCCAGAAATATAATTTCTGTTACTACTTACAATTTTTTTATTGCTACTTACCCCCAAATTAGTGAAACCCTCAAAGGAGAATAAAACCAATAGAAATAAACCGTTGCTACGCTTTCGTTTCATATAGAACGCAGGTACTGGAGGCATAAGCAACGAACGACCGGCAACGAAATACCGTGTACGGTGAAACCGAGTTAGCTCCTTATGTAGTAGAGTATGGAGTGGTAAAGTAACATAGTTACGTCAAAACAAGGTTCTAAAATGTGATATTAATAATCTTCCACCGTAAGCTTCTTAAGATACCTTGATGTTGGTAGCTTACGACATAGTTTTACTGGACTCTATTGCTTAGTTCACATGTCTATGCAAGTACGTATGGTATTCGAAGCTGTTTAGGCGCAGTGGAATAGCGTGTAAACACGGGGATTGTGAGTTAGTTTCCACTTGAAATTAATATTTGTATCAAATTAAAGATTTATTTTTCTGTCCAAACATAAAAAAAAAACATATGTTTCAGCTTCACGCTGTATACGGTATACCGCACATAACCGAGTAGGCGGAACCTGGGAACCTAGTGTTAAGACATAAGTATTATTAGTAAAAACATTAAATAACTTAAATACTTTAATAATTAATTTGCCGTTGCCATTTTTGAATTTAATATTTAACTTTCATAAAATTTACCGTGTAAATTTATATAATGAAAGGGCCCGTTGCTCTATTCCTAGTTTCTGACTTGAAACTATGATAAAAGTTATATTAAGCTAAGAAAGCTGACGGCGATTAGTGCGGCACCTCGTTAAAGAAAATGATTTTGTTAACGGCGCGACGTACTTTTTTACTTACAATGTTAATTTTAAGAGATTTTTGCTGGATTTTTAAAATTAATAATTTAATTTGAAATAGATGTTTTACAATTATTACGAATAAATTATGTTTAGTTATTTATTTGATAATGCTATCTATGATTTAGTATTTTAGTAATATATGATTTAAGCAACTTCCTATTAGGGCTGTCGAAGCGCATCGTGAGTTCGATTTCTACTCAGCGTATTGAATGATATGAATTGTTTTCCTTTTCTTGCTCAATACATTATATCTCGAAAATTGAGACAGAAAGTGAAGAATGGGTTCTCTCCGTCTACTCTGTGACGTGCTGGATATAGCGTAAAACAAATTAATATTTTAAATATTTTAGAAAACTTCTATAGCAACCATTTACAGAATCTTATCGTAAAGTAATAATTTTTTTGCGTCACTCAACATCTCTAAATCATACTAAAATTGGGCGTTACGGGGAACGAAATGTCTTAAAACTACGTTCCCTCTGCTTACCATGTTATATGCGGTAAAAGCGCTTGCATAGCTTTTTATTAATTTTTTAATTGATGTAAATTTTTAAGTAATCCATGTTTTATGTAATTATGTACCATACCATACCATATGTACCATAGTAATTATGATATCTTCAGACGATCAGCTAAGAAAGCAATTTGGCTCGGTTATGGCGTGTAATGGAGGATTAAACATGGGGTTGAATGGGGCTAACGATCGAAACCGAAGGCATCCGGAAACTTATTGATATAGTAATATATTGATATGTTAATGTTATTATAGAATATTCTAATTTAATATAGGATGGTGTCGGTTTGATTCCTTCTTGAGGGTTAATCCCTCTTTTTATTTAATCTTCTTGCTGTAACGCTGTATCCAGCAAATAGCAGGGTAGTTAGAGGGAACTTAATGTTAAGACAATCTATTCCCTATACACCGCCGAATGTTCGAGTTATTGCCTTTGAGTCAAACCGCACTTTTCCTTTTATCGGAGCTAGGAAAAAGAAAATAATTTATTCGTCGGGTGAAAATCGAACCCACCGTCGTTGCGTTTACAAACACGTACTGAGGCTTCACTGTCGGCCATATTCGATATTTTTTTGTTTAGGTTTTATTTTCAATATTATTGTTATTGCATATCATACTCGCGGTCCTTGTTCATATTAGTTTTTTAGTACAACAAATATGAAAAACAAATAAATATACATATATGACGAGTGTCAGTTATATTGCGTTGCACATCACGTACCTTCTACACTTTGTTATGACCTAACAAGTCTTTGTAACCGGTGTAATTTATTTTCGTTGAATTAAGATGAAATGTTATTTATTTCGTTTTAACGCCCTTGTTGTTTAGGCGATTTTATTGTGCACGTCTGTTTGCAGTTCAAACTTTTTAGCGAGTACACGCGTGTGAATGTAAGAGAGATAGGTTGTGGGTTCAATTTCCACTCGAGGTAATGAAATATTTAATATTTTCATTTCTTCGCTCTGGTGCCGAGGCAAACCACGGCGTTGAATTAGGCGGAAAGTGGGGAGCGGAGTACCTTAACATTGAGCTCCCTTTGCATATCTTGCTACTACTAGGGGCCGTTTTGGGTTCGATTCCGACTCGGTTAATCACACGCTGTCGAATCGCGCCAACCGTTCAACCTTCGTGAAAATATGTCTAAATATTTTTATAAGTTATAACTTTTATGATCGACTTTCATTTTAACCATTTATACGAGAATTCAATTGCCTATTCAACAATCAACTACTGAGAAAATATTTGAAATGCCAAAAATATTTATAAGTACTTTAAAATAAAAATAAAAATATGAATGTATAAAAGGTTTTTTTTTTTAAATTTAATACAAATAATATTCTTCTCGTCCCCTTAAATTGTATAGAAGTGGAAACAGTTAACTTTCAAGTGTTTCCAACTTCTGTGCTCAGATTCATTGTAGATTCCTTTACGTTTTAAATAAGTGGCATTACCAAGCAAGTTTCAAAGTTTCAAACGAAATTTTATAATTAAATTAAGTTTAATAATCAAATTGATTATAAAGAGAGTAAGTAATTAATGAGGCCAGTCGTGGGGCAGGGGCACAAAGTGTGCCTGTCAATCGACTGGTTGTGGGTTCGATCCCCACTCGGGGAGACGAAATATTTATTTATATTTATATTTTCATTTCTTCGTTCTGGTGTCGAAGGGAAAACACGGCATTGAGCTCCGCCATTCAACACGCAATGCCTGCAGAAATTGGTGGAAAATGGGGATTAGAGTATTTTAACACTAGGTTCCCTCTGCCTACCCTGCTGTGTGCGGGAAACAGCGTGAAGCTAATAAAAAAAGGAATTTTTGTTTTATCTCAATTAGTTGTAAATTGAAATGTAAAGTTTAGGTTTTTTTTTGTTTATTTTAATTCGTGAAGGTTTATTACTTACTTACTAGTGACGCGCTCGCGGCTTCGCCCGCTTGGGTTACACTAATAATTGTTTACTAATCGAAATTATTTTCGTGTTTTATTAAGATTATCATTTTAAGGATATGTTCCATACACTGCAAAGTAAATTTTCAGCCAATTCAATAAAACCATTATTGTGTAGGAGTTTTGTTGAACAAAATACTTTATATTGATATTTTCTTTTTTCTTTACGAACGGATTTAAATAAAACAACCACTAAATGTTAATGAACTTTGCCAAATATACAATATACACAAATACAAATAAAAATTTCGAACGATAAACGATTGAACACCAATATAATCTTATAAATACCTTTATATATAATTATACTGGTATAATATTATCTTATATAAAGATATTTGTATAATATTATACTGGTGCAACTTTATTAACACCTAAACACATTAATACGATTTGCCTTGATTTTGCCTTGAAACTGCCACCAGAGGACACTATCAAATTTTTCGGAAGCATTTCGTGTTGAGTGACGGAACTCAACGCCGCGCTTTATAGATAGTTATAATCATGTCTTTAACCCTAGATAGATAAGCATATTTCACTGTACACTAAAGTCATCATACGTCGGCTCAACGTGCATAGTGCATGAGTAGGTAAGCATATTATGATTATGTATATAAAATAAAATAGGCTTATGAATGTGATATTACGTCTTTATGTATGTATTAATAGACTATATAAATGAGAAACATTATAGTTTACTAGTTTTTTTTTACAAAAAAAAAATAAAAATAACAAAACAGGGTACTTCTCACTTTATAAAACTCAAACAATTAGTAATCTTTCCTTTAGTTTTATATTTTATTATGTAATGTTTTCAAAAACAAGATTTTTTTTTCTATAATATAAATCTAATTTTACAACCTGCTAAGCGTCCAACGATTATCTTTCTTAGAATTTGACGCTCCTACGTGACGTTGTAACTCTGCAGACTTGGCCAAGCACTTTCAAAGGTTTCAGCTCCATTTTCTGATATATCTTCTGTATCCAAGGGTTCAACCACTAGTGGAGCAGTCACTTTATTGTGTTTGTCATCATCATGTTCTTAAATCTTTTAGTAAATTGCCTTAAATTTCGCTGTCCAACCTCTACATCCATTCATCTCTCGTTTTATGCAATAACCGATGATTTCTGCATAGTATACACAAATTCGTGATGACATTATATTATTCATCGTAGTCTATGATATGTACAAAAACAAATAAAAAATATGTGCATTTATTTTCAAAAAAGTAGCATTTTCCCGATTAAAGATAACCATACGTCACTTCGTCGTGTGAAATATTTTTTTATTAAAAATACTGACGACAATGCTGCACGTACCGAAGCGATATGGGTGTATTGTGCGAGCTCCGATCGTCAACTAAGTTGCCAGCAACGGTCCGGTTTGATGTCGTAAAACATGGATGCACAGACTGCGGCCCGCCGGTCGAATACTGGTGGCCCGCCACACGCAAAAATAATACTCTCGTACATTCGAAAAATATTGAATTTTATTCTAAAATAAAACCAAAAAAAAATATTACCTATACTTCTGGCGGCCGGCCTGCCATCAGTTCATGATTTGCCCGAGTGGCCCCTAGTCTTAATAAGTCTGTGCAACCATGTCGTAAAAAGTCATTGAATTATATTGAATTCTCAAAATTGATTCGACGATTTTGTCGATTGACGTCTGTTATCTGTCTAGGTTTAAAACAATCATGGTATTGGAGGACGAAAGTATTTCATAACAGTATTTTATATTTATTGGTCATTAGTTAGTTATAAAAATGTTTTTTTTCTTATAAATATAAAAATACTATCCAAGTTTCAGTTGGTGTAATTTAATTTAATTCTCCAGGGTACCTTCGCACCGTTCTCTTCCTCAGGGCTTCAGGGAATTTACACTAGCTGTATTAATTCGAATCGTTTCGTAATTGAATTAACTAATTTTACGTTTCATATGAAAATTATTAATGTATATGAAAAAATATAGTAATAACTTTATATATAAAATCATATTTGGGAAGAGCGAGCGTTGCGTTATGTTCCGCCACTCAATCCTCTATCATGAATAAATTAGGGTGGAAATTAGAACGAGAGTGTTAAGATTAGGTAAAAGTTGCAAGAAAAAAAAATTGTGAGTCAATTTCTTAGAGACATAATTTATCAAGTATATGTATGTATACAAAATTTCCTTAATTTTAACTTCTTCTATTTACTTCAAATTATTCACTTCAGAACTTGGTAGAATAAGAATCCATAAACTATAGCATTCAGAATGCACAATAGTGGCGTTAACTTTAGTAATCAAATTGCCCTCTTGCCGCTCTAATACCGAGACATTTAGAGTTGAGCAGCGGAATTTAACGTCACACTTTGTCTTGTTACTATAGTGAGGAAATAAGAACAAATTGTTTCCCCAGCTTACAGTCAGATGATATGCCGCTGCACCACGATGACCTTGAATTAATAATTGAAATAAACTGTAGTGGAGCTTAACGCCGCTCTTTGCCTCGTTATCAGTGTGAACAAGCAAACATATTATATTTTATATTCCCTTAAGTGAGAACCTAATCCATAATCGGTTTTTTTTTTCAAAACGTTTTCAGTCGCACTTTTGTGCCCCTGCACAATGACGGCCTCATGATAAATATACAATATCCTAAATCTGAATCGACTAATATTATAAATTTTTATACACACATGTTAGATCAAAAATATATTCATTAAAGGCAGGAGGGTGTTTCAGCCCTTCAGTGATTACGCCCAGTACATTTATCTCTGTCAGAACTGTCAGTTCACAGATAACAATATTTTCATAAATAATAATTGAGTTAAGATAGCTGTGACGCAATTTTGATTGCTTTTTTTTGCCTTTTTTGCGTAAGTGGATTGAAATTCTAGTTCAGGTAAGCAAGATGAATGAAAAGTTAAAGATAGGTTAGTTTAGTTTCAATTTGCTTTAGAAAAAATGTAAAAAGGTGTTTCATTACAATAAATACTATATTTTTTACGTTACGTTGCATTAAGTTAAAAGTCTTCCATGTTTGTTATGGTGTACATAGTGTTAAGACACTCCGTTCTCCACTTTACAATTATCCAGAAATTTCGGGACTCAACACTGCGATATCTGTCCATTGCCTTTTTACCAGACCGAATAAATAGAAATACTTTATTGTCCTCGAGTGAGAATCGGACACACAGCCTTCACGTGTATAGTCAAATTGTTTTCCATTAAGAAAAATAATACTTCCTACTATTAAAATTAGCTTCACTCTGTATCCCGCATACAGCAGGGTAGTCAAAGGTTAGTGTTAAGACACTCCGTTCCCCATTTTCTAAAATCTAAATTCTGGAAGCATTGTTTGTTGAGTGGCGTAACTCAACGCCGCGGTTTTCCACAACAACAGGGCGAAGA
Organism: Heliconius himera; assembly: GCA_021202915.1. Classification (NCBI taxonomy): domain Eukaryota; kingdom Metazoa; phylum Arthropoda; class Insecta; order Lepidoptera; family Nymphalidae; genus Heliconius; species Heliconius himera. The sequence goes on from JAJHJA010000574.1 coordinate 97,622, forward strand.
AATGGAAATATAAATTTAAATAAATATTTTATTTCCTCGAGATAAGATCGAATTCACAGTCAGTCACGTTTACAGCCACAATTTGTGCCCCTACGCTCACTATTGAACCAACCACACTTGCTACAAACTTGTTCATTTACATGTGTGTTATTGAGTCTAATCAAAAATCATAATTATCAATTCCTGTCTATTTTCTGTGCAAAATGGTTTTAATTTTTTTAATGGTAATAATAACAGTAACAAATTTGTCTATTCTTCAAGAAAAGCTCTTCTACACTCTCTCACTAACGCCGGTCACTTAAACTCAATCTTTTATGTATATAAAATATACGTATATTGATAAACAATTTTCTTTTCATTGCAGCTCAAAAAATCATTCAATTGTAAAAAACTTTCTATACATTCCATCTGTTGTTTCAAGATTTCTATACATATGAATAGTTTGTAACAGGCATAACGTTTTTTCGATTTCAACTTACAAAGTTATAGCTGCCTGGCATTGAAAAGTGGCCGTTTGCTCCGCGCGGAATTCCAATACTTTAGAAAAGGAATTCAAGGAGTAAAAGTGACGGTTAAGGTTTTATTCCTAAAATATCGATTCCGTGGTAAGTATTTATTAAATTTGTACACTTAAAATACAGTTTTTTATTCTTTTTACTTGTACAAGTCGTCGTAAACCAAAAGGGACAACATTGTCCCTATGGTCTATGAAGGAGCTATTTTGCACATAAATTTTGTTGCAAAAACATTTCATTATTATCCTCAATTATTTATTTTAATTTTTTTATATTATATTTTGAAAGCAACATGGAATTTTTGAACTCAAGGAAGATAAAATTCGAAATATTTTAATGAGATTTAATAATTACTATGACGACAATTTACTGCTCGACGAAGATAAAAAAATATTGACACAGAATGATGACGAAGGCTTATATGATGTAGAGATTGATGATACAGCATTGTAACATCAAGAAATAGAAATCAAATCACCTGAACTTTCCTAAATATTATAGAACATAGTTCCACAATGCAACAGCCAACCTGATTACGTGCAGTCAGAGAACATACACTCCAAATGTTTTTCTAATATGGAATATCAATTCAGAAAGATACTATATTTGTTTCTACAAAAAATACTTTAGTTCAAATCATAGATTCAGTAAAGATAATAGAACTAAATAAAGATATATAATAGAACAAAATATCGTCTATAGAAACATACGTTGTAAAACGACGTAAAGCTGTTGTCAGCAGAGAAAAATTATGTGTAATGTCCAAGAATAGTATATCACGTTATTGTAATAGTATATCACATTCAAAATATGCGTGAAATTCACCTTATGAAGCAACATAATGTGCTAGGAACTAAATCGGAAATCTAAAATCAAGCATTATCTACTATTATTCTTTGATTTGTTTGATATGGCTGCCAATAACTCGTATACATATATTGTATACAAAGGTTTACAATGAAAAAAAATCGAAGGAAGTCTTTTTACCAGTCTACAGCTTACAGCAAGGCAAAGGGCAAAAAGCTTTAGGCAAGTCGTAGTTTGGAGTTTATTCAATGGCTTTACTACCAGACACCTCTGTGTCTATCCAAGAACATCTCTATGTTCTTATTTCAAAAGTAAGTGCCGTACGAAAATCTACAAAGCGACAGTTACCATTACAAACAATGAATAAAGCCAGTGTCCGCAAGAGATGCGTAAATTGTGCCAAGAATAAGAAGGAAAACTGTACAAATTATAGTTGTGCTGATCTGTAAAGTTCATCTCTACTATACAAATGAAAGAAATTGTTTCGCTGATTTTCATAACCAGTAAAATTTTACTATTTGAGTATTGAGGTAAAGTAGTATATTATTTCGTTGAAAAATAAGAATATGTGTAATAATCATAGCGATTTGTTTTATTAAAACCCCTACTTAATTTATAAATCATATAATTAGAAAGATAATTTTTATGACAATAAGTTACCTCTTACGACCATAGGGACAGCCGTGTCCCATAAAAAAACACAAAAACTAAAACTGACTTTAATATTTTTTTTAAAAAATATGTTTTTTAGATCCACAATAAACTATATTAAACAGTTAAAATGATGACAACACCTCTCAAAACCTTATGGTCCTGAAAGGGTTAAAAAGGGGGCATGGAGGCCAGTCGCAGAGGCACAAAGTATGACTGTAAAATCGACTGATTGTGGGTTCAATCCCCACTCGAGGAAGTGAAATATTTATTTACATTTATATTTTCATTTCTTCGCTCTGGTGTCGAGGCAAAGCGCGGTGTTGAGTTCTGCCAATTAACACGCAATGACCCCAGAATTCGGCAGAAAGTCGGGAACGGAGTGTCTGACACTGGGTTCCCTCTGCCTACCCTGTTGTGTGCGGGATACAGCGTGAAGCTGATTTATTTTTATTTTATTTTTTAATCAATTTTAAAGTGTTATACACTTAGAAAAGAAAAATATTTATTTAGAAAACATTTTTTTTAATATTTAAAAATATTGAATAAATAGCATTCTCCCTTGCCAGGCGATAATTCTTAGTATCGGGGTAGCGGAAATTTGTAAAAATCTCCCTACAGTGTTGTGATTTTAAGGGCTGAATGCCGCCACCTGATGTATTAAATAAATCTTGTATGGAAACTCAATCCACAATCTATAGTTTGGTAGCTATTTACATATATTATATATTTAAAATCTTCGCTGTACTGAATACAAGTTAAGTACAATAATGCTTTACAACGGAGACGGCACTCAAAGGCAAAATGTTGCTGACCAATTAATCTTTGTGATTTTCCTTAAACTGTTGTATAATATATTGTTCATGGCACATTTTTGTGTTTTTGAGTCTTCACTTCATCGTTCCTATATATACTACATGTTACAGCGTTCTCCATTCTTCGCTATTTTTCTACATAACAATCGCGGCACAGTGGAATAGGGTCTAACTGTACGCAATGTTGCTAGTTCTAGTCTCACTCGGAAATCATAATTATTATTATTCCCCTATTCTGGCAAGACAAAGGCTTGAGTTCCTCGGACATAAAATGAATCCGAGCGGAAAGTGAAGAACAGAGTGAATTAACACTAACATCTCTCTGTTTAAATTAATATACGTGAAATAATATGAAGCTTAAAGAAACAATCAAAGAAACATTTTTATTAGAAGAATAATAAACATGCTCACATGGGATTTGAACCTATGACAGTAGAAATTGGACATTTTACCATATCTCACAATTTATACAACTTAATTCAGTTTATTTAGATTTTTAGGGAAATATTTTGCAAAGAAATGTTTAATTAAATCAGTATACAATGTGCACTGATGCGAGTGCTCTGGAATAGGCTCCAACTAAGCCAGGGCTTTCAAGATCACGTTCCGTGTAGTACAAGGGCCGTTGACAATCTAAATCCTAGCCTATAATTTTTAGTTTCTCATTTCTCATAGCTTGCTTTGAAATGTATTTAAGAGAACGTTTCAATTTATGCGGCGAAATTTAGTACATAACCTAAATAGACTTTATCAAAAAGTTTAGTAAGTATGGCTCACGAGGCTTAAATTGAGTTTTGCATTTGTGGGAGTTATTATAAAAGTAGGACAGGAAAAATCTTTTAAAATTATGTTTATTATTAGCAGTCAATAAAATAAATCCAATAACACTATACAGGGTGGAAGAGGCAGCGCTCCATTTACGGAAACAGCATATAGGGTAAAATATTTCAAACCTATACCTAAAGAAATTAATCAAGATGCATGAACAGTTTGGACATAGGATTTTTTTTTCATTTCACGATTTTTATCCATACCTGTATTTCATGTGACGCGAGTACGTATAGATCCCAATAACATAAACACTTACTACTACAAAAATACTACTAAAGGTTAAACATCTTTGAACTTTATCGCCAATATCTACGACTCGATTTCGGAATGAGCGTGTGCGGCGGTGTTCCTTTGATAGGTTTATGTGTGCGTGCGTCGTCCTTACAAATGGCGTTTTATCTTAAAATGACAATTTTATTATTTATTTTGTTTGAAAAAATAACTTTTTCATTTTTGGAAATTTATTTTTTTCTGATTTATATTAGGCTTTTATAGAGTAGTTAAAACTGTGGTTTCATTTAATGTGGTGCTTACACTTCCACCCTGTATAAACACTCATACAAATGCAAAGTTCAAATACAACCTGGTGAAATGTAAAGTGTTTGACATTTCATTTTAATTTTTTATGCAATATTTTATTACAATACAAATTTGTAACATGCAAATAAATAAAAAATATTGACCTCACGAAAATACTTTATTTTTACTTTTTGGCATGTCTAACATGATTAATTTTCATTTATTTTTCTTGTGTATTTCCTACGTATAATGTGAGAAAAAGGTAGCAAACCTAAAGTCGTACGTTTAAACAACATAAAAAAGATTTTTAAAATGTAATAATATCCCTATTTGAGAATCGAACCTACACTTATCATCTATAGGTACAATGAACTTCCAACTTTGCTATAATAACATATTGTCACCTAATATATATATAATAATATTATATGTAATATTATTATATATATATATATATATATATATATATATATATATATATATATATATTATATATATATATATATATATATATATATATATAATATATATATATATATATATATATATATATATATATATATAATATTACACGACATAATATAAATTTTGAAAAAAATTATGACAGCAAGACAAGTGAGATTTCACTTGTCTCATATTAATGTTAGGGATATCCCAAAAATGTCGTAGTTGCGAAGGAAAAATCTCCTTTCCGCTGATTCATGCGGCAGAAAAGACAAATGACGACGTGAAATTGATGACGAATAGTGTCCTCAATGACGAGGGTCAACAATATGCGATACCTCTATTTCTTATTGTCAGCTGACCTATGTCTGTGGTGATGGTAGATTGCAGGGTAGATCGTGCTAAATTAATACATTTTGTATTTTGTATTCTATTGCTTATAACTTAAGGTTCAAATTGAAAAGGTTAAGGATCTCGATGTTCAGGCTATTCATTTCCAAGGAAATTAAGGCTTTTGAAAACACGCTGTGAATTTTTAGGTGTACTACCTATACTGTGAAACATGTAGGTATATTCGCAATATTGCTTAGTCACTTACGAAGCGATCGTGATAAAATCACTGTTCTCATATTCTCGTTTTACCCTTGTGTAATTTTGTCATAATTTGTCTATAAAAAATGTTAATACACAAAAAAGCACAAGTGTTATACTGTAAATGCGACTGGGTTCGATCCCCACTCGAGGAATTGCAGAAAAAAATCATTTAAATTTATATTTTTGTTTCCTCGCTCTGGTGTCGACTATCGAGTCATACTCAACACGCAATGCCTCCAGAATTCGGCGGAAAATTGGGAACGGTGTCTTAACACTAGGTTCCATCTGCCTACGATGCAGTGAGCAGGATACAGCGTGAAGATGATGTTTATATAAGTTTTTGAAACTTTTATGAAGTCTATAACTATAAGTATGAATTCGGTTTTATTTTAAAGTTGTCCTTCTCCTCGGCAGATTACAGAAAAATGTTGATTACGTCCATGTCGCCAAATTACACAAGTCAAAATAAATCAATCGACCTTACAGGCTTGGAAAAGTAGTTTTAATCTGCATTTTTATTCTCAGCGAACCCTTTCTTTCATTATATGAAAGCAAAAAAACATCAATAGTGCTAAGTATAATATATTAGGTTTAGAGCGATGTCATATTATTTTTCTAATTGTGCTCGGCAAGCCCTTTCAGTTGATACCCATTATGCAAAAATGCATAAATAATAAATATTCCGCCATCTTAGATTAAGAATAACGTCACATTTTTTTTCAAGTTGCTCTCAACGAGCCCTTTCATCTGATGTCCATATTGTAGAAGTGCATAAAAAATTACTATTCTGTTTCTGTAAAAATAACTATTTTTATTGGATTTAGAATGAAGTTACACTATTTATTAAGTTGGTCTCAACGAGCCGTTTCATTTCATACCCATATTATTGAAGTGCATTAAATATAACTATTCGCCATATTGGATTTAGAAAAACGTCACAAACCAAACGTGTGTTCAATATTTCAGCTAAATCGGTTGAAGATATCTACTTCAAAATTGAGCTCAAAGATTTCACCCGAACTAACATACCTGCAAGTTGAATAAAATTTTAATATATAGGGGAGAGGGGGGTAGCTTTGACCAGGGGCACCTTTGAAAATATGTGTTAACAGAGCTATTTTAAAAAGAAATTTTGGTAGATTTTTTTTGAGTAGTGACAGCACTAATCTGCACACGTGTCACTTGTCACCGCTGATATATGAGAACCAGTTGTTGAGTTGTTTGATTTTGAGTAAAATTTTATGCATTTTGAAATAAACGCGTAAGGATCGCAGGGATCCAATTCAAGGTATATGGTTTTATTTTTTCCTCTTTTAGTTAGAATGTTTCATATATCATGCAATAAACTAGAAATCACTACAATTTTGAAACATTTACTTGAAAAAAAAACGTTTGTGATTTTTTAATTACCACTGAGGCAGCTTTGAACAAAATAAAGGGGGCAGTTTTGAATATTATTATATATGTAAAAAAATACCGCGAAAGAAAAACAAAACTATAATTAGATTTTCTTCACAAGAAACTGACTCAAAAATACATTTGGAATCAGAAGAAGAAGTGACAATTTACTGTGAAGAGAATGAAGATACTGAAATCTGTGCGTATGAAGACTACGAAATGGAATTAGACTACAACTTAATAAATATTGGAGACTTCGCGAATGTCTCATCATCTGTGAAGAATAAAAAAGTAGCTTGTATTTTTTTTTTCTTTCTTAAGAAATAGGACAAGTGCTACGTTAGTTTTTCAAAAGTCTTACGTAGATTAGACTTGAGGCCAGTCACGGCGCAGTGGCACGAAGTGTGACTGTACAACCGACTGGTTGTGGGTTCGATCTCCACACGAGGAGATGAAATATTTACTTAAATTTATTATATATTTATATTTATTTAGTTGAGTTCTGCCACTCATCACGCAATGCCTCCAGAATTCGGCTGAAAGTGGAGAACGGAGTGTCTTAACACTAGGTTCCCTCTGCATACCGTGCTGTGTGGTATAAAACGTGAAGCTGATTTTTATTTCTTACGTAGACTACTTCCCCCAATTTCAGTTGTTGGTTACGTCACATACTACATCCATGTTTTCTTTTAAATTTAATTTTTCTAAGTTCAAATTAGGGTAGTAAGCTGTTTATTTAAAAAATATTTTGTTTTATTTTCATAATATTAGATTTATTCTATGATTGATCCCATAATGTTCATTACTTCTAGGAAGCCAAAGCTACTTTTTTGTTTGTTCGTTTTTTAAAGTCTATTAATAATATTAAAGTTATTTAACACTAGTACTCGCAATATTAAACTAGGTATATTATTTTTTTAAGTTAACATGGTATTGACATTTGATCTCCATCGTTTCTAATGTTAAATTTATTAATAAAGTTACTTAAAAGTTTGATAAGCCTTTTAATTTCATTGAATTCGATGATAGTTTAAAACTGCCCCATATATGTTCAAAGCTACCCCGCAAGGGGAGCTTTGAACATTTGACTACTGCTACTAAAGTTGATATTGCACCTTTACCTTATATATTTTTCTACATATGATGCTACGATCGTGTGGCACAATAGTTGGACTAAGCATTGTGAAATAGTAAAGAAGTTAAAAACTGTAGAATTTTTAGATATGACACAAAGTTTAAAAATTGTTCGAATGTGCCCCCCTCTCCCCTACTTATATCTACTTATAAAATACGGAAAAACGTTACATACATGGTTATTATGAAGCTACTTTTTAATAACAATACAATATAATTTCCATGATAATTTTGGTGAAGCAACTTTTTAAGTTGAATCCACAAAAAATATCCAAAGGTATTTTGCGACACATTTTTTAACTTCATAATGCTTGTTTCTTCCTTAATTTCCTCTCGCTTCGGGATCTTTTCATGTAAATCCTAAAGATGTTATTTTCGTAGCGTCCCATAATGAGTGAAATGACGAGTATTTGTGAAATTCTTGATAAGATACCATACAATACACTATTCGTCTATATTGACGCAATCTGTTCGTGTAGTGAAATTATTAATTTAATTTAATTTATTTAAATATCATCTACATTTCTTCTTCTTTAGAAGATTAAGTATAAGTAGTGTAAATTAAATCACTTTTACACTGTATCTCGTACACAGCAGGGTAGGCAAAGGAAAGCGATAACCTGCGCCTGTTTTTATTTTCAACATAAAATATTTTTGATATATTTATATGTATATCTTTTTCAAGGTACAAAAGTAAATCACAAATTAAAATAAAACAAAAAAATGTTGCTATCAAAAAATTACAAGTTTCGCAACTTCATTTGAAAGATTTTGTGATCACTAACTCACTACTATGCTACTTAAAATCGCTACCTATTTTCAGTTAAATAAAATTCAGTTAAATAGTTAAATAGTTTTTTTTACCATAAAGTAGAGAGAGCGTAATAGGTTATATTTATGGAGAGATCCATTATAATGAAGGAAAGAATGATTACAAAAATCATTCTTTCCTTGCTCCATACAGTTAAATAAACTTTTTTAACTGAATATATTCATATGGCGTAAGCTGGGTTGCTAGAGTTTTGCATTAGATCTCCGTTTTTTATGTGAATAGAAGGGGCTCATAATTTTTACTTTTGTGAAAGTATGAGATATACATTTTTTCTAGAGTTTCGCGCTCTGTTCTCTATGTTTACCATAATTGGGATAAGGCGTGGGCTAAAATAACCGGCCAAGTATGGAGCCAGAAACGCACACGAAAGGTTCCATTCTGTGTATAAACGTTAAAAAATAAAATTTGTTTTATTGGAGACCTCTCAAATTTAATTAATTTATTTAATTAAAATTATTTTAATTAAAAAAAATATTATGTTTTCTTATATTTGTTATTATAGTGGGAAATAGTACACCACCTGTGAAATTTTCGTCTAACACGGTTCATTAGATACAACCCGGTTAAAGATGGACAAACAAACGTATGGACAGAAATTGGAGTAATTAATAGGATCCTGTTTTACCTTTTGGATACGGAACCCCAAAATAATAATGGATGCTATAGTTACACAATAAGAAACTTTTGATTTTTAACAAAAACACTTTGTTTTTATTTATTTATTAATATATTGTATTGTATTATACAAAAAGAACCATTGTCTTAATTGAATTTAAAATATCTATAGATAAATATTACCAATGTAACCACTTGATACGCTCATAATGTATTATTTATTATTACTCATATTGTCTTTTCCATAAAAAAAAATTAGGTACTTATTAAAGTTATACAGCATAAGCATCAATAAAGCTATTTTGAATGATTGATTATATGACTCCATTGATAAATGATTATTATATTATGAGATCGTCATTGCGCAGGTGCACGAACGTGCGACTGTAAAAGTGGCGGTTGTGAGTTCTATTTCCATTTGGGGGCAATGCCTCGAGAATTTAGCGAATACTGGGGAACGAAAGTATCCTTACAGCGAGGGAAGTAAATCGTAGTCCCCTAGTTTAATAACAATATGTTAGCTAGCTTGTATACACTAAAAGTAACATATTAGTTCCCGTTTGTTCTGCACTAGGTTATTTATATGTACCTCGTAACAATGCGAGAGATGCGTAACGAAAAAACGTTTTATTTATTTTATACCAATAAAACTGAGTAATGATATTCAAATTAACTTTGAATTGTTGTTACGCTCGCTGGGTTCCACACACAAAAAATATTGAGTATTACATTAAAATAGTATGACAGGTTAAATAGTAGTTACTATAAAAATGCTTCCGAATGTAATTTTTTATTGCAATATAAAATTAAAAAAAACAGCTTCACGCTGTATCCCGCACACAGCAGGGTAGGCAGAGGGAAACTAGTGTTCCGTTCACACTCCGTTTCCCAATTCTGGAGGCATTGCGTGTTGAGTGGCGGAACTCAACGCCGCGTTTTGCCTCAAAACCAGAGTGAAGAAATGAAAATATAAATGTAAATAAATATTTCACTTCATTGAGTGGCGATCGAATCCACAACCAGTCGATTTTACAGTCACATTTTGTGCACTTGCACCACGGCTGGCCTCTATTGCAATATATTAATAAATATTAAAAAAAATGCATTAGTTACTACAAGATAAATATAAGTAAATGGAGAAAATAGTTGGCTTTTAAAAAAATAATTATTAAAAGGCACACTGACAAAAAAAGATTGCGCTAATAAAAATTTATGAACTTAAAATAACTAAAAGGTAAATTGACAAAAAAGTTCGCTACAAAAAAACTAGGGAACTCTAACCACCTTTTTACACATTAAATGGTCTCAAGCACTGGATTCATATCGTATTTAGCAAAGCGAGTGAACGCTAGAAAAAATTATTTCCACTGAATAGTTATCAAAGGGGAGGGAAAAAACCTTTCATTTTTTATCATTCACAAGTAAAGGGTCCTCGCGTCTTCGATAGTGCCCTCGTATATAAATGGTCGATATGGAATGTTCGTTCATGAGCTATTTATTTTCAATAGACACTTTATGTAGACTTTTTTATGCTAGAAAATGTGTGTGGGTAATTTATTATATATTATGACAAAATTGAAGAATTTAAGTATGATGTTTGTGGGTTCGCTCGTAAGTGCAAACGCGGCGTTAAATCACGCAATCAAACTCATCATTACGTATTTGATGGCGGAACTCAATTGGCGGAACAGAGTCTTGGTACCAGATTTCTACCTGCCTATTATTTTAAATAAATTAATACTTGAATTGACATTCGAGGCCAGTTGTAGCGCATCGTGCGTTGAGTTCTGCCACTCAACACGCAATGCCTCCAGAATTCGGCAGAAAGTGGGGAACGGAGTGTCTTAACACTAGGTTCCCTCTACCTACCGTGCTGTGTGCGGGATAAAACGTGAACCTGATTTTTATTTCTTACGTAGACTACTTTCTCCAATTTCAGTTGCTGGTTACGTTACGTACTACATCCATGTTTTCCTTTAAATTTAATTTTTCTGTAATCTAATAAAGTAGTAAGCTGTTTATTTAAAGAATATTCTGTTTTATTTTCATAATATTAGATTTATTCTATAATTGATCCCATAATGTTAATTACTTCTAGGAAGCCAAAGCTACTTTTTTGATTGTTCGTTTTTTAAAATCTATAATATATAATAAATAATATTAAAGTTATTTAACACTAGTACTAGTACAATCGCAATATTAAACTAGGTATATTATTTTTTTAAGTTATCATGGTACTGATATTTGATCTCCATCGTTTCTAATGTTAAGTTTATTAATAAAGTTACTTAAAAGTTTGATAAGCCTTTTAATTTCATTGAATTCGATGATAGTTCAAAACTGCCCCATATATGTTCAAAGCTACCCCGGAAGGGGAGCTTTGAACATTTGACTACTCCTACTAAAGTTGATATTGCACCTTTAACTTATATATTTTTCTACATATGATGCTACGATTGTGTGGCACAATAGTTGGACTAAGTATTGTGAAATAGTAAAGAAGTTAAAAACTGTAGAATTTTCAGATATGACACAAAGTTTAAAAATCGTTCGAATGTGCCCCCCTCTCCCCTATATATTTAAATTTGATACTTTGTTTCTTCTTAATAAAATCAGCAGGTACAATATAACCAAACTTGAATACCTCTTGCTTTACAAAATAAGATCAAATTTAACTGTCGCGTTTTACATATTCTTATTTAAAAACAAAGCAATATTGGAATAAGATACAATGAAGCTTCAGGCAGTATAATCTTTTATATCTTGAATTGTATCTCTTAGGTGTAGAACATCAGTACATATCTATCATTATAATTATAAAATAAAAAATCTAAAATCAGCTCCACGCTCTATCCCGCACGTAGCAGGGTAGGCAGAGGGAACCTAGTGTTAAGACACTCCGTTCCTCACTTTCCACCGAGTTCTGGAGGTGTTGTGTGTTGAGAGGCGGAACTCAGCACTGCACTTTGCCTCGACACCAGAGCGAAAAAATAAAAACATAAATGTAAATAAATATTTCATTTCCTCGAGTGGGAATCGAACCCGCAATCAGTCGATTTTACTGTCACATTTTGTGCGCCTTGCGCCACGACTGTCCCCACTACACGACACGACATTATAATTATGAAACTAGATTTTTCAGTTAAACTAGTTTTTTGCAGCTTCATTCTGTATCCTGCAGGATACATACATAGTTGGGGAATCTGGGAACTTTGTGTGAAGACATTCCGTTACCATTAATACTATTTCATTCCCCGTTTAAACAATTTAAGCAACATAAAGCAAATAACGATTTAGTAAGAAATATGTAGACGTTTTTTCATTTAGAAAGTTTCTCATGTTTTCAGGAAAATGATACATTTTCATTTCCTCGCTCCGGTATATAAGACACAGCACGGCATCGAATTATGCAACTCAACACTAAATGTCTCGACAATTAGGCAAAAAATAGGGAACAGAGTGTCTCAAAACTAGGTTCCCTCTGGCTACCCTGCCATGCGGGATAAAGCGTGAACCTATTTTATTAATACAAAATACTTACAAACATTTTTCATAATACACTTCTATGTACGTACAAATGTTACGTATTGTTACCTGAAATATTTACGTTGCGGTGCATTTTTCTTTGTACTAGCATCATGACAAATCAGGTCACGGTCAAAGTAGCTGCAAATTTCTGACGAGCTCTTTTTTGAGTCTTTTTGCCGTCTAGTTTATATTTTCACATACTTCAAGCTGTTCGTCGTACAGTGGATTCGTATTAGAGCTTTTTTTAAATAGATGGCTATAGCAGGTTTGAATTAAGAATCTGAATTCGTACAGCTTTCCCCCTTTTTGAGTCGATTTAAATAACTAGTTATCATATTCATTGGTGTCTCTTCTACATGTTTTACAAAGGGAACCTAGGAACCTAATATTAGGACACTCCGTTCTTATTCAGACAGTTACTTTTCCCATTTTCCGCAGAACTCTCGATGTAATGCGTATTGCCTACTAACGTGTTGAACCAACTAAACGCTATAAAACATTTCATTCCTCCGAGAGGGATCGAACCTACCCTGATTTGCGGAAAAACGCGCAAACTTTCTTATAAAGCTATTACACTAATTAGCTACTTCTAGTAATATAAAATTGGTGTGATAAAGCCACTTTTCTCAGCAAAAAGTTGAAAAAGCTACTGTAGTATAGAAATCCACACGAAAAAATTCGAAAATGTTCTGCCGCAAATGAAAATAGAATTCAAAATAAACGCAACTAAATAAACGTTTTTCTAAAGTTTTTGTTACAAATTACATTGCTTGGTGATTTTGTCGTTTTAGTTTGAGAGAAACAAGTGCTTTTTAGAGAGAAAAAAAATGTTTAATGTACGTACTAGGAAAAATTGTTTTATTATGTAACTATGTGATGTTTTCTTGCTTCGCCTTCGTGGTGACCATTTCACCATAGTGGTATAAAAACAAAAATAATAAAATATATTAGAAAAATAAATATTATATTAAATAAAAAATAATTCCCGTACCGGGAATCGAACTCTTAACTGACTTCTGTAAGAAAAGGATGTTATAATTTTTTTTGTTTTTTTTAAATATATTTTATGTTTGTTACCTCAGGACTTTCAATTTTGATGCTTCCTTTTTATTTGAAAACTGATGCTTCCTTTTTATTTGAAAACTGATTCCTGTGTCCATTTCTGACAATGGTATCTGTGAGAAAATGACAGAAGTCTTAAATTTGCATTAGGTATGTCCGCGGCAAATGGATTAATAACTCAATATATTAGAAAGGTTACACTTCAATGCTAGTTTGGTGAATGTTTGGTGTTAGGTTCTGATTATGGGATCCGGTTGAAAATTGAACTAGTTGTTTTTTTTTTGCTAAAAAATAATCGTACTGTAATAGTTACAAGGAAAAGCATTGTTAAAATTAGCGACCCACGGTTTACGTTTTGTCAGAAGTGAAATTCCTAATCGTTGCTTTTTTTTTCAAAAAACTTCATAAAAGAGGATATTCTCATTTTCAACCGAATTAAAAAAGGGAAAGGTTACCAATTCGCGTGAATATTTTTTATGTATGTTCTTCAATATACCAAAATGTTAGTATGCACAAAAATTATACCTAATTAAGATTGAAGTTTTACATAGGACAACCACTACCTACTCGTTTGAGAAGAATGCTTTTAAGCTCATTTTGTTAAATAGAAATAATTAAAAAGACTTCATAATTTTAGAGTCAGTGTTCTTCTAATGCTACAACAATTTTACTACAATATCAAATTACTGAGCCTGTTTGTTTTACTTCAAAATTATAAATTGTTTCTTTTTATTCTTTTTGTTAACGAACAAAGGATGCTTATACAACTTCAATATTAATTAGATATTATTTTCGTGCAAACTATCATTTTGCCATATTGACAAAGTTACCAATTCGCCCGAATATTTTTTATGTATGTTACTTTTTTATTATTTCTTTTTATGAATTTGTAACCTCTCCAATACTATATATGTATATATAGTATTTATAAGTTGTTTATTTTTAGAGGCCAGTCGTGGCGCAGGGGCATAAAGTGCGACTGGTTGTGGGTTCGATCCCCACTCCCATTTCCATTTCTTCGCTCTGGTGTCGAGGCTAAGCGCGGCATTGAGTTCTGCCACTCAACACGCAATGCCTCCAGAATTCGGCATTTGAAAGTGGGGCACGGAGTGTCTTAACACTAAGTTCTCTCTGTCTACCCTGTGCGGGATACAGCGTGAAGCTGAAAAAAAAATCAATGCCTAATAAACTTGATGACAAGATAAAAAAAACTGTTATGAGTTTGTATCAATACTTGAATAATAATAAAAACAATGGGCTATTATGTTCTAGGTAATACGTATCATAATGTTATACATAAGTATTCAATATATTGACAAATATTTAATTTCAATATGCTCATTCTCTATATGATTAGGTCTAAGCGATTTTAAATGACGCTGGCTCGATGTATGCACCTAATGTTTTGTAAATATTTCACGAATATTACATATTATTATGTATGGAATAGTTTTTTTTTTCAAACAGAACAGACGTGATCCTCAATAAAAATTTCTAAATTAAATATAAGTTAAAAAAAAGGTTTTTTTTATAAACTAGCTATAGTTATTATTTTTTTGTATTCAGCATATAGCACGGTAGGCAGTGAACCGTCACAACCTATCACATCTTAATATTATAATTATCGATGACATCTTGAAGACAATTGGATACTTTTTGTGTGATGGGTATATAATGTGATTCTTTAGTAAGCAGCTATAGGTTATACATACCTTAAAATTACATTGCGGAAAATATATAAAAAATAGTACATAATAATCTTTATATATAAATATGAATATTTGTCTGTATGTTTTTTTACAGAATCGTAAACTATGCATTTGATTATGTGATGATCTTTAGCAAAGTTGTCGTGTATGAGCCCACGAAGTTTTCTGAGCTAGTACGGCTGATTTTCGACAGATGGCGCCACTGTCATTCCAATGAATTTTATATATTGCCGTGACAGGTGGACTGCTCACTACGCGGGGCATCCCCCCGCGATCGCCAACACTTCACGAGCGTCCATCAAAGCTCGTAATTTTTATCTTCAGGCCCCTCCCAGCCCGGTGACGCTGTCAAGACCATTCCAGGTCAACAGCATTAAGTCCAGTCGAAAAAAAAAAAAAAAAGGACTGCTCACGCATCGGAAAACCTTCTGATTTATTCGTTTACACAAAAAATTGTTCATCCAACAGCATTTCTATAAATATCGAATTGAAATGAAAGGTTGCAATGTCACATTTTTTTTCGACTTTTTGAATGAACATTTAATTTTAATCAAAATGAATCGAACATTTAATTTTATTTATTTGTAATGTCTTTCCTTCAGTTAGTGAAACATTTTTATTTTTTTTTACTTTTTTTTTTTTTTTTAGTTTAAAGTAGACACTATATAGCTAGGCTTAATAACTAGACAAATATTGATCGCGGGAAAAATCTACGCAATTAATTAAATAGTTGGCTCCAAGTCATGACATTACTAATAGCAGCCAAAAATACTTGGCGGAATACAAGAAAGAGAAAAATGTAATGTAATACGTATAAAATGAAATTTATCTAGTATATATACACACATACATATACATATATATATATATATATATTGTAAAACACAGAAAGAACTTTTATAGAGCACATTTGCTTCTGCCAGCGACATTTTCATCAAAGAAAATAAATCTCTACAGTAAATATGAATATTGCGGTATTGTAAAAATAATTAATTTTATTTAGAGAAGTAATTAATTTTATTTTCACGCTGTCTTTTTGGAGAACTTGCTTGATTTTTACTGTTTTAGTAAAATGAAAGTTCAATGATTTCAAACGTCTGAGCGTTTTGCTCAGACGTTTGAAATCATTAGAAAATTCCTAATTATAATGAAAAAATATACATAAAACCTATTTAAAAACTATATTTTTATGGACAAATTTAAATAAATACTACTTTATATATTATTTATTTTTGTAATTTAGAGAAAGACGAGAGAGATAGAAAATAATATTTTAATTACTTCAAAGTAAAGAAAATTAAAAAAATAATAAGTGAAATTAATGATAATTAATACAAACATCAAAATCAGAAATTATTTTTCTTTCCGGCTGGACAACAAAGTGATCCTTTTAGGGTTCCGTTTTTTTCTTTTTGAGGTACAGAACCCTAAAAAGATTAAGTAATATTATTTTCAGTGAAAAATATTATTATAGTTTTATTTTTAAATATATGACAAAATATCTACAACACACACACACACTTCGTTTGACCAGAGCGCGAAAACGAAAATAGCTCATTCCCCTTAGTGGAAATCGAATCCACGTCCATCGCGTTTACAGTCAGTCTATCTATAAAAGATACAAAAAAATATAAAATATGAATAATAAAAAAGACATATATTTTTATATAAAAGTAAAAAAAATACCAACGCAACAATTCCCAAGCGATAGCTATCAACAAATTAATTACAACAACCTACCGCAAATAGACCTGCTATAGGTATCTACATCTTTCCGTTCCACAGTACAAAACAACAGTACCCCGTTTCACTTTACAGATGGAATAAATCAACGGTTTAGCCAAATTAGTTACCACAAACTAAACTCAAACATTTGCTGTGAAGACTGGGAATGAATAGCGTTGGCTGTGTGAAATTACGGAGGAATAAATATCGGCATTTTTTTTTGCTTGTACGCATAAAAAGCGAAAGGTAGGAGAAGAGACTTAGTGCTAAGACACTCCGTTTTCCTTCCGCCAAATTTTCAGAGTATTGCGTGTTCAATAGTGGATCTGTATAATAAATATAATAATATTCAACTACATGTACATACCTCATTATAGTATCTAGCGAAAAGCTTCAGCTTTGTATTTTTCCCTGCAGAGCAACGTAAGCTGGAGCGCTTCTGAATCTCAATTTTTGCTTCCCTTCTGTATCCCGCTAATAAGAGGGTAGGCTGAGTTCAGTCACAATTTTCTATAAATATAAAAAAAACTCCGTTCCCCACTTTCTGTCGCATTCTGGAGGAATTGCGTGTTGAATGGCAGAACTCAACCTCGCGCTTTGCCTAGACATCAAAGGGAGGAAATGGAAATATAAATGTAAGTAAATATTTTATCTCCTCGAGTGGGGATCGAATCCACAACCAGTCGGTTTTACAGTCACACTTTGTGCTGCTGCGCCACGATTGGCCTCAACGTACACAACGGTACCCTCTGTCTACCCTGCTGTGTGCGGGATACAGCGTGAAGTTAATTTTTTTTTATTAAAAAAAAACACCTCTTTCGCTCAAAAATCTTCTAGAACTAAATTTATTTTCTACATATAGAATGGGATTTAATAAGAAAAGATAAAAGTCCCGTTTTAAAACGGTCCAATGATGTAATGTCTTTACCACAGCATCCGAACCGATTGTATGAGGTGGAACATTCGAGAATTCAAACGCTGGTTTCCCTGCAATATGTAACTTCTATGCGGTGAACGTGACAGTCTTTTAGATAAGAACAAATATGACCTTATATTTGAGTGTTAATAACTTAAAATTTCTAGTTTGAAATATTAGGTTTGGGAGGTTAGTCATTGCGCAGTGGCGGAAGCGTGCGACTGTAAACGTGGTTTTGGGTTCAATTCACTCACTTTTAATGGGAACGAGGTTTTCTCTGCCTACTCTGCTATGTGCAGAATAACGTGTGTAGCTAAAAACAGGCTTTGGTAGTACAGAACAGTTGTGTGTTAAAAATCACCTAAGTTTTTTCCAGTTTCACGCTCTATCACGTACATAGGGGAGCAAAGAGGAAGAACTTAGTGTCAAGGCACTCCTCTATTTTCCGAAAAAAAACACAGTAGTACCCTATGTTACTCTGAATGGGGAATTGAATTCCCTTAAGTGGATATTGAACCTACAACCTTCGCACTTACAGTCCACCGTGGTGTCACTGTGCTATAGCGGCCTACTAACATTTGTGTAGATTTATTTAAATCAACCTAAAAGGTGGCTTTAGAATATCTCTCGTAGTAGTACAAAACACGAAACGAAATATATTTAAAGATTCTGTACGTGTCGCCGGCTTAGACAAATACTCCTGAACAGTCACATTCACTCAGGTAGGTTTAGTCTGTCTTTAAAATTTCCAGATTTTTCGATTCTTTTGTAAAATTGTTTAGTAGTACGTGATCACGTGTTCACGATTCTGCCCATGGCCATAGACTAATATAGATTATTAAAAAGTCAAATTTTATTAAAAATAAGAAGTTAGATACATGCTTAATTGTCGATTAATTTACCATCAGTTTACTAAAGTTACTGCCTCAGACATGAGAAGAACCATAGCAAGGAACTCTGCGGGATGTTTTTTTCTAAATATTGGAACATAGGGTTTCTAAAACTATGTAATACAAAAAAAATACGATATTTATAATTTTAAATTAATTAAAATCAATTAATTTAAAATGTATAAAATAAAACATGTTACCATAGTTCTTAACATTCTTATGTATTATTATTATCTGTAGACGTTGATTGTCTGTTCGATTGGATCTCCGAGAGCTTCAATAATTACCAATTCAATATATACATTTTCGGAAGCCATTGAGCCGCAGGTTTGCGAATGCTTGTTCCATTTTCTTATTAAAAGAATTGTGTATTCGGAAAGTAAAAAATTGGGAGGTTATTCATATATCAGCATAGTAAATTAGCAAAAGATAAATTGGAATTAAAAAATATTTAATTACAAGCAATTTTAAACAAGCTTTCAAAGTTTATAACTACAACCGTCGTTGTGACGAGTTAGGCGAAATGTTATATAAAAGTTCCTACAGAGGTACAGGTGGCTATATATTTGTATGTTATAAATGAAACTTTTAATTAATTTTCATAACAAAGTAATGTAACAAAAAAAAATGTAAATGTACCTTTTATGACATTAATTTTGCTTGTTATAAATGTGAAAAAAAATTTTTTGAAAAATTTTTATGCATTTGCTTTCATTGAGTACACTAAAATTCAGTTCTTTATTTGTGGTGTTTCGCACATACCAGTTAAGCATAAGTCACTTCTCCAATGTTACGTTGTATAGAAAACAGAAGGAGTAAATGACCAAAAAAATATATTTAGAAACAAACAATATTACCTTTTGTTAATTGGACTACATATTATTATTATTTTTCATTTTAGTGTATTTAAATAAAAGTTTGCTTTTAAAAATATTTTAATATTATTTTATTTTCTTATTTTTAATTGTCCTTACTGTTGGCTCTACTACGAAGTCTGTTCATTTCCGTTAAAGCATCAATATTGCATAGTTGCTTGTCGGTTAATTTGTTACAGTCCAATTCTTCGACAAACCTTCCAACGATTTACTCTACTTAATGCTACATAGGCTTGGCCACCAACGAAAAGTTTGAACCTCAAATACACGACGGCATGGTCTACATTACAATTACTATACTACTTGCATTTTATTTATGTACGGTGCTAGCCCAGCGTAAAATTATTGGCAGCATTCTTCGTTCCGCTGTGCCACGGCTATATTTCTCTGGAAACTGAACTGATTTGGGCTGAATAACGTCAATTCCATCTTTACCGTAGTCTATACGGACGGTAGCTTCCAGAGAACACAAATTCTAGATAAGTTGCAACACATTTCTTATGACGCTAATCTCGCCAAAATATACAAGTCAGTGTATGTATAAACTCAGATTCACGCGGGATACAGCACACAGCAGGGTAGCCAGAGGGAACCTAGTGTTAAGACACTCCGTTCCCCACTTTCTGCCGAATTC
This sequence comes from Heliconius himera, assembly GCA_021202915.1. Taxonomy (NCBI): domain Eukaryota; kingdom Metazoa; phylum Arthropoda; class Insecta; order Lepidoptera; family Nymphalidae; genus Heliconius; species Heliconius himera. Next base: position 118,116 of record JAJHJA010000574.1, read on the forward strand.
TGAAGGCATTGCGTGTTGAGTGGCAGAACTCAACGCTGCGGTTAACCTCGACACCAGAGCCAAGAAAATGGAAATATAAATTTAAATAAATATTTCATCTCCTCGAGTGGGGATCGAACTCACAACCAGTCGGTTTTACAGTGTGTATAAACTCAATCTCACTATAAAGCTCTGACATGCCATAAGCTGTGTACTGTTGGGGAGATGTATTGAATGGCGTCAATTACTGGCGCAGCAGCCTCGTCACGTTGACTTTGATATTGAGTGTCATCGTTGAACGCATGTACAATATTGCGTGTTTATGCTGTCTAACGTTGAGGTGATCTGTGGAATGGAGCCGTTCCTGGATGTCAGATCAGGTTATGCTTTTTATATTCATGCATTGTCATTGGAACTGAATGACTGGAAGTGCTTCTAATTTAGCTTGCAAAATTTGACTTAAGCTTTAGCTCGCAAGTTAAATAAAAGCTTGTAAAATAAAACAATAGTAAAAAAAAATTTTATAACAGTCTTTTATTTAACCAACATTTATGAAAGTAAGAAATTTTAAACTTAATCATTCTTCAAGTGGGCATCGAGCTCACAACTATCTTGTTTACAAGCAAACTGGTTGTCTAACTGTAAACATGAAGATCTAGCATGCATTTTTCAGATTACTTAGTCTTCGCCTTTTTTCAAACCAACACGTTTTTACAAAATCTAACCTCCTCTAACAGACAATCATATTTTTAAAGGAAATCCGTTTTGAAGGCTCATTCGTATTCACGTTGGGTGGCCTCATCAAAAATACTTATCACCGAACAACCTGTAACCTCTATTGAGTTACAAAAATTTGTAAAAAACACCATTGCATGGGCTTTTTAATGCTTTTTCTTTGTTTCCAAGAAGATTTCAGTGATTCTGAGGTAAAATGATATAAACTTTTGGAAAAAAGATTTTGGTAGTTATTTCTTGCCCTGATGTATATTATGTGTATTTTTTTTTTGATGAAACGAGGCCATTCATCCACATGGTAGTTTGACTGACTCAAATTTACAGACACATTAACATCTTGCTCTATCGCCTTGCAACTAAAAGAAATTGTTGAAAATAGTTCCTATTAACACACGTAGTATGAAGTATGGACTAATGTTCAGACATGAAGGAACAGATCATAGAGTGGATATGGTGGAGGAAGTCATTTCCTTGATTGAAAAACAAACCTACAAACTGTCGCTTTTACAGTGTGACTCTGCGCCACACATGGCCTCTCATACCTGCCACTTTAAAATATTTTTTCTTCCGAATTTTATTTATGGTTATTTTATCAATTTTTATGTTTTTTTTATTGTTAATACAAAAAAATGCAGTGTAGAAACAAAACCACAAAAGTGATAAAACTTATGCACCATGATATAGTCAGTGGTTTTTTTATTAAAAAATAATCTTAATGCTGTGTCCCGCACGCTGTAGGCAGGCAGAGGGAACTTAGTGCTAAGACACTCTGTTCCCCATTTTCTGGACGTATTGCGTGTCAAGTGGTGGAACTCATCGCCGCGATTTGCCTAGAAACCAGAGCGATCTCATAAATACCATTGTCAGAAATGGACAAAAAAAGGGACCACACGGGAAGCAGTAGCCTTCAAATAAAAAAAAATCACCTAGTCAAGAGTTCTGAAGTAACAAACATTTAAAAAAATACAGTCGAACTGATAACCTCCTTTTCTTACAGAATGTAACCATGCAAATAATTATTTCGAAGGGCGTCTTATTTCAATTCAATTACATTTCTGCAATTTTGCTGTTTCGGCTATTTTCCTTTACAGTTACTGTCAATTTATAAGGATCTTATAAGAACTAAGGCACTATTAAGAGTAGCTGTAACATTGTCAATGGAAATGTTATTAGAATTACACAGGCTTCTAACGTGGCCTAAGGCTGCAAGTTGTAACTGACATCCCCACCCTACTCGTCAATAAAATATTTAAATAATAATTTGAATATTTTAGTATGGCTCGTGATACGTCTAATATAGTTAGAACTCTTTCGTAGTGATCGTAAGTAATCCAAGATCTTTTAGAGATTCAGAGGTAACAATATAAATATTAAATGTACAATAAGTTTAATATAAATACAAATAAAAGATATTATGATAAATAAAATGTCATTGTCTGTCCGTTTCATTCTCTCGTGATATTTCTAAAGAATATCGTAGACGTCCTATCCTCCTCTCTGTTATACCCAGTCATTACTGATAGTTATAACTAAGGGGGGATAGTGAGTGGCCCCGCACCCGCCACTTACCGTGGATTCCGGCCGTTCGGCTCTGAACCCTCCGGGACGGATCGGAATAGTTAATATTTGTGATTCTTATAATGGAAAACCATAATCGCAAAAGCGAAAGGTCAATTATTCTGATGCAAAGACCGAAGTCTAATATACATACTTGCAATGGAATTGAGATTATTATATGTAGGCCGTAGCCATAATTATATAACATATAACTCTCTGCTTCACATATCAGATCGAACTCACTACCGCTAGGCGGCCGATCATGTGAATCCACTTCAAGTAGAAAGTAACTAGAGGGCATTACATTAATATACCCATTTAACTTTCGTGTATATTTCTTATAACTATATATTTACTAATCGTATCTTAATAATATTGAATTCTGTACGTATAATGTGACGTGTTTAATGTTTCTTATTTCCGTATGAATTTGTTAATATAGTATAATTCGTATTATAATTATTACCTTCGTGCTCTTATTATATTCGTGCCCTAGTTTCAATATTAATATAATTTATATTCACTGTTATTGTAACGCCTCTTTTAAACAGAACCGTCGTGGAATAACACGCACAGCACACACCCTGCAGCTGTTTGTCTGAACTGACACTAGACTCAGAGTTGTGGGAATGTAATATAGAAATCATTAATTGAAAATACTCAGTTATCGCTAGGACAGCCAGCGACTCCAAGTAGACATGATTCTACTACCAGTTCAGTAAAGAACCTCAGTGCTGAGAAGAACTGGCGGAAGAAACTCAGCAGCAGAATCCAACAATACTAAAGCAATTCGCTTATATCAAACATGCCAGCACCAGTGACGCCCGGCTATATATTATAAGTATGTCGTCGACATCAGTCGATTGACGCATTATATTATCTACGATAAAACCAAGTGTTAGACAAACAGGCGGACACTACTACATACACCAGAGTTCCAGGACATAAAATAGCATCGCGCACCCGTATGCGACGGGCGGACACTACTACATACACCAGAGTTCCAGGACATAAAATAGCATCGCGCACCCGTATGCGACGGGCGGACACTACTACATACACCAGAGTTCCAGGACATAAAATAGCATCGCGCACCCGTATGCGACGGGCGGACACTACTACATACACCAGAGTTCCAGGACATAAAATAGCATCGCGCACCCGTATGCGACGGGCGGACACTACTACATACACCAGAGCTCCAGGACATAAAATAGCATCGCACACCTATCCATCATACACCAAGTGTTAACGTTGACGCACCACAAGGCACCGCGAAACTATCTAAATATAATATATATAAAATTAAATGCCACGGCAATTCACTTAGCCAAGCACATTAGTACCAACGAAGCCAAGCAGCAGTCGGTTCTGACTATAATATTAGTTAATACTAAAACAAGGGTCAGTGAACTCTAACAGTCGTATAAATCGTAAATAATTAATATCCGGTTAATGTCTAATGTCTATTGTATTTAATTAAAGTAATATATAAAAAATATTGAAAGATTACTTTTATTGTAGGACATTAAACAGTCTCATATTTATATGATATTTATATAATATATACTAAAACAAGGGTCAATGAACTCTAACAGTCGTATAAATCGTAAATAATTAATATTTGGTTAATGTCTAATGTCTAGTATATTTAATTAAATTAAAGTAATATATAAAAAATATTGAAAGATTACTTTTATTGTAGGACATTAAACAGACTCATATTTATATGATATTTATATAATATATACTAAAACAAGGGTCAATGAACTCTAACAGTCGTATAAATCGTAAATAATTAATATTTGGTTAATGTCTAATGTCTAGTATATTTAATTAAAGTAATATATAAAACATATTGAAAGATTACTTTATCGTAGGACATTAAACAGATTCATATTTATATGATATTTATATAATATATACTAAAACAAGGGTCAATGAACTCTAACAGTCGTATAAATCGTAAATAATTAATATTTGGTTAATGTCTAATGTCTAGTATATTTAATTAAAGTAATATATAAAACATATTGAAAGATTACTTTTATCGTAGGACATTAAACAGACTGATATTTATATAATATTTATAAATTGTAAATATATATTTTGATATAATAGTTTTATTTCATATTATAAATTATACTATTATATTTATATTTCCTTTTATAGTAACATGTTAAATATTTATTAATATATATAGAAATTACATTAATAAGCTATTATAATTCACCAAACCTATTTAACTTTCATTTCACAATTCCCATACACGCATCTAACGAAGATGGCGGCAGGCATTCTGCGTACATTAATTTAATTGTAATTTTATATACCTCGTAAAAACATCTTCATGTATTTATTTCCATTTACTATATAAATAATATTTATTGCTGGATATTGACGGCATTAATATCACTCTTCTTTATTTTAATAATAATCTATTAAAAACTTACCGACGAAGTATTTCAATACAAACAATCGTAAATAATGAAAGCACTTATAACTTATCTTAGCAACCTCAAATACTTATATCACAATTGAAAACACAATCTCACATGCTTTTTATATACATTAAATATAACTAGATATATGTTAATTATAAATTAAAACTTCTCGTAAACATTTAAAACATGCATCCTTCCTCAGACGCGTCCGCCATCTCCCTTCCCTTTCTTTTCCCTTTCTTTTCTCTTTCCTTGACTTTGACGTGGACAGTAGCTTATTCAGCCAACATGATATTTTACAATAATTAAAATATTCATTATGTTATTATTTATTTTAAATTATAATACATAGCGTTTCATTATAATTATTAAATTATTTTTAATAAATATATTTTATATCTGAGTATTTTACCTACGGTATATTACGTCACTTCAATATTACTTGTGAATGGAACGCGTAATTAAATAACTGAACTAAACTATTATTTATAAGATTGTATTTATCTTAAGCTATAATTAAATAATATTATAAATTATATTTATAATATATTTTTTTAATTAATTATATTATTTACCAACACAATTAGTTCTGGTATGGATCGTTACAAAGTTAATGTTAGAAACTGAAGTTAACGTGATATAATGTATGTATATATAATGCAATTAAAATCTGAAGCTAATAGAACAAGAACACAGTAACCGTCTTATTTAGGTCACGCTGTGAACTGCGCACAGCAGTGTTAGCAGAGAGTATTAAATAGAGAGTACTATTAAGACACTCCGTTTCTAAATAACCGCCGACGAGCGGCAAAATTCAACGCCGAGCTTTGCTTCGACACTGGAGATAAACACTCGGGTCCCCATTGATATTAAGCCGTTATTTTCATAAATCCACAATGAATACTTATGGAAATTCGAACTCAACAAAGAAAAGCTCGAATGGTTCTTACGTTATATCCTGTTCAAATTACCAAAACTTTCATTCTTCATTATTTTCATTCGTAAGTTAATCTTTTATATTCCATTTATCACCATGCATATTTTCTTAAATTTTTATGCTATATACGTAAGAAAACAAATTTTAGACCACTAAAAAAAGTGGAGAAAGCTCTACTTTTTTTTCTATTTTATAGATTAAAAGCTTGCGACACTCAACACCACACATGAAATATTCAAACTGAGAAAATGAAAAAAACTTAAAGCACACAGTAAATGCACTGCTATTTACTGGCCTATTAAGCAGTTCAGGGTAAGTTGGACGTTGATCGGTGCCAGTGGATTTCACCAAAACTCCGTCAGTTTAGAACAACAATGTGTTTAACTATTGCAAATTATTTGTAAGTTCCGGCATTGTTGTCTCCTTGAATCTGGAGTATCTGCTTCCATCGTGATTTTGGTATTGTGATCAATATTTGAGGTTAGGAGTTAAATAGATATACATTTTATAAATAAAATTATTGGTTGATGCTGGTATAAATTCAATGTGTGTATTTATTTAAAAATTTAAAGGCGCGGTGTTGTGTTCCACCACTCAACACGCAGAGTTAAATAGATATACATTTTATGAATAAACAAGACAAGCTATTATACCATATTAAATTGTAATAAAAAGCGCTATATTACAAAATGATAGGATTAGACTACTATTTTTTTTACATTTTTAAGTGTTGTTCAACTTGTTAATGTTAATTAAGTAACAACATGTTAATTAAGTAAAAAATACTACTACTAGCATGCCTTCCATCGTGGACCCACACGATGAAGATAACATAATTATCGTTTTAGTAAATAATAATTCAAAATAGAACATCAAAACTGAAACTAAATAATAATAATACCTGTAAAGTATATTTGGTGAATTCCTCACAGTTTACATACATACGTAACATAGACGTTTCAAACTTGTAATAGTTAAAATCAACGATTCGAGCAAAATCAGTTATGAAGTCAAACATTTGCTTTAGTACCGACAACGGCGAAATGAATAATGGCTGTTCTGTCACATAATGTTATTTAAAATCATGATATGCGAAAATTGTACTGAACTGCATTCAGGTGAAAAACAGACAAGGAAGTTGTTTTTGGTTGGTTTTGTGGGGCTGTCGTAGTGGAGGGGCACAAGCGTGGGACTGTAAACGTGACAGGTTAAAGTTTTGTTTTCCACTCGAAGAAATTAGGTATTTATTATCCAAATTTCTTCGCTCTGGCAACGAACACACAATGTCTCCAGAATTGGACGAAAAATAAACGTAAGTAAATGGGTACGCACGGACACTGAGTTACCAGGTTCTCTCTCCATTGCTGTGTGCGGGATACAGCGTGAAGCTAAAAAGTAAAGTTAATATTTTTATAATGCAACGTAAAATATTAACTTTGTAATGATAAGTAAGCTAAAATAAAAATAGACGAAACAAACAAAGAGCTCCTAAGTGCTAAGATATTCCGTCTTACAGGCACACTTTAGGCGGTGATTGGCGGAACTCAACGCTGCCTTTGTCTACCAGAATATAAACAAAAGTTTTTAATTAAAGAATGAAATAATTAAACAAGAAAAAAATGACCTCAATCTATCCACAACAGCGATGTATTGTCTTGGTCTTGGTCTATCCACATACAATATATTCACGTATTTGTAGAACTCTGTTAATTAACACTGCAATAACTAACGATAGTTTATAAGTTATATAAGTTTGTTTTGAATTTATCATCTGAACGACAAAATATATCATCTTATAAATCACAAGTATTTGGACAATATAATTTATAAACTATATGATATTGTAATACAGATAGTATATAATTATAATTGAGACCGTCGTAGCGCAGTAGCACAACTTTTGACCGTAAACGGCAGAGTTTGTGGGTTCGATTATCACGTGAGTGATTTAATAATTTTAATTTCCTTTCTCTGGTAACATGACAAAGAGTATTACGGTGTTACCTCATAAGCGGAATGTTGCGAAAAATATAGTAAAGATAGAAACGGAGTGTCTTAACACTGTTTCCTGCCTACCTTGCCATATATGGTTTTATTAAAGTATGTTTTTAAAGGGAGTCGCCTAATCTTCATCTTTTTAAAAAATATAGAAATAAATCTGCAACCTTCTCTTCTAAACAAAAAAAATGAAATTAGATAATAAAGAAACTATTTTTCAGTACTACACAAATAGCTAGGAAGGAAGAGAGAACATAGCAACAAGACACTCTTTTCTCCATTTTATACCTGAATTTAAGACATTGATAGATTAATTAGTACATTAACCTTCAGTAAAATCCCAAAAATCGAGTCTCAGAATTAACAACTAAATTGACAAACAACCAATTTTTTTAAGAATTTTAAAGAAAAAGAATATTAAGCTAAGGCAAAAGATATAAGAAAAAATATGCTAAGGCACTTATAAACTCGTAAGCATGATTACCGTATTCAGTGAATCAGCGTGCGAGTATGTTATGCGTAATTCCTAAAGTAATAGAATGGTCAATCGTTTGGAAGAAAAGATTTATCTCTTGGAGATGCTATGTACTGACCGTAGTGAGATATATTTTCTGTGATATTTTTTATTTTTCTTTTTCTTAGCTTCACACAGTATCCCGCACATAGTAGAGTAGGCAGAGAGAACCTGGAAATCTAGTGTTCGTCTTAACACTCAGTTCCCATTAAGACACTTCCGTTTACCGCTTTCCGTCAAATTGTCGCGGTATTGCGTGTTGATTGGCGGAACTAAATGCCGCGATATGCTTCGTTTCCATAGCGAGAAAATGAAAATATTAAATATTTTATTTCGTCGAGTTGCATTTGAACCGACAACCTGACGCATTTACAATCGTACGCTTGTGCTACGCTACGACTGGTTTCATTATTTTTTTTTCACACCATGAAAATTGTTGTTAATTGTTGATAATATGAGAAAAAAAATGTTTATCGGGGATTTATTTCATTTAACATGAAATGTTTTCGATGAGTTAAATTAAAATAGAGAAGGATAATGGTATAATAGTTTTTTAACGTTATTTTATGGAAGAGGTAATCTTTCAAAAAAGAAAGAAGTTAAGATTAATTGATGATAAAGACTTTCAACGCCCAATATTGGACATAGGTCTTCCTCAAAGATTTCCTCGAAGACAATGAGCCCTGCCTGCAAATAGAATCTAGCAGCTTTGACCAAATCTATAGGAGTATAGATTCGGTCAAAGCTGCTAGAGTCTATTTGCATGATCCCCATCCGCTATACTTAGTAGCTGCTATTCGAGAATCTTACCTCTCCAATCACTTCAGTCGGTCAACTCGCTATGCCAATCCTGCTGAAGAATTTCCCAAGAAATTAAGATTTTTTTCTCATTAGCTTAACGCTGTACCTCGCACATAGCAGGGTAGTCAGAGGGAACCTAGAGTTAAGAGGAAATAAAAATATTGAATATTTCATTTCCTTCAGTGGGAATCTAATCGACCTGTCTTGTTTGCATTCTTATGCTTATCCCCGGCGCCACAACTGACATCAATTAAGATTTACCACAACAAAATATTTAAATATAAAAAATAATGCTACATGCATAATAAACACATTCCTTAGGAGCTTTTTTTCTTCTTCGTGGAGCAGGGACAAAGGTGTGACTGTAACGCGACGGTTGTGGGTTCAATCTCCACTCGAGGCAATGTTATTATTGTAATTATTGATTGATATCTTCATTTCTTCGCTCTGGCAACAAGGCAAAAGCCTGGATTTGAGTTCCGCCACTCAACACGCGATGCCTCGTAAAATTCGGCGAAAATTGTCTGCTATTATAGTTTTCTATTCTAAATCCCCAGTAAGTACGATCTAAATATATTTTTTTATAAAATGTGTAGTAAATAAGAATCTATATTTACCAGTACACCTATGGATATAAAAATAGTCGTTGGATTAAAATAAATTCATATTTACAACCGCGTATTAATTTATCGTTGAACGAATTTGCGGTTTATATTGTGGCGTAAATGAAATTACAAGGAGTCCAGGTGAAATATTAATATTGCAATATGCTTATATATTATGTAAAGGTATGTAGGTTGAGGCCAGTCGTGGCGCAGGGGCACAAGTGTGTGGTTGTAAACGCCACTTTTCGACGCCCGGTTGTAGGTTCCTACCCCACTTGAAGAAATAATGTTTATTTAAATTTCTATTTTCATTTCTTAGCTCTGGTGCCGAGGCAAAGCCCTGCATTGAGTTCGGCTACTCAATACACAGTGCCTCCAAAATTCGGCGGAAAGTGGGGAGCTGAGTGACTTAACACTAGGTTCTCTCTGTCTACCCTGCTGTATGCAGGATAAAGAGTGAAGCTGGTTGAGGTATGTAGATATATAATATGTATGTTTCGTTACACAATCTCGTGTCGTATGTACAAAGTAACTTTTAAAATTATTTTTATTATTTGAGGCATTGCGTGTGGTGTGGCGGAACTCAAATCCACAAACGCCCGCACTTTGCTTCGTTATCGGAGAAAATTAAAACATTAAAACTTTCATTTCGCCGAGTGGGAATCGATCCTACAACCTGTCGCGTTTACAACTAAATATTATTAATTTCCAAGAAGTATGAAAATAAGAGAAGAACAGAAAACTTTGAGCTATTACAAGTAGGTAAACCACTGAAAGCGAAACATTTCTCACAGTATATTATTATGCATACGAATACTTTACTTTGTGCTATAATTTTATTAAGGGAAACTTCGTCTGCCTGCTATTGTTCGAAAACAAAAACAGCCTCTGCCACTTAGCGACTTAGTATCCTTCCTGCCCGTGAATACTTATATACATTTTGCTTTACAATTATTTGGAATTAAGACACTCAACACAAAATTAGGTAGCGCGATGTGATTGTTATGTTAATTTTGTTTTCGTTATGTTCACACTTGGCAAGTATAAAAATATTTATAATAAAACAACAGGCCGTCCGACAATAGAGGTACAAGCGTGCGACTGTCACCGCGATGGTTGTGGCTTCGATTCTCACTTTAGGAATGAAATATTTCATATTTTCACTTTATTCTTTTGGTGGCGAGGCAAAGCGCACCGTTGAATTCCGCCACTCAACATGTAATATCTCAAGAATTCGGCGGTGGGGAACGCGAAGTGGGGAACGGGAGTGTAGCTATAAAGAAACAGCTTCACGCTCTTCTACTCCACTACATTGCCATAATAAAAAATATTTATTGTGTAAATTTTACTGCTAAAAGGATTTCAAAATATTTGTACAGTGACGGTTTTATGTATATAAAACAAAACACCAAGAGTATGATATTTCTCATTGTTGATATTTGTTCTGATTACCAAGTTTTACGTTAATTTTTAGTCAATGTAGTTCAGTTTTTTATTATGATGTTACAAACGTGCTGGTAGAGCACAAATCACTTCGCCAATGTATATACGTGAATGAAATATAAAACCCGAACGCATATAGAACTAAAAAAACGTAATAGTCCAGATTTTTGTGACAAAAGTCTGAACAACTAAGGTTTAGATTTTTTATTTCTCATAAGAATACAAAATTCACTTACATGAGACAATAACATATTACACTACGATAATAATTCGTTGGGTACATTACACTAAGTTAGTATATGCTTTATTGACAAATAAAATGTAAGGTAGATATTAGAAACATTTGTACGGAATAAGATCAACTGGAAGTGCCACTTAGTAATCTTAGTTATTAGCATGAAGATGTTTTATTTACTCTTATTGGTTACATTATTTACGTTTTTATTTTTATTTTTTTATTTTATGATTTTATTTTACTATTTCTTAAGTTTATATTAATATTGTTGTTGCTTTTTTTTATTATTTTTTTTTATTATTATTATTTTTAATATATGTATTATATTTGTATATATTTATTTAGGCTAAGTGTATATTATTTTGTTTTTATTTTTTATTTTTATTTTTTTATGTGAGAAATGTTATGATTATATTAAATAACATGTATAGGCATTATATTTTTCACGTAATTTTTAAGTAATCTTTTAAATTTAGATGTTGATTTTGATTCTTTAATATCCTTTGGAAGTTTGTTATATAAATAGGCACCTTCAAACAACTACACTATTGAAATCATTTTATAATCGATTTTTAGCTTTTACTTTACGGCTTCACCATAATAATTCCTGAAACCGCGCAAAACTTTTAAACATAGTTTTTAAATCAATATATTATTACAATTTTTTTCAGCTTGACGCTGTATTCCGCAGGATAGGCAGAGGGAACCTAGTGTTAAAACACTCCGTTTCCCACTTTCCACCAATTTCTGGAAGCATTGCGTGTTGAGTGGCGGAGCTCAACGCTGCGCTTTCCCTTCGACACCAGAGCGAAGACATGAAAATATAACTGTAAATTAATATTTCATCTCGAGTGGGGATCGAACCCACAACCAGTCGATTTATAGGCACACTCGTATATGTGTTATTACGCTATTAATTGCCTATAATGCAGGATTCTGTAAAGAAGCTAGAAAATACGATTCTCCAGACCTATTTTAACCTTTTTACATGATTTTAATATTTTACTGTACAACAAAGTGAGACTACCGAGACTGTGCGCTGTACTAAATTTAAACACAAAATAAACAATATTTACTTTCAATTTACAACGTAAAATTGCTTACAATTCTGCTAAGCGTTCTAATAATAAAATTTTATTTCAAAGGCGTTTGATTAAGTCCTAAAACCCAGTTTAGTAATTGGACGGTCGGAAAATAGGCAATCAATTAGTCGTTGACTGCTCTACAGTTAGAAAAAAATACAAAAAAGTGAAGAGAAGTTTATAGAGAAAGTACCTAAAGTTCATTGAATTTAAACATTTTTTTCGACTCAAGGTGAAGTTATAGTTGTAGTTCATAATGGTTTAATTGTGACAGGTCTTTAATAATTGAAACAGTCTTTGGGTCTTGGGTTAGAATATTTTACATAGAGCAACACAATAATATTCGAAAAATATTATTATAATAATATTTTTCAACAAAGTTTAACCTATAAAAAACAACGAAAGCTTTCAACGAACACAAAAAACTTCTTGCATGAACAATAATTAAAGTACATAGTAAATAAATATTATACTTTTTCACTCTTTCATAATTCAAAAAATAAAGGCTAATAATTTCATTCTATTTTATCAACACAAACTAATAATAAGTCGAGGCCAGTCGTGGCGCAGGGGCACAAGTGTGTGTAAAAGCGTGTGTGGGTTCGATCCCCACTCGTGGAAATGAATAATTTATTAACATTTATATTTTCATTTTTACGCTCTGGTGTCGAGGCAAAGCGCGGCGTTAAGTTCCGCCACTCAACACGCAATGCCTCCAGAACTCGGCAGAAAGTATGGAACAGAGTGTCTTAATGCTAAGTTCCCTCTGTCTACCCTGCTGTGTGCGGGATATGTTTCTGAGATAAGTATGAACAAACGCACAGACAAACAGAAAAACCAACATAAAAATATTTAAAAATCGTTTTTGGGTTCTATTACTTTGTTAAATTCTACCAATAATTTGTTTTTCTAATATTTCTTCCAAATACAGACGCTGATGAGTTACAGTGTTAATATAAGTATAGGATAGGTTGTTTCTTTAAAATAGTTTAATGTTCTTATCGTAATTATGAAAGTGAAAGTCTTTTAATAATTTTTACTTTAGAAATCTTAGAATAGGAACGGAATCCCGATTAATAAGTTAAACTTATACAAATAATTCAGAGTGTATTAAGATAATATTTCTCGAAATTTTTCTTCGAAATTCTTGAAATCAAGTTTTATATGTATGTAAGTACTGAAGGCTTTAGGCCCCTTGTTACCTCGCTAGCTGATAAAAACGTGTTTTATAGAGCGTCAATGTGTCTGCGTCTGCATCTGCTGTCTGCACTTGTAACATTATTTCCCTAAACACAATTTTCTTGATTTGGCATTGTTATATATAAATTACTCACACAGCTTTGAGGGTTCCATATCTCAAATGGAAAACACGGAAACCTTATAGGATCACTTTGTTGTCCATCTGTACGTCTTTTAAGACCATTTATTTATTTCAAGATAGCATGAATATAAGCAAAATAATATCAAATTTTCAGTTCTGCGGTCCGTTGGAACATAGAAAAATGCATTGGTTTTTCCGCATTTAGGGAATGAAAAAGAAAATATTGTGAAAAATCATACAATTTTTTTCACCCTTATACATACACATACTACGGGTTATTTATTATTATATTATTTATTATTATATTATTATTATTATATTGCATATTTAAACGAAAACATGATGATATATTATTTAATCTTAAATTTTTGAGGCCGCAAAAAACAGCGATAAGTGCCGCCACCCAACCCACAATGTCACGAAAATTGGGCGTGAAGAGGTCAACAGTGTCTTTATAAATAGATTCTCCTCTATCAGTAGGAAAAAGCATGAAGCTATTTTATTAGTTTTAGTATGTTTTTAAGTATTTAAAACAGCATATTTACTTCGTATTTTTATTAATTTTTGTATTAATATCCTAAGTATACGCTTAGAAATTGAGCTTTCTCCAGTACTTTTCAACAGCGTTGTTTGAAAACTATTGCAGCTAAATTTCTGTGGAATATGGTTATTTTAACGACTTAGCGGAGCTTTCTAACAAAGAGTCCCTTCTATCAACTTAGTCTATTAGTGAGTGTGGAAAGTTGAGACACGAGCTTTATCTATATAAGAAGAAATATAGAAATTAAACTTTTGTCTGCTGTTGTAAAAGATAATATTATAATATATAGATAATATTATATCTCTATATACTATAAAATAAAGTCGCCCTCCGCCTCTGTCTGGCCTTATGGCCGACCTCAGAGAAGGTTTATATATAGTTTATTATATGTATATTTTAATGTAATTTGACATAAATATGATAAATGTGTATAAAGTTTTGCTTGCAATAGTAAAGAGACAAAGCGTGGCATTGAGTTCTGCCACTCAGTATGAGCAAAATAGTATGCGGGAAACAACGCAAAATAGAAAGAAACAATTAAAGTGTTAATAGAAATTTCAATAGTTTTTTTATCAGGAACGAAATGGTGTGGGGTAATTTTGTTCTTTGCTTTATGCTAGCATGGTTTAGTGAAATTAGCGTCCAGACTCCATTTTCCACTCCATCTCACTTCCATCAGAATTCAAAATTATGTGTATACTTCACTTGTTATAATTGGAATAAAACTTTAAAAATGTTAAAAAAAACATTTAAAAAAATAATATTCTCGCTTGCCAAACGATAATTCTAAGTAATTATTTTTGGGTAGCGGAAATTTGTAAAAATCTCCTTACTGAGATACATTAGATAAGTTGTAAAACGTACCTATGGCTTGGTCAGAGCGCTTGGACGTTTTCCAAAGAGGCGCAGTTTTAAATACCGCTACGTTCAATTTTTTATACGTTTTCTATATAAGTTTTTTTCTTTTCTAAGTGTAGTATAACACTTTAAAAGTAGTAAAAACAATATATATTTAAAAATACAAGAAAAATACAATACAACTAAATAATTATCTTTAGGTTGGGGAAATTTGTAAAAATCTCCCTACAGAGATACTAAGAACAGAAACAAGTTGTAATAGGTGTATAAGAATATCGACGTAGCTCGATAAGAACTTATGACTTAGTTGGTCAGAGGGGTTGGCCATTGGTGCTACGTTAAAATTTTTATACGTTTTTCTTATTAGGTAAAAACGACTTTTAATTTTAACCGCATCCCATAATCAGAACCTATCCAAACTTTCATCAAACTACCTATGAAGTGTATCCTTTCCAATAAAAAACCAGACAAGTGCGAGTCAGGCTCGTCTACCGAGTGTTCCGTACAAAAATTACAAATACTTAGCTTAGCCAGAGCCCTTTCATCTGATACCTCACTTGAACTAGCCGCTTTAAAACCAAATGTTGTTGTTGTTTTTTATCAGGGAATCATGAGGCCGTAGATCTGAGTATATGGTTTGAATTTCAATTCGATATTTCCAAGCTTGCCTGAGATAAAGGGTCTTGACAGACAAACAGACAGACGGGTGGACAACAGAGTGATCTTATAAGGGTTAATTTTTTCCTTAAAAAATACGGTACCCTAAAAAAAGAATCAACAAAATCGAGCTGGTGGGATATTGAGTTATTTTTCCTTTGTCGCGCACATACTTAATGCAAATTTAAGACTAATGTGATTTTCTCATCGATATCATTGTCAGAAATGGACCAAATCAAATGGAACATAATATCCATCAAAATTAGTTCACCCAGTCAAAAGTTCTGATGTAAAAAAACAAAAAAATATAGACGTATTGACAACCTTTTACAGATGTCGGTAAAAAACAATAATCATCCACATATCTAAATTACGGAACATCAGTATCTCAATTACCTAATTTCTTTTATAAAATTGAAACGACCTCCGACACTAAGAGTGTCGTGACATTTTTATTATTGCATTAGATTTATTCGAGAACATTTTCCTCAAAAGCCTATAGCGAGTTTTCAAATGAACGGTCGGCAAATAGGCAATCAATTAGACAATGATAGCTCTACGTACATTTACCAAAGGAATTGAAGCTGTCGAAAAGAATGCAAAGATTTCGCTGACTCGATGAAAAAAAGGTTATTTTATTAAATAGAAATATATACTACTATTTGTATATATTTCTATGGTAATATTACAACGGACTTAATATTTTTTTTAGCTATCGGCATAGCTGGGGAGGCAGAGAAACTTAGTGTTAAGATTATCCGTTCTTCATTTTCTGCCCAATTTTCGAGTCATTTCGTGTTGAGTGGGCTGCTCAACTCTAGATTTGACCATAAAAACTTTAAAAAAAAATCCAAGATAGCGGAAAGTATCAAGTGGAAATTAGTATCCAGAATATAAATATCCTGGTCCTGGCCAACGATATCTTAGAATATAAAAAAAAATAAAAGCGTCTTAGTCAATACAGTCAAAAGATACGAGCATTTATGCATAGTTTTTGCTGCATTTTAGGTGATATTAGCAGCGTAATCAAAACATATAGGGATATAAAAGATGCACAAAGTGAGAACTTATAATACAAATAAAGAGATAATACTAAAATTAAAAATTAATTCTTATTATAGTTAGAGGCCGGTCATGGCGCAGGGACACAAAGTGTGACTGTAAAATCGACTGGTTGTGGGTTCGATCCCCACTCGAGGATATGAAATATTTAATTAAATTTATATTTCCATTTCTTCG
The DNA here is from genome assembly GCA_021202915.1 of Heliconius himera. NCBI lineage: Eukaryota > Metazoa > Arthropoda > Insecta > Lepidoptera > Nymphalidae > Heliconius > Heliconius himera. Next base: position 135,062 of record JAJHJA010000574.1, read on the forward strand.
CTCTCGTGTCGAGGCAAAGCGTGGCGTTGTGAAAGTGAAGAACGGAGTGTCTTAACACTAGGTTCCCTCTGCTTACTCTGCTGTGTGCGGGATATAGCATGAAGCTGATTCATTTATTTATAATAGTTTTTTTAACACTGAAAGTAGAAAAATAAGTATTTATAATATTACAATTTCCTTTCTAATTTCTTCACATGACTTTAATTGCCTGTGACGCAGGGGCACAAGTGTGCAAACGCTCCAGTTTAGTGTGTGTGGTTCTTACTCGGATAATTAAATATTTAATAGTTATTTCCTCGCTTTGATAATCAGGCAGAGCTCGGCGTTGAATTCTGCCACATACAATGCCTCAAGAATTCGGTGAAAAATCGGGAACAGAAGTGTTTCAATGCGAACGGGGTGTAGTAAATATTAGGTTTCCATGTTTCCCTTTCTGCTGATGTGCGATAAGCTAAAAAAAACATTAAAAAATCAAATAAAAACGTACAACACCAGCTAAATAACCATTTGCATGCTTAAATACAAAGGTTTTAAAATGAAAGTAAAAAAAATCACAAATACGCCTCCAGCTATCTTTTTATGAGCGCTTAATTTACAGCTTAAACTTCCTTTGAAAAACGCAGAGAATGTGCTCAGCGAGAATTTATTAATGCGATACGTCATTTTGAACGGTTAAAACTTGACTGCGAACGCGTAGTACTTTGCAGACTTTATTATTAAAGTTGCATGGAAAAAATATATTTGAAAGTTTAGTTTTTAAATTTTTAAAGTGCTACTACCGTACTTAATTATATTCAATTTAATTTTCTAAATCAATTACTTAATGTACTTTAACATAATCTGTATAATATTTTTATCTGGTTTATTGTTTTCTTTTCTATTCTTTCCTTCTTTATATTAAATTTTGTACTTATCTAACGCATAATTTTCGCTTCTCATCAAAAAGGATAAACCTCCATACAAACTTTAATAGCTACGTGTAAAATCTTTTATGGCATCTATAATTACAAACACCACTACAGTGTCTATTTGGCCACCCCGACCATATAATGTAAATTTGTTTATTTAGCCCTTGAGCAAATGAGCTTATTTGTTTGCGGTTGTGGTCCTAGATTGCTTTGTAATATGACTCGTTGCTAGTTATCTATCTCTGGCTTGCCTTTACAGGCCGGGCGAGTGGAGCGTTCAGTTTGCGTAATAAAGGAGAAACCCGCTCAAGAGCTCCTCGAGATGTTGAATTTGATGCACATCTCTCTAACACCTTACACGACCGAGCTGATGTTGCGCCTGAAGCACTATGCTGCTTTGTGGAGACGCATCTAGTGGAAGGCACGTCATCATTCGCTAACCGTTCGTTTGTGGCTATTGAAGAGGTTGGATACTGACAGGCATCCCCGTTTGTATTATCTACTAGCCCAGTAATCGATCCATCCAACCTCCTTTCCATAGTCCCAGAATAGTTTACTTTCTCTGGGCTTAGTCTGAGATGGCTTCAGATCACACTAAAATGTTTTTATATTGAAGTGTGACAGTTAAATATTGACCTCTACCTTAGATTACTCCTCACACAAGCCTTCCAAATGACTGGGTTTCTTTAAACTCGTGGTCCATGAGGAAAAAAATACAAAAAATATTCTAAGCAACGCATGTCAATGCAAATTAAATAGCACTTCCAAAATATTGCTCAAAAATATTATATATAGAGACTAAATCTCGCAATATCTTATAGAAATACAATACTTAAGCACTAGGCCGAAACACAGCTATTAAGTAGTGAATGGCTTCTGTAAATAATACGAATACTCATCGTATGTACATTGCATACCAGCCACATATTACTCCGCAACAAATATTTGTTCGATAACATATCTATATATAAAATACATTGTTTGTAGGTTTTTTTGTAACATCTTTTCTTTTTGCTTAACGTTGTATTCCGCATTTAGTGTAGTAGGCAGAGGTAACCAGGGAACTTAGTGTTAAGATACTCTGTACGTTCCCTACTTTTGCGCCGAATTCTAAAGATATTGCGTCCTAAGTGGCGGAACATAACGCCGTGATTTACCTCGTTGCTAGAGCGAGAATATGAAAATATTAAATATCATTTTTTATTATTTCCTCTAATGGGAATCGAACCCACAGCCTCATGCACCAAAAAAAAGTGTTTTTAAGTATACGTAAACAAAATATACATAAAAAGAAATATTTTCTATTTAGAGTCTGAGCTAAAGTCCTAAACAGTTTCAAATTTTCAAATATTTTTATAAAACAATTAGAAGTTATTATTTTAAATTTTCTTTTTGCCCATTCTTGAGAAACATAACGTTTTACATTACAGAGTTTAACACCTAGCAGTGTCAAGAAATAGAATCAAGTAACACCATAATATAATACTATGTTACAACTAAGTGTTCTCGGAAATATTTATTTGCTTCCACTATTTTCCTTTCCACTCAGCTTTCATCTGTCTTGCTCTTGTATAAGATTACTGTTTGCTTTAGGCCCAAGATAAGAAAATAAAAGGGCCTTTACGCTATGAACGCCTCAAACAATGTGAAATGTGATTATATTTCATAGAAATTCTATTATATCTCAAAAACAGGTATTAATTTGAGGCCGTCTTGGAGCAGTGGTGTAAGCGTGTATCTGTAAACGCGATTGTTGTGGGTTCAAATCGCACTCGGGGGGAATGATTAATTATTTATCAATATTCGCATTTCTTCACTTTAAAAATAGGAAACAGAAGTGTTTTTGCAATTTAACATCTAAAATGTAAAAAGAAGCTTTACACATTTCTCACATAGTAGAGTAGGGGGAGGGGTCCTAGCTTTAAGACATTACGTTCTTTATTTTATATCCAACTTTACGAACATACCGAGTTAAGCGACGAAACTCAATGTCGCATTTTGTTCTTAATAGGGAGGAAACAAAAATAAAATATGAAGTGGAAAGAACCTTAGTGTTTACAGTAAGACACTATGACACATGACACGTCACTCACTTCACAATTTTTGCTCTTTTTACATAATAAGGTCGTCGTGGCGCAGGCGCAAATTGGTGCGACTGTTAACGTTATGGTTTCGATTTAAACTCAAGAGAACGAAATATTTTCATTTCTTTCCCCTATCAATATAGATATCTATATATAATATTTTCATTTTTTCACTCTGGTAATAAGGCAAAACACTGCGTTGGATTTCACCACTCAACATGTAAACTTTTGACTTTAGAGAGTCTAAATACGAGGTTCCAGGTTGCCTCTGCCTACTCTGCTATATACTATATGGTAGTAGAGTAGTATAATGGTACTATAATAGTATAACAATACTATAGTAAGTCTCAGTACTTTGAATTTTTGTGTTCATTTCAGAAATATATACAAACGTTTGTTAGCGCGTGGAGTAGACCGTAGCCACTGGCAGCTTCCTTAAAGAGATACTCGTCGGGTTGCTGTAAAAATTATTTACTGTATGCGACACGATATGTTTAGAATCAAATTTTGGTTACAATAATGATATTCAATAACAAAATTATTATAAAATTATTAAATTATTTCAAGATTACGTCGTGAGAGGCAGAACTTAACTTTTTTCATATTTTTTTCGTTTACGCTTTTTTTTAGCTTTACGCAATTATTTTAGCTTGACGATTTTTATATCCTATAATCCTGTACAAAGCAAGACAAGCAGAGGGGGACCCTAAGAACCTAATACTAAAACACTCTATTCTTATTAATACAGTACCTTTCCCTACTTTTCGCTTAATTCAGAGCAAGAATTTAAAATATTAAATATTTCGTTTTCTCGAGTGGGAATTGATTACCTCCTATAAAAAATATATATTATTTTATTATGTCGTTTTTATGTTTATCGTCTCTTGTAACTGTTCCTTGCTCCTTTAACGGTTGAGAGGAGTCTAGTGGTGGTGTACTAACTTAGTAGTTGAGTGTAAAGAAAATAAGACGAAGCTAAGGAAATACGTAAGTGGATCCTTTTAGGACTGTGTTTTTTTTCTTTTTTTTTATTTTTACTTGGACTATTAGCTGTTTTATGTACAGAGACGTTTTGTTAACAAAATCAATAATATTAACGATATAAAAGAAATAAATACCTTTTATATTTACATAACATTTATTTTTGAAAAATATATGTAAGGTACTCAATAGCAGTTTTTTATATATGCATATTTGATAAGCTAATGTAGATTTGAAAAAAAATATCTAAATAAGAAATCTTTTACTTTCAAATAAAATAAGGTTTATATACTCGTAATTTATTTATTTGTTACTAACTCCAATTAATATTATATATAAAAAAGTATTGAAGGCCAGTCGTGGCGCAGGGGCACAATGTGTGACTGTAAAATCGACTGGTTGTGGGTCCATCCCCACTCGAAGAGATGAAATATTTACTTAAATTTACGTCGCCATTTCTTCGCTCTGGTGTCGAGGACAAGCGCGGCGTTGAGTTTTGTTACTCAACACGCAATGCCTCCAGAATTCGGGAGAAAGTGGGGAACGGAGTGTCTTAACACTAGGTTCCCTTTGCCTACCCTGGAGTGTGCGGGATACAGCGTGAAGCTGATTAAAAAAGTATTCTCTAGCCAGCTACTTGTTCCTTCTGTTTTAAAACATAAAAGTTCATGCGTGCATACATCCAACACTGCTAAATACTATCAGGGGATATAAAAGAACTGGTAATCTTCAAACGACTGAATATATATTTTTGAACTATGGCTAAAAATACTTCCGCTTAAGTCACAATTGGGTCAAAATTGGGTCATCCGCTTAAGCGCTACGATGCTATAGACAAACACACAGATACATATATGCATCCATAGGCACAAAACACACGTCCAACTTATAGCACCCATCTGTTTTCGTCCGCAGTTTAAAAGAAAAAAAAAAGAATATTTATAGTATAAAATATTTTTGCTGACGGTACAAACCTACAATGTTTACATGGTAATAAATTGAATTGCCAGATGATAGCCGGCTTACCTTGACGGTGTCTAAAATAAACTCGAAAGAAGCGAATTGTTTGTCTTCTCTCACTAATATAAACTATGAAGGGCTCGCCAGTTTCTTCCAAAATATTTAAAAGCTCTACATTTTTTCTTATGAGACCAAGTGTAAATAAATTTTCGATTTATTTTTTAGTTTAGGACTAAAATTGGAGCGTTATACTAGCGACTTGCTCGAGGCTTCGCCCGTGTTTGCGTACTAATCTGAGTTAAAATTCAAAAAATTCAAAATTATAAATATTTTTAATTATGAATATTTTTATGTTCTAATAACATAAGAAATTATTAAGATTATTTTATCTTATTAGAACTTAATTTTAAAGGCAACTTTGACAGATCCGAACGAGCGAGCACATGGCAAGTGTTTTTGTTTTATTAGTGCCTTTCCATCAATTAAAAAAATACTGATTCACGCTGTATCCCGCATACAGCAGAGTAGGCATAGGGAACCGCACTTTTTGCCGAATTTTTCGAGGTATTGTGTGCTGAGTGGCGAAATTCGACACCGGGCTTTTACCTTGGCACCAACCTTGGTACCTGTCGCTATGCCTTTGCGCTACGACAGCTTCAACGAATATATCTTTAGTCAATATAAAAATGTATAATTAAACAACTGAACAATTTTCTTCTATAAAATTATACAAGAAAAGATCTCTAGAAACATTTCTTTTCTTGATCAGGACTTTTTATATGTAAAACAATTTCTGATTTCTGTATAACCTTTCTAGTTTCCTCATCGGCACCGTAATGTATTTACGTACGTTGTGAAGTGAATGAATGGGTTGAAAAATTATTTCTATTCAATACACCGTTATAAAGAGAAATATCTTTTATTTTTTATCAAAGAAGATAAAATGTTCTCCGCGTATTTAAAAGGGCTTTTTAGTATCTATTGGTCTATATAGAATTAGTTGCTAGTTATTGTGACATAGAAATAGAGTTTTGTATGTTTGACGCTCGAAAAAGTAAGATTTTCATGGAAAACAGTATGTTTTATTAGCTACTGTGTCCTGCATAGAGAAGAAGGCTAGATGCAGAGGATTCCCTTCGTACCGCCCAATTTTTGAGACATTGCGTGTTGAGTGGCGGAGTTCAACGCCGCACTTTGTCTTGTTACCAGAGCAGAGACAATGTAAATATTAATATTAAATTTTTCATTGTGAAGATCGAACCCATAACTGCCATGCTGTTGTCGTACGTTTGGCCCCTGTGCCACGACTAACCTTAATAATTTATTATTATTTTTTTGTTAAAAATTGACGAAACGAGATTAAAATTCGTGCCTCTTGTATGGTTTTCAGGACACGTGGATTCACGATTATTCAAAATGGAGATGCCAACGTTATAAACATCATTTTATGACCTATGTAAGATATGTTACAAGCAACATTCTATTTTAAAATAAATACTAATTATTTGCTTTAAATATTATAACTATTTCTAGGTAACTTAAAAACAACTTTTGTTTAAAAGGGTGTTCATTTTTAATTATGTTGGTTTATATGATAAATATTAAACATATAAAATTTATAAATATATAATTGATTTATATTTAAAAACAAAAAATAACGCCACTAGGTCCCACCGAGACTTGAACTCGGATCGCTGGATTCAGAGTCCAGAGTGCTAACCATTACACCATGGAACCGTTGCCAGTTACGATCTAAATTAAAAGCCTTGTAATTTTAATTTTAGTAATTTTAATATAATACTAAGTATTTTTTAATCTCTATGCATTTTTTGTTAAACTAAAACCAAGGCCATCGTAGCTTATTGGCATAACGTGACGGTTTGACTGCAGCATGGTGGTTATAGGTTCCATTTCCGCGCAGGTAACCAATTATTTTCATGTCGTGGCTAGATTGTTTGTTCACAATTCTCTATACTGATATAAGCGGTGATACTGATATAGGATGATTTAAAAAGGAAAAGCTTTAGACATATTTTAGGTTATTAACCTGAAAAATCTCGATAAATTACTGAAATCATTCATTTTATATTTTAATATTCTGACATATGTAAAAAACATAGTTACACAAAAGTATAAAATGAACAGAAAAAAAAACACTTTAACTTTTTCTTTTTTCATTACTACTTTTACTATTTTATTTTTTTACTGCAGGGGGAACTTAGTGGGAAGACTCCGTTTCCCACAGCAGGCAATTAAAAACTGTTCAATTTAGTAACAGCCTGTCATTACATAATATGTACACATAAAATAATATCTTATGGCTCATACGACGTGAGACATTCCGCTCCTCACTTGACGTGATATATGGCAGAACTCAACGCCCCCCTTTGCCTCAACACCATAGTGAAGAAATTCTAATATTAAATGTTTCATTTTCCCAAATGATAATCGAACTAACAAAATGACGCGTTTACAGTCACACGCTTATGCCCCTGCGCCACGACTGGCCTCTGAAAATACACACATATATCGACCTCACATATCGACCATTTTCTAAAACACCGCACTTCAACAGCACCCACCTGCAGTGTTGCGCAATGAGCCTCACTTACTTGAGTGTGGTTCATTTAGCTCGGAGTCGTTTTATCGTGTTTCCCGAAGCGAGAACTATACTGGCACTGATCGTAATCTACTGATTTTTTGTATTCATTTTGCTGTGTTTCTAAATTAAAATCTTTGAGCTATAAAAGGATTATTTTGTGAAAGTGGAATTTTAGTTTTTGTTGAATGTGTATGAGAGAAGGTTAAGGTAGTCGGTGTGGTATAGTTGAAGTAAGATGGATTCTTCTGATTGTATGGTATGCGCATTGTATTAAATTAAAATAATATAATAATTCCATGCCTAAAATGTTGAAAAAATATTTTATTTATTGAATTCATTTATCCTTTAGCAGCAATTTATGATTTTTTTAGCTTCACTCTGTTTCTATATAACAAATTTTCGAGACATTGCATGCTGAATGCCAGAACTAAACCCTTAATAGTTTGTCTTTTGACTATATTAAGAATCTGATAGTAATTTATCCTCGAAAATTTGAATTGAATACATTTATTTCTAAATTATAAAAAAACTATTAAATTGGTAATACTGTACATTAAGGAAAATCTAGAGGCCAGTCATGGCGCAGAGGCACAAAGCGTGACTGTAAAACTGACTGGTTGTGGGTTCGATTCGCAATCGAGGAGATGCAATATTTACTTAAATATATGTATCCACTTCTTCGCTCTGGTGTCGAGGCAAAGCCCGGCGTTCAGTCGGGCGAACACTCAATGCCTCCAGATTTCGGCAGAAAATGGGGAACGGAGTGTGTTACTGTGTGCGGGATACAGCGTGAAGCTGATTTATTTATTTTATTTTAGTAAAACCTATTTATAGTTATATTATATTATATTAATCTCTACAAAGGAAGGTATTTCAGATAATTTAGTACAAAAGTGTTCTTCCAAGGGTCTCGCGAAAGTGAGCCCGACTCTACAAATATTTGGTTTCGTCGTCTTTGAAATGTTTCAATTAATAGTTTTTGGGCTGAATAAATTTTCACAAAAGTAAAACATAGGTCGTCGTGGTGCAGCCACAAGAGTCTGACTATAATCATATTTCTGTTCTATAATATTTAAGACATATTTATAATAAATTGAGGCCAATCGTGGCGCAAGGGCACAAAGTGTGACTGTAAAACCGACTGGTTGTGGGTTCGATACCCACTCGAGGAGATGAAATATTTATTTAAATTTATATCTGCATTTCTTCGCTCTGGTGTCGAAGCAAAGCGCGGCGTTGAGTTTTGCCACTCAACTCGTAATGCCTCTAGAATTCGGCAGAAAGCGGGGAACGGAGTGTCTTAAGAATAGGTTCCCTCGGCCTACCCTGCTTTATGCGTGATACAGCATGAAGCTGATTTAATGTAATTTTAATTTTTAAAATTAAACGTACTTTGATTGTGATAAACAAAAATAATTGCTAGCTAGTTTTATACTTTAAGCTAATTTTATACTTTTTAGTTTGTCGTTAGAAGTCGGTTTTTTTTTCGGTAAATATTAATAGCCTTCCCTATTTTTATGTGTATCTACATTTTATTATTTTTTTTATTTAATTTAGGCCAAATTAATGTTTTAGTTTTTTTACACAACGCTGCTCTTTGTCTTGTAATTAAAAGAAAATGTTTTGTTCCGCGAATAGGAATCGAATCCACAACTGTCGTGTTTACAGTTAGACACTGCGTCACTACGATGGCCTCAAATGTAAATGTTATAATTATAAACCTAGCACATTCCGCTATATTTCACGTAGAAATTCAATATCAAAGGCATTAGTTGGGCGTTTATGAGGTGTGGATAATTTTACTGATTGGTGCTCAAATTGCTGCAACACTGATTCATTGAATCAGTACTGTAATTGTAGCGCATAATTTTTTATCATAATTTAATCGTTTTAAAGCATTTAAAGAATTATCTCTTCTCTTCACGCTGTATACACACCATACACAGCAGAATAGGCAAACGAAACCTAGTGTTAAGACACTCCGTTCCCCACGTTCCGTGATTTTTTTCGAGGCATTGCGTGTTGAGTGTCCAATTCAACGGCGAGCTGTTGCCATGGTGCCAGAGCAAAAAAAAAAATTAATAAATAGTAATTCATTTCCCTGACTGGGGATCGAAGCCACAACCGTTCCGATACTGTCACACTCTTGTGCCCCCACGCCACGAGGGCTTCAACCTTCTATTTTTATGTAGAGCTATTAGAGAAAACATGGTATTATGACTCTTCTTTTTCCATCTCCTGCGCATTATCTCTGACTACCTTGCTAGGGATAAAACGTAAAGCTAAGTAAGTAAGTAAGAAATTATTAAATTAAAATAGTTTCACGCTGTATTCCGCACACAGTAGGTTAGGCAGAGGGAATCTTATATTAAAACACTCCGTTTCTTACATTCCGCCGAATTTTGGAGGCATTGCGTGTTAAGTGGCGGAACTCAACGCCGCGTTTTGCCGAGAAACCAAAGCGAAGAAATGGAAATATAAATTAAAATAAATATTTCTTTTCCCCGAGTTGGGATCGAACCCTCAACTAGTCACGTATACATTCACACTTTGGCCTTGGTGGCGCAAGAGCTAGGCGCACTGGCGTCAAAATAAAAATATTGATAAATTTAATAAATTACGAAAAAAACTGTATAGGCTATATATAAGTAAAAATATCAGCTTTTACTTATATATAGCCTTTATTTTTTACACGTATCAACGTGGCGAAATTTTGAGGCAGTCGCACTGAACTAGGTACTAGTAATTAAAATAACTTACTGAATGAGTAAGATAAAAGTAAAAGTAAAATACTCTTTATTATACACCAAATACATATACATATTGAACATTAACCATGACACATTGGAGCACAATAGGCGGCCTTATCGCTAAGTGAGCGATCTCTTCCAGGCAACCTTGGGGTAGAGGAGAGAATAAGTAAGTGACATGGGAAGGGGTGTACTGAGTACTAGATATTTTTTTTTTTTATTTTTTATTTTTTTTATTGTTATTTGAAAAAAATATATATATACATACATACATAGGTATATACAATATCCATAGATACTTAGATACATACATACATATAAATACTAAAAACACATATATATATAATACATACACTCATAATTAGATGTATACCAACATAATGGAACATATTTTATTTACATTTAACACATACACATGTTTATAATAGTACTTCAATATTGTCAAAGTTTCAAATAATAATCCTTAAGCCTTTTCTTAAAGGTCGTTAAAGTTTTGGCTCGTCTGATAATAACTGGTAGGGAATTCCACAAACGTGCTGATTTAACAGTGAAAGAGTTCGAGTAAAAGGAAGAGGAGTGTGAAGGAATTTTAAGAGATAAGGTAAGTTGAGAGCGAAGGGGGAAGTCATGTGATTCACACAAAAATTTGAACCGTTCCTTGAGGTATGAAGGAGAAGATGAATTGAAGAGAATATTATAAAGAAGGCAAAGAACATGAGTATTCCGGCGAAGTCGAATTGGAAGCCACTTGAGTTTTTTACGAAATTCGGAGATATGGTCATATTTGCGGAGTCCAAATATGAACCTTATACAAATGTTTTGGAGACGCTCAAGCTTATTTAGTTGCTCCTCTTTTAAGTCAAGATAACAGCAATCAGCATAATCAAGAATTGGTAGAAGGAAGGACTGTGCCAGCGCAACTTTAGTAGGAATGGGTAGAAAGTTGCGGAGCCGACGTAGAGAGGCATTGGCTGAAAATATTCTCTGACTTACGTCACTTATTTGTGGTTTCCAAGACAGATGTTTGTCAAACGTAATGCCTAAGTTTTTAACTTTTTCAATAAAAGGAACTTTTATTCCATCGAGCATTATACTAGGTAATTCGTTAAATTTTATTTGGCAAATAGACCTTGGACTACCTATTATGATCGCCTGCGTTTTACTGGGATTTAATGTTAATCCTAATGATTTACTTAATGCTGAAATATCTGTTAAATCTGTAGATAATGTCGATATAAAATGCGGAAGCTCATGCAGCGTACAGTGACGATACATTTGAAGGTCATCAGCGTAAAGGTGGTAGGGAGAAGAGATATATTGACATAAATAATTAATGAAAAGTGAAAATAAAAGAGGAGACAACACCCCACCTTGAGGGACGCCAGCAATCACCGGAGACCATTCAGAATAGGAGTCCTGAATCCGAATACGTTGCTTGCGCCCGTACAAGTAAGAGTGAAACCAGTCAATCACTATAGGAGATATGTTAAGCGAATACATAATGGCTAGTAGAATATCAAAATCAATGTTATTAAATGCGTTACTGAAATCAAGCAAAACCATCAATGTAACTTGATGCTTTTCCATACTAAACCGAATATCGTCTGATATATTCACCAATGCAGTAGTCGTACTATGACCAGGCCTATACCCTGACTGTAAAGGGTTAAATAAGGAATTGGTTATTAGATATTTATTAAGTTGTTGATTAATGAGACGTTCCAGGACTTTTGATAGGAATGGAAGGATTGATATAGGTCGATAATCAGACATGTAGGAAGGATTGGGCTTTTTAGGCAGAGGCGTTAGTTGAGCCTCTTTCCAAGCAGAAGGAAATGTGGAGGTCTTTATAGAAAAATTGAGGATTGACGTTAGGGTAGGAATAAGGATATCTAGGATTGGCATGATCATCTTACGACTAATGCAGTCAGAGCCAACCGCATCAGAAGAAATTGCCAATATATTCTCTTTAACATCACATTCAGTGAATTGCGCGAAGTTAAAAATTGGATTTTTAAGAGTGGGCAAGGCGCGAATTTGATTTAGCGTTCTTAATTTAGTGGTTACATCAATCGTAACAGAAGGTGAGAAATGTGTGTTCAATTTATTTAAATCTATATTACAAGGGTTAATGTTTTGCTTTGCCTTCCCAACTCCGAGTGATTTAAGAAATTTCCAGACTTTTTCAGCATTGTCTTCTTCAACAACAGATTTGTGGATATGGCGTCGTTGATTATCCCTACACACCCTGTTGCATCGATTCCGAGCTTTTATATATTTTTCACGATTGTCGTCTCCGGAATCTTTTTTGTATTTAGTTTTAGCACTATTTTTCTTTTGTTGCAGTGTTTTGATTTCATCTGTTAGCCATGGAGCTGGAAGATGTCTAATACGTATGGGTCTAATGGGAGCATGAGTGTCATAAAGTTGTATGATCAAGGAATTAAATAAATTAAATTAAAACAGACACCATGTTGTCAATGGTGTTTTCTTGATAGACCATATCCCAATCAATATTTAGAGCATCCTCACGTAAACGTTCTACATCCATACCGGTAAAGCTGCGCTGGAGAAGAATTCTTGATTTTGCTTTAGGTGGTTTTACTTTATAGGAAAGATAGACAAGATCATGATAAGAGAATGCAGTAGCATTGCATTGACCATGTGTTTCAACATGATCAATGGAAGAGATTAAAATTAAATCTAAAAGTGAAGGAGTACAGTTGGGGAACGAATGAGTTGCGGATAACGGGAGAATTTGCATATTAGCGCTGTCAACCACGGTCTTTAGCCGTGCCGTTCTAAAATCATTTTTGAGCAAACACGTATTGAAATCACCCATAATTATCGAGTGCTTATAAGAGGGCGTTAATTTTTCAAGCAAGATTTCAAAAGATTCGAAATAATCCACTGTAAGAGATGGGCTATAGTATACACCAAGAAGGACTTTTGTGTGTGAGAATGTCAATTCAATAAAAAGATGTTCAGGTCCGACGGTGTCATTTTTATTGTAATGGGAATAGTCAAGGATCGTGAATGGTATATGAGCCTTAAGATAGATAGCAACTCCCCCACCAGCACGACCAGTGCGATCATTTCTGATCAATTGAAATCCTGGCAACGAGTATGCTATCGATGGCAAACACGGTTTGAGCCATGATTCCGATACTAATATTGCATGCACGTTGGTATTTTCAAAAGAAGACAGAAGATCGGGATAGTAAGCCGGAATACTCTGTGCATTTATGTGAACCACGTTGAGATTTTTTGGATAAGGGTGAAGATGAGAATTCAGACAGTCATTTAAACAGGGAATACTGTGGAAGCTAATGTCATTTAAATCATCTGAGACAGATGAAAAAGAAAGGAACGTGTCCGTATTAGATGAAACGTCAGACATTTTAATCCAAATAAATATAAATAAAATAATTATAAAAAAAAAAAATAATAATAATAAATAAATAAATTGTATAACCAGGATACTAATTAAGTACGGTGGCAGCGTAGGTTCCAAAAAAAACCGATTTAATTAAAATACTTTATTAAAATTAACTTATTACTAAACAGGTGAGACTTGCTCAAAGTTGGAGACAAGAATGATTTATTTTATTACATTTATTTTTAATGTTAATTAATACAATGGGAGTAAAATGATGCGAGGATTCAAATAACAGATTATTACAATTCTAAGATCTCTATGCTAAGTGTGGGAAATAAGTGTGGGAACGTTGGGAAGCCTAAGTCAGCGATTCCCGGGTTGTGTGGGAACGTAACACCTCCCTCCTGAAGATCAGCACCTATTCAGTGTCCTTGGATCTCGAATAGTGCTGAAGAATATGCTCTACTGGATCTCGAGCGCAGGCCTCTTCCTTTGGTGAATTTTCTTCACTCGATAGTTTAGGCTTTTTATTTTTCTTAATGTTCTTGGCAACTATAAAGATGATACATAATATAATTGCCATTAGAATAATTCCATAAAATGGGATTGTTGTATGATAAAGACTGTTAGATTCCGTAGATATTTTCGAAATAGGTTGCTGTGCGGAAAATTTTTTATTTGCTTCGAAGATTTCAGTTAAATTTATCGAATTTAATTTTAGTGTTATTTCAGAATTTCCTCCCTTTGTCATATTAATATTACTTAGGTCGATAATTTCCAATGCTTGTCCTTTTATATTATCATTATTATTAATTATAGTAAATAACGAAGTTTTAATTGAACATCCCCGTGGTACGGTTACGAGATGACTCCCTTGTATCTTCAAATATTTATGCTGTTCACATAACAATTCTACTCTGGTTGGTTCTGGAATAGTGATAGTTCCATTGCTTCCGTAGTAAGAATAATCGATGCGTATAAACAGGAACTTTGCAGCTGCTGAGTTGTGATAAGACGCTCTATACAATCCGGCTGTTTTCCTTGTAGATAATTAACATTAAGATCACATAAATATGATTCACCGATCTTCGGGCATTCAGCCTCTATGTACATAAAATCTTTTTCGTGAATTGCTAGGTAAGGGTGAGGGGGAATGAGGATGTGGCGATTTATATTAGCTACAGAGTATAAATGATATAGGATATAATTCTTAGGAAAAACAATTGGAAACTTAAAAATTAAAATAATATCTCTAGCGTTATAATAATAGCCTACCTTTATTACGTCAAAATAGTCTCTAAAACTAATGTCTAAAAGTTCATTTTTCTTATATAACGTATTTAATTTGCTTAACATATCTTGATACATACTAAAAGTGAACATAGAATGATGATTACTCTTGGCACGAATAAATGCAAGTAAGTTTTCTAATCGAAATAATTCGTCGAAAATCGTTTCTATGTTATCTCCTAAAATTAAAAATATTTGAGTTAAATGTGTGAAAGTTACAAAATTAGCTTCCAATTTCATATTAATATTTGTTAAATTATTCATTAAATTTTCTAATTCCCTCTGGTTATTAACTATTTTATTTATAATGCCATTATTTTTGGACATCCAATTTTTACTCAAACTAATGTGGTTATTAAATTCGTTAATTATTTTATCATTATTTTGTTCTAGCAAGTTAATGGCTCTATCATACTTTATGGCGTCCGTGTAGTCGAGATTTCCCGAAATACTTTTTATTACAGACCCTAATCCGTCAATGAGTCCTCTCTTAACACGGTTAAACTCAAAAGTTTTAAGCTGCTGTGAAGCGGTTTCTAATTTTACTTTAAGATACTGAATATGCAATTGAAAAAGGGAAAGCGTTTTATTGTTTAAAATCGGCTCAATATTATTTATTTGTAATTTAACAGAGTCGAGACTATTACGAACTTTACTTATATCTACGCGTTGAACGAAGGAATGGTAATGGGATATGATTTGGGTAGATCCCAGCTTAAATGGTAAAATTCCGGGTCCATTGTTCAAATTACTAAAGTTAACTTCCTCCGCTCGGGTCAAAGTCCTCAACAGGATCGTCAGTCTGTAACAATCGAGCACTATTAGGTACTCTTTTTAGTCTTGTTTTCGCAATAGGTAATCGTTTTTTCTTTGTGTAAATGTGTATTGGTAAATCAGCTAAAACATTATCGTGAGTAAAGCGAGGGGCTAATTTTTGTCGAGATGATTTAGGGTTTCGTATGAATATCTGTTGGTCGGGTAAGTAAATAGTCTCAGGTTCCCTATTTTTATTTAAATTTTCAATTATTTGGGTTCGTTGGTGTAAAGAAGAGTCGTTAATAATGTCATAAACCTTTTTCATTCGATCACGATGATCGGTTATATATAATTGTAATAATTGTTCGGTCAAGTCAATGTCTACAGGATCGCGGGGATCGAAATGTCCAGTTATTATATCTAAAGGTCTACATTTAGTAAAACTATGAATAGAACTATTGTAAGCTAAGAGAGCATAAGACATGAGATTAATAACTGATTCTCCATTTTGTTTTAATTTTAAAATTCTTAAATGTTCTAATAATGTAGAGTGGAGCCTTTCCACTATTCCATTTTCATTAGGCGAACAAGGTAAAATCTTATGGTGGATTATTTTATGTAATCTAAGGAACTCTAAAAATAATTGGTTTGAAAATTCGGGACCTCTATCAGTTACGACCGTCAAGGGCATACCGTGATGAGTGCAAAACTTTAATAGCGCTTGTACGACACTAATGGCAGTAGCATCCCTCAAATGATAAGCTTGTGCGTATTTCGAAAATGCATCAATTATTGTTAAGTATTTTTGATTTTCTATACTAAATAAATCTAAATGAACTATAGTGAAAGGTTTAGTTGGGGGAGGAACGATTTGAAATTTTTGTTTAATAGGGTTACGGTCGTACTTCGCTTGCCCGCAAATAGAACATTCGTTAATATATTTCGTAACCTGTTCCTTTAATTTCGGCCAAAAATATCGTTTCGATAACGAGAGATAACTTTCATTTATTCCCCGGTGGTTCGTTTTACCTTCATGATAGTTTTTAATTATTTCCTGTTGTTTTAAATAATCTTTTACATTTTCTAAGAATTATTGGAATTATCTTATACATACCTAATGGGGGATTAATTAAAATACCAGTTTTTACCTTTGGATTTATGTATTCTTTTACCGCATTAACTACGTCATTTTCTAAATTTGAACTTGAAATCGAAACCGTAGTTTTTATATAGTTTTCGAATATTTTCGATACTACAGGCCTACTTTTAATATCGCCAACTATGTTAAAAATAATCTGCCTATGAAATTTATTTAACGGGTCGTCGGTTATAGGAATTTCCAAAATGGGGTTTTCCGAGTCAGTATGTACAGTTGCTGTATTTGAGTCTGAAAGGGATTTTTCTGAGCAATTTACTGCAATTGAATTCGCTTCTTCATTATGAATCTCTATACGGGATAAAGCATCGGCATTGCAATTATATTTACCTTGTTTGTATATCACAGAAAAGTCATATTCACTTAATTTTAACCTCCATCGAGTCAGTCGGGAATTGGGTTCTTTAATGTTCATAATCCACTGAAGTGGTCTATGGTCAGTCATAATTTTAAATTTCCTTCCAAACAAGTAGGGGCGGAAATACTTTGTAGCCCAAACTATCGCTAATAATTCCTTTTCAATTGTGCTATAATTAATTTCGCTCGTATTTAAAGTTCTAGAGGCATATGCAATGGGTTTATCTGAACCAATAGGTCCCTGTGAAAGTACAGCGCCTATAGCTAAATTTGAAGCGTCCGTAGTTAATATAAATTCCTTAGAAAAGTCGGGGTATTGTAGAATGGGATCATTAGTCAATAATTTCTTACATTTTTCGAAACAATCGGTGTAATCTTGGTTTAAAATAATTTTATAACCTTTTTTTAAGCATTGAGTCATTGGTTTTGTAATTCTAACAAAATTAGGAATAAATTTTCTATAATAACCTACGAGTCCTAAAAATCGTTTTATCTCCGTAGCTGTTTTCGGAATAGGATAATTTTGAATAGCGGATATTTTGTCGGGATTTGGTTTTATTCCATCGCGCGTTATAACATGACCTAAATATGCTGTTTCCTTTTTCAAAAATTCCGACTTACTCATTTGTATTCTAAAATTTGATTCTCGTAACCTATTAAAGACTTTTTCCAAATTTTCAATGTGTTCTTGAAGTGAAGTGCTAAAAACTATAATGTCGTCTAAATATACTAAACATATTTTATTTTGTAAACCACGTAAAACATTATCCATGACCCTTTGAAAGGTCGAGGGTGCGTTTTTTAAGCCCATGGGCATTCTTAAGAACTCAAAATGCCCATGCTCTACATTAAAAGCTGTTTTAGAGATGTCGGCGGGGTTCATTTCAATTTGATGAAACCCGCTAGCAAGGTCTAATGTACTAAAATATTGGCAATTACCTAATTTATCCAATATGTCCGTTATATTCGGTATAGGGTACTTATCATCAATAGTTTTTTCATTAACTTTACGAAAATCTATGACAATGCGCCACTTGGTTTTTCCTGAAGCGTCGCTTTTCTTTGGAACGATCCATATGGGAGAGCTCCAAGCTGAGTCTGAGGGTCTGATGATTCCTTGGTCTAACATACACTGAATTTGCTCCCTAACTTCCTGCCTATGTATAAATGGATATCTATAACTTTTAGTATATACGGGTATTTCATCTGTAGTCTTAATCGAATGCTTAATTGTATTGCTAAACGTTAAAGTTTCGCCTTCTAAATAAAATATGTCCGCATAGCGACCGCAAAGCGTTTCTAAATTAATTCTTTCTTCCTCATTTAAATGGCTAGTCCGTAAACGAGAGAGAACATCTTTTTCGCGTTCTATCATTCGCTCGGTATGCTTATATTCGGTGTTATTCAGTTCGGCCTGGATAGGTTTATCGATAGAGAAAATTATGTCATTGCGCGTGGGGTTATAAATTTCTAAAATAGCTCTATTATTTTTCGCGCAAGTTAAACATTCTTTTATAATACATCTAGAGATAATTTGCTCTGGGATAAAAATTTCACCTTCACGAATATTAATTGGTAATTTTATTAATTTCGAGGTACCTGCCGGTATAATATTTTCGTATAAATTTAAATTACATGAATTATAAATTTGAATAGGGTTCGATGCGTTTGAAGTAACAAATAATTTTCTTTTATAATCAATAGTTGCTTCCCATTTATCTAATAAATCCGTACCTATTAAACCGTCGAAATAATTATGGAACTTATAAATAAAAAGTGTAATGTTATCTTTACTATTAAATTCTGAAAAACTGGGAATCGTTACGGAATACTTATGTCTACTTACAGCGTGTACGTTACTTACTTCGAAAGGATCATATTTTAAAGAAAATTTATTAAAGTATTTTTCTACTGCGTCTGGACTTATGAAAGATTGATTTACACCGGTATCTATAAGCAATTTTAGTGGGGGATTTTTAATCTGAATATAGGGAAGTTGACGTTGAGTTTGGAGATTAAGTTCTATTTTGGTTTGTCTAAAATTTTGATTTGCTGAAAATCCTCTTTATTTTTTGATGGGGGTTCCTCTATAATGGGTTCGCAATTTTGAGAAGGTTCTTGGGGTGGTTCGCTATCATAATATGGATTTTCGTAATAATAATCGTTATAATTATAATACTCATTATCGTCATAATAGTCATAATACGAGTAGTTGTAGTACTGGTCATAGTAGTCACTGTCGTGGAAATTCATTTCCCTAGTTTTAAAATAATTAGACGGTGGTGGGTTTCCGTGCTTAGTCCTATCTGGTTCATTTCGAGCCTGTAAATACATAGTATTTAATTCGTCTTGTACGAATTCTAACGCTTTTTCTATAGTATCTGGCCTCATGCATCGTATGCGTGAGCCTAAAGGGTCTTTTAAACCTCTTAAAAAGTCTTGTAAGGTTAATTTTTGATATAATTTTCTTTTTGCTTCGATTGTCGTACCAATTTCCTCATGCAATGATATATATGTCATTATTGTACTAAATAAATTTTGGCAGCGTTCGTAAAACTCCTGAGGGGTATTAGATCCCTGTGTTAAAAGAGAGAGATCATTGTACAACGCGGTCTCATCGCGCTGATCTGAAAAATTATTTATAAGCGACTTACGAATGCCACTCCAGTCTGATGGAATACCACTAGTATTTATTAAACGTGCTGCTGAGCCTGTTACCTTATTTAAAATGCCATTTGCAAGAGCAATATTAATTAAATTACTGTCGGGGTTGTTACTAGTAAATTCCTGTACCAATTGATCGCATAAGCTAATAAACCTGGGTAAAACATTTGAATTTCCGTCAAATTCAGGCACTAGACGTAAAGCTTTAAAAATGTTATCTAATTCAGTCATTTTAATTAATTATTATTTTATTAAATTATATTAAAAAAAAAAATGAAATTAATTACTAATTATTAAAATTATATATCTTAGATTACCGCAAAAGGGAATTTAAGAATTAGTTCTTTATTAAAACTAAGTGTCTCCAATTGCCACAAAAGGGAAACGGATAAGGAAACTTAAAAATACGGATAAGCAATCACTAGAAAGATTCTAATGCACTTACTGAGTTAAATCTGGTCTTCTTTGGTGCATCAATGTCTGGATACTCCTCGCTGCGCCGCCTCGTAGATTCTGGATACTCGTGCTGGTGCTTGAGAGCCACCCGGGTGGACCGCGGAGACGTTAATCTCGATATTGCCGAAATTTAAGTTACGTTGCTCGCGACCCGGCCCGCGAGTATCCTACCGACTGCGCCAATTAAGTACGGTGGCAGCGTAGGTTCCAAAAAAAACCGATTTAATTAAAATACTTTATTAAAATTAACTTATTACTAAACAGGTGAGACTTGCTCAAAGTTGGAGACAAGAATGATTTATTTTATTACATTTATTTTTAATGTTAATTAATACAATGGGAGTAAAATGATACGAGGATTCAAATAACAGATTATTACAATTCTAAGATCTCTATGCTAAGTGTGGGAAATAAGTGTGGGAACGTTGGGAAGCCTAAGTCAGCGATTCCCGGGTTGTGTGGGAACGTAACATACTAAAATAGTATATGTAAATATAGATACGAATATGTTATCCATACCTATATTATAAATTCGAAAGTAACTCTGTCTGTCTGTCTGTCTGTCTGTCTGTTACGCAATCAGGGCCAAACCGCTAATTCAATTGTGATAAAATACTCATATAGAGATACTTGAGGGTCTTCGGATGAACATAGGCTACTTTTTTTTCTCATATTTGTAATATTGTCGATATATGCTAATATATTAAAATATTTTTTAACTTGACAGGCAATTTATTCCGCCATGTTAATAACAACCGACCGTTGCTAATGCAAACGTCACCCAAAATGAGCTTGCTTAACGCATAAATGGCGTGCGCCGACTCAACCTTATGAGATACATAAAAATAATGTTTTACAAAAATATTGTCCTTTAAATAATGTTTAAAAAAGTCCGCGATACATGTTGATATGATGTTTATCTCTGAAGCTTGAGCAAAGTAACAGAGTAGCAACAAGTAACCATTTTAATTAATTTACTTTATATTTATCGGGTTTTTGTTGTATGTATTTTCTATAACTTGATATTGATCCTTATGAAAATGAATATAATAGTCACTTTTAGCATTTCATCTAGATTGAAATTATAGTTCACTGTATAACATTCTAATACATAATTAAGGAGATGTCACTGATTCGAAATGACCTAACCTACGACCGGCATAGTATGACCGACGCGAAAGGGCGAGATGACTTTGACGGTTTTGTAAATTTTCATACATTTTCGAACTACTGATAATTTTTATGTAATTATTTGCTGTTTATAATTAATTTCTACTTTTCTTTGGTTCTTCGCTTATTTGAGTATTGGTTAGATTTTCATGAATTTCTTGGTGTGGTGTAAGTTGCGGCCCTGCGCGGCATCGGTATAATATTATTTATAATATTATTTAAGTATTAAAGAGATAATTATTGGTTATTTCATCTTGGTTGGATGATTATCTATACCGTTGCTATACACTTAATAAATTGTGGTTATAGTTTTTTGGGATTTTATTTGATATTGCTCGCAAAACTTATCATATTTAATGTAGAAAGTACTTTAGTTATTTCATATAGTATCTATGTACGCGCGCAAGGAAGACGAGTAAAAAAATTTTTCCCGGGTAAATTAGTAAAATCGATCACTGAAAGTCCAATTAAAATTAGTTCAGTTATTCTGGATATTAGCTCGGGGAAATAGAAAGACAGACAGAGACAAAATTATTAATAATGTGGCTGCTTTTGTTTAGTTTTTTATTAATATTTTACTATGGTTACGTTTACTTATATTTTTTTTTTCATTTAAATTAGTTAGATATTTTCAAAAACAATTTCCTAGCTATATCTATAAGCATTCGTAAAGTTTAAGCGGGCGAAGCCGCGTCCGGGTCCGCTAGTATTAATATAATAAAAAGTAGATAATAAATATAATATACTAAAAAAAAAAAAAAAATAACAATAAACACGCAAAAATATACAATTAATTCAATAAAATTTGTAAAAAAAACTTAAAAACTATATAAATGTTATTATTTTGAAGGTTTTTTTTTTCCTTCCTATTCTTTCTTTATCCCACCTGCCAGTTGCCAAAATTACATTAAAAAAAATACCATATAAAAACAAACAGTAATAATATATGACATACAAATTACTGTGAAACAGATATTTGTACAAGAACATAACAAAAAAAAAATGAAAAAATAAGCTACAAGACGGTTTAAAACTTTTTTTTTTTTGCTACACTAAAAAATATGATAAAATCAATAAACAAACACTAAACAACAAAAAAAGAGATAATATAGAAAAGTTTCAACAAGAATAATTTATTATTAATTTCAATCAGCTAATGTAAGGAAAAACCGATATTTGCTCCAAATATATTTGTAGACGGTTATAGCTTATTAAGATTTAAGGGTGTAAAAATCGAAATTTATAATTTAACAAAAGTAAGGTACAATTTTATGCAACTTCTTTACCTAATACCGAGGCCAGTCGTGGCGCAGCGGCACGAAGTGTGACTGTAAAACCGACTGGTTGTGGGTTCGATCCCCACTCGAGGAGATGAAATATTTACTTAAATTTATATTTCCATTTCTTCGCTCTGGTGTCGAAGTTAAGTGCGGCGTTGAGTTCTGCCACTCAATATGCAATGCCTCCAGAATTCGGCAGAAAGTTGTGAACGGAGTGTCTTAACACTAGGTATCCTCGGCCTATCCTGTTGTGTGCGGGATATAGCGTGAAGCTGATTCTTTACCTAATAACTGCCAAGGTTGCTAAATGCCATATTTCATAATCCCTGATAGTACGTACCGGTGTTGGGTGTAAAAGCGGGTATTTTTTAATTTTTTATAACATTAAGAAATTCTGGCTTAGTCTGTATCTTGAGCCATTAGAAATTTTATAAAACATTATTATACAATCCAGTATAGTTTCCACATAAAAACCTACAGAAACATAATCGAGCATCATTTTACATAGAATATTCATAGTTTTGTGAAACACAATTGTTGTGATGGATTTATGTTCCTCTTGGAGGGTGATTGTTTTTGAAAAATGTACATTCTTTCCCTTCTACTCGTTCCTCTCTTTGAAGAGCAAGCACGATGTTTAGCCCTACCATTCAACACGCATTGTTTAGTATTCAAGAAGAAAATGGCTCTATAGAAAGAAACGAAATAAAAAAAATATTGTTTTAAAAAAATAGATATAATAATTAAGTCCATTTCGATTAGTTCAAATATGAATTTCTAATATTTTTCTAAAATTTATTTAATAATACACGTTATATAACATATTTTATATATCAGATAAAATTCTAATTCGTTCTGCAACATGCACGTACTCGGGACGGAAGATAGAGATGCACGTGCGAGCGCAGTGGCCTACATACTCTATCTGGTTTATTGCATCAAATGGGAAATAAGTCGACATTCGAAAGGCAAAATTCTTTATTAAACCTCTTTTTATATTCTTTTTTTATTTGTTTGTGGCTTCATGCTTTATTCCGCATATAGCAGAGTAGGCAGAGGGAACCTAATGTTAAGACACTCCGTTCGCCGATCAATTTCGAGACAATCAAGAAAAAGCACCGCGTATGACTTTAAAAGCGACAATTGTGAGTATGTGCTCTGGTAACAAGGCGGCGTTGAACTCCGCTACTTAACAGATAATGTCTCGAAAATTAGGATTAAAGTGGGGAATTTAGTGCCTTAACAGTGGGTTTCCGTTTTGCTCTTAGGTCTTCTTTTTTATTTATTTTTTTAAGAACCTTATTGTTTATATTAACTGTCGTACTTCATAAATTTATGAGGTAAAAATAGCTACTATAAGATTTGAAACTGCAACTATTAAATACTATCCAACATATACAAACAACATCATATAAATCTATTAAACGAATTATATGCGGCGATGAGTTCCGCCTGTGCTCTACACAATGCCTCCAGAACTCAGCGGAAAGTGCGGAACGGAGTGTCTTAACACTAGGTTCCCTCTGCCTACCCTGCTATGTGCAGAAAACAGCGTGAAACTGATTTAATTTAATTTTAATTTTAAAAATGAAATATAATTCATTAATAACACCACACACTGAAAAGCTTATACAATTAAATAATAAATTAATAATTGCTATAATGAAAGCTGTTATGCATAATAATATGGCATTGTCATAGTCTAAATGAAAAGATTAAATTGAACCGTGTCCAATTAGTCTTAACAATGTGTGATAATAGCCCATTCTAGATGTGTGGACTAATGAATTCTTAGAAAATCCCTTATAAAAGATGCTGGTATCTTTTATCTTTTCTTAATAATTTGCTTGTCTTAACTATTTATTTAAACTTTATTGTGCAGAATTCAACATTTCCATTAGGAATATAAAAGAAAAGGGAAAACAAATAAATAAAGCGGCGTTAAGTTTCGCCACACATTAAGCAATGTCTGTGAGTGGGGTTAAGTTACGCTACAAATTAAGCAATGTCTGCGAGTGGCGTTAAGTTACACCACACATTAAGCAATGTCTGCGAGCTGAATACATATTTATATTTATAGACATCTATAGTATGCACATATAATAGCATTATTAAACGGGTAAAAAATAACTTCTTTGAGTGCGTTACTTTAGTGCAGAAATTGGTCTGTACACGCGATGATTGTAGGTTCGATACTTAAGAATTATTTGCAATTAAAATTAAATTAAATCAAATTTCATCGGCTTCACGCTGTATCCAGCATACATCAGGGTAGGTAGAGGAAACCTAGTGTTAAGACACTCCGTTCCCTACTTTCTGCCGAATTCTGGAGGCATTGCGTGTTGAGTGGCAGAAATCAACGCCGCGCTTATTTTCGACACCAGAGCGAAGAAATGGAAATATAAATTTAAGTGTATATATCACATCCTCGAGTAGGGATCGAACACATAACCAGTTGGTTTTACAGTCACACATCGTGCCGCTGTACCATGACTGGCCTCTTGCAATGTTTTATTCTATTGAGATAAAATTAGATAATATAAATTCTCTTGATTCTATTATTTGAATAGCAATTATATTACAAAGTTTTAACTCACAACATAAAATTACTGCCGAAAAGTTTTTAATTGAATGTAATAAAATGTAAAGTTCATTCAGTTAAGTAATAATGTATTATTTATCAAGTTAGTAAAAAGGAAAACGTTTATAAAATTTTATAGTAAAATTACAAGTAGTCAAAGTTTGTCGAATAATTACTCAGTTTTTTAGCTTCATACAGTATGTAGTAAGATAAGTATGAGGAACTTAGTACTAAGATCCTCCGACCTCCACTTTTCGCTCTATATACAAAACATTGCGTGCTGAGTGGAGGAACGCAACGCCTCGTTCCTCTTGTTACGATTAGAAATGAAGCCGCAGAAGCCCTGAGTGGAAATCGAACCCACGTCCGTCGCTTTTCCGATCAGACGCTATGCCATGTCACGACTGGGTGTTGAACCTAGTATTATCGTCAATTTATTCACGATAGCGTCATAAATGTCCATGTTTTGTTTTTCATTAAAAGTTTCGGAATCGGCAGTCGGCATTTCATCGAACTGAATGGAACTTTACCAATTTAAATAGGATGTTGTTATAATAGTGTTCATGTTAATAATTATTTGATTTTAATGAGCTTTTTGTATACATATACTTATATTATGTTACGACCATAGTTTCATTAAATTATTTCGTAATTTACATAGATTTAATCTAATAGATAGATTGATTAATCTTACAAAGGCCAGTGCTGATGTAGCATATACGATTGTAAACGCGACATGTTGTGGATTTGATTCCCACTAGAGGAAATAAAATATTTTATGTTTTATTTTTTCGCTTTGGTAAAGAGTCATAAAGCGCAGCGTTGAGTTCCGCCACTAGACGCACATTGCCTCCAGAATTCATGGAAAAATGAGCAAAGGAAAATTCTAATGGGAGCGGAGTGTCTTAACTATAGGTTCCCAGGTTTCCACTGCTTACCCTGCTATGTGCTGGATGGGTGAAGCTAAAGTGAAGGTGAAGCTAAGCAGCGTTCAGTTCCACCACTCAACACAATGTCTTCGGTTCGGCCACAGTGGATAGAAGAGTGTCTCGGCACCAGGTTCTATTTATTATGTTATTATATACCTATATGTTAAAAAATGAACCTACTAACTTCGGTTGACCTTCAAAATCAAAGCTACTGGAGAAATGTCACGTAAAAAGCATGAAAATAGGTATGTACCTATTCTGCCTCGCCCATTATCATCATGCTTTACATTAGCTCGGAGCGGTCTCTATGTAGAGAACGTAGCGCTTGGCGCTCTGTGCTCTCTGACTATCGCGCTACGGAAAAGAGCGTAAAGCTAAATTAACTTATGAATAATTATTTTTTTCAGATATCACCAGAGGACTTGCTATATTTTTGACTTAACTATGACTTTAAAACCTTGACTTTACGTTACGTTAAATGTTCTAAGCTTAAAATCTAATCTATTTATATTTATTCCATCAAAGATATGTTCATGTATTTGGTAGAAGGTGGGGAACGGAGTGTCTTAACACTAGGTTCCCTCTGCCTACCCTGCTGTGTGCGGGATACAGCGTGAAGCTGATTTAATTTAACTTATATGTTCATGAAAAGTAATGCCAAAATGCAGCCACGCGTTGTGTTATCAAACTGTAGCGTTTTTTGCCATTTATTTTCTCTCTAAAGCCAATTGATTTAACGCACTGATTTAATTCTGATAGTATTCGAATTTTTACTGTCCAATTAATAAAACAGGAATCGTAAGCAATATTAATAATTAAAAAAAGCAATTACCGTATAATTTCAAGCGACGTACATTTATTTGGCTGGGATTACTTTTGTTTTGTTTCCAGTTATTACGTACAAAGGGTGTGACCCTTGGGCATTGTTAGGCCGCAGGGCGGTTAACGATGCAGTCCGATTTATTGCAAGCGCTCAAAAAAGTTATATAACTTTTTTTTAGCTTCACGCAGCCCCCTCAGACACAGCGGGGTAGAGGGAACCTAGTATGGAGACACTCGATTCCCATTTGGACACCGTTCCTCACTTTCCACTGAATTCTGGATATTTCATTTCGTCGAGTGGGAATCGAAACCACAATTTATCGGGCTTTCACTTGTATGCTTGTGCCCCTTTGCCACGACTGACCCTAAGACAAGTAAGTAAAATAAATTTCATAGCATGCTGTATCACTAATTCGTATTGTTATTATTGATATAAGATAGACAGCAGGTAACTGTCTATCTGGATATATCTGTATATCTATATTTCTAATATTTCTTTTAGAAATAATCCAGGTTACATTTCACCTGTTCACTCGATATCTATATAATAGGTCGGGGCAAAAGTATTTTCGTATTTTTAATTTATTATTAGTAATCAAACCTCTTAAAATCGTTGGGCGCGTGAAACTATCATATATTAACTCTAGGTACGCAACGCCCAACGATTTTATTATTTGTCTGATCAATACCCCAGATTGATGAGAAGATTGGTGCGATCTGGTAGCTAGGACTTACCGAATTATTTTTAAGCTTTTAGTACATTGCCTACATTATTTTTATTGTAATAAAACCGCTTAACATAAAAATATTTTTTTATTTAATTTTATTTGATGCTTTTAGAACGATGCCGTTGTACTAGCTGCCACCACAGCATCATCTTTTTGTTGCTTAACCACGCCGATATAGTAGAAATAGGGAATCTATCGTTAAGATAATCTATTCTACATCTTTTCCGATCCGGCCAATTTTAGATTTCGTATTCAACGAACTCAATACCGCGCTTTGTTTTGTTACTAGAAGAAAAAATAAAAATAATTCCTTTTCTCAATAAAGTTAAAAATAATTCTCTCTTTCCTTTTAATTATTAACTTTATGTTAAAACCAATAGTTCAATATACTATAATCAGAAACTTCTTCATTCCGCTCTAAGTAGTAGATTTTTTTAGCCTAAAGTAGGCCTCACTCATAGAACCCCAACCATCTTTGTCTTGGACGGCGTATATCCATTCGCTGCCAACTTCAACCATTTTCTCATATCACTGTTTACCCAAAACCGAAATAATGTATAAAAACAAAGTTCAATTTTCCGTTAGAAATAAAATGAATAAACTTATCGTATTTCTTTGACGCCCAAAACAAAAAAAAGCCTGAAAGAGAGTAACTGGCCCCGTCGATACAAACGTTCTGTAAAGATCTTTTGTTTCTATTGTTCTATTATTACATGACAACTCCAGATACTAATAAAAGAAATAATGATATCAAATAAAATGTATTTGTGGAATCAAATTATGCATTAAGCTAAAAAACCAGTCAAGTACGAGTCGGAGTGATCCACCGAGGTTTCCGTACCAATCTTATCGTAGGTCAAAGGGTTATATAACTTATGAACGTTGACAAACTTAATTTTGCCTGTATTTACACATGCACTCATTTTGTATAAATTTATGTACATTTGTATAAATTTGTAATGATATTTTTTTTTAAAAATAGCAATAAATTTCCACTTTTCGGAATAAAAATTTTGTTTTATTTGAATTGTAGGTCTTACTTCGAGTTAACTGTAGGTCCGCGGGAAGCACCCTATACCGTTACGTAAAAAGCAACAACGATGCATAAATGCTCTTATCTTTTGATTGTGTTGACTTTGATGATTTGTAGACCTGTCGACCTGAATATTTGATATTAATTTCTTTATGGCTTTGTCAGACGAAAAGATGGACAATAGAGTGATGATAAGGGTTTCGATTTTTCCTTTTGATTTATAGAACCCATAAAAATAATGAAAAATAATTATTTTAAATACCAATAAGCTTAGAATATACCACATTAGTGTTTTGACGATAGCATCGAACTTTGCCGTGAACTTATCTGTCCAATAATTATAAATCATAGTCTTAATTTTGATACTCATGTGAGAAACCGATTGTATTTTTTATAAATTATTTTTATTTAAATTTTCAATCTAATACAGTCAGTTTCAGTTTCACGTTGTATTCCACATAAAACAAGGTAAGAAAAGGAGAACCTTGTGTCAATATATTCCGTTTACAAATTTCTAACCGAATATGTAGAATATTATATTACGTTAAGTTAACATTGAACTCAACGTTGCATTTTATCTTGTAATAGCGGGAAATTATAAAATACCTCGATACAACTCGCGCTGTTACAGTTATTACAGTATTAAATTTCCAACACCACAACTAATCGAGAACAAAACTGAGTTATCGATATTGCAAGATATATAACAAAGTTGACCCTTTAGCTCGGGGTTCGTTCATAAGCATTTTCATACACAAACGGTCGCTACTGGGTAAAAAATATCACATTATTATAGTTTCCTATGTTAAAAATCCGGATATTAAAATGTTTTTTTAATGATGCTCTATTTATTTTGTACCATAATAAAAAAATAAATAAAACACAATATTATTTAATATTTGTAGATATAACAAATACAATAAAGAGTTTAAAAAATCGACTTAATTCTTCATATTTTTAAAAACTTTAGAATTAGTATATTTTTTTTTTGGAAACATGCAAACTGAAAATAGATAATATAATACGAGTAAGACATTATACTGCTATAAACTACTAAAAAATAAAAAAAACCTTTACAATAAAAAAATAAAGATCAAAATCATTTCACGTAATGTTAAGCCTCCTTATCTTCAAAATATACAAGAATGTCCAAAATATATTGGAATCAGCTTTCTGCTCAGCGTCACTATCATGGATTCTGCAGTACTCATTCATAATCTTCAGTTTCTGATGTAATTTCATTGTGATTATCTTGTTGCAATATCTATTGTATGTGATAATACAAAAATTATATTTCAAAGATTCGTTACATAAACGGTCGCTACCGGTTAATTTTCTCCTATTCTTACTTCACATGTGTAATACATGGTGTGGTGCCAACTGTCAGCCAGGTGTGGAACACGTCTCTTGTTTCTATGCAGAAATATACCTAAAACGACTAGTTTCTAAATTATGTAAAAAAATAGACATATATGTTTTTGTTATATCTGTGGTATTTTTACCCGGTAGGGACGAACGCCGGGTTAAGTATTTTGCTACTGAAGTATTCTATAAGATTTTACGATCCTTTTACTGAGAGGACGATAATTTTAAATCATGTTCAAAGGGCAAGTTACTTTTGTGTATCTGCTTTGAATTTTTTTTTTTGGTTACAAATTGGACAAAGGCCTGGGGGTTTTTTATTAAATGTTAAGCTTCAAGGCTGTTTATAATAAGGTAAATCAGACTTTTTTCAAATATTCTATGATAAATTTGAATAAAATAAAGACCATTTTAAAAAGGCAAGAAAGGGTTTCTTAAAATAATTCATATCTCTGTATCTCGCCTGCTTATAGTAGGGTAGAACTTCTACATTCCCAATAAGACACTTTCGTTCCCCATATTCCGCCGAAAACTAAAGGTATTGTGGGTTGTCTTGGTACCAGGCAGAGCGATGATGCATGTAGCAGGCTAGGCAGAGGGGAGTTAATGTTAAGAAACTCCATTCTAAAATGCTATGAAAATGGGCGGACCGTGGGCAATGATACAAAACTTCATTCCACTCAATCCGTTCAATTTTGCCGCACTTGGTATTGTTGCCAGATAGAGAGATGAAATGAAAACAATTCTCTTCCCAATTTCCTTCAAACAGGTATCGACTCCACGACGACCGCTTTGCGACACTACTCACAGTCAGATAATAATTACAACGTAATAAATTAAAATACAAATTGAATACCTACACATGATATGAGAACGATAACGTAATTTTCAAATCAAAGAAATATTTTTAAAGTTCACAAAATGGCAGTATAGTCGAATATAATGGGTCCTTTGCTTAGATTTAGGGTTGCTTTGTTAGTATGCGTGAATGTTCATGTTGATTTTAAATAGAAAAGTTAAGCAGAATAAAATTTTCTTTCATTGAAAGTGTATAAAAGATAGAGAGTTCATTAATAAAATTTTGATTTCTCGATCTAATCTACATACTCTGAATATTAGTACTAATATCAAGACTATAGTTTATCCATTCGTTATCACTATCTAACGTAGACTGCCCCGACAATATCTGCCGGCCGCCAGATGCCCATTCCGTTGGTAATGATAAGTTATCAAGTGTTACAAGATTAAATCAGTTTATTGCACAGTAGGTAGCCTTTTAGTTCTGCTATATGTGGTACCCATCACAAACATTCAAGTTACCTATAGAATGTAGACAAAATCAGGCAAGCTCGAAAAGTAAAAGACTACCAACGAAAAATTAAGTGTTTACAACGTATCATCATACAAATGAGAATGGTAAGTTTATGGCCGTGGATTCGCATAAATTATAAAGATTTGCAGTGTCACATTGTGGCCTTAGCGGATGTGGATGCGGCACTTTGACGCTGTACTCACCAAATTCCATTTCGTAAATCCAGATATATACTGCAACATATTGGTAAGATGTTGGGTAATAAAAATAAAATAGGTTCTTCGTGTCACGGTCTAAAATGTAATGTTGCTTTTATTTCTTTGTCTACATCAATGTTTTGGATAATTCTGATATGCAAAAAAGAATATAATTATATAAAGCAGTGGAATTGTGTCAATCGGAGGCAGTTGTTTGTAAAGAAACTCGTGTGAAGTATTGTTATTGGGTGATACATATCACTTATTGCAATTACGTAGAATCTCTTTCCAAATAAATTAGAATTAGGGTCACATCATCTTTATAAACATCAATAAAATATTATCGAAAATACTTTAGTCACTCTATCGTCATTTCATAAAACTCGAATAATGGGTCGGATCGAGGACGAATAATAAGCAACTGTCAGAATCTTTGTGAGTAAGTTAACCACACTTCAATTTTTTATAATTTTTTAATCCTGATTGAATTTCAGTTTTAAATATTTAAAATTAAATTATTGTGTGTTAAAGGGTGACCTAGAAAAGATCCTTCTTAGTCTCGTTAAAGAACGAGCGTGGGAGTAACTTGGATACAACACCGTCTTTATAAATCTACTTCATGTATCTCACGGTACGGGGTGATTAGAAAAAGATCTATATTAGTCTCTAAACTTTGAGAGTCAGAGTGACCTGAAAAAGACCTGTATAAATCCGTGCTTGAGATAGGTACGAGGTGGCTCTTTTCAAAGATTTAAATTATAGGATTCTTTTCAAAATACTATCACCTAAATCTTAAAAGAATAACAATTAATTATTGCAATTACGTAGAATCTCTTCCCGAATATTTTTTTAAAAACGTTAACCGCTTCCGATTCCTAACAATATATATACATATATTAATTTAAATTTAGTTACACTATAGCTTCACGTTTTTTCCGCATAGATTAGACAGAAAAATTCTATACTCCGTTCCTTACTTTTTGTCCAGTTTTCAAGATATGCAGCTTGAGCGGCAAAACTCTATAAATATAGTCATTGCCCCAAGTTGGAACTAAAATTACAACTGTCATTCACGCAGACGCTATGCTTGCTGCGCTATGACGGCTTCGAATAACAGTACGTAAAAAAAATATCGTCAAAACTCACTCTGTTCCAAATTAACTTAAAATACCATTTTCATTGTAATTTGGAGAGATTACAAGCGGCTAATGAGATAGACACAGAATCGGAGGGATTAAGTGTCACAGGAAAAGCAATAATCTGCAATTACGAAGAATCTCTTGACTTAGTTAATGTAAAATGTTTCTATTCGTGATATTATCTTTTGTCAATGATGGGTTGAAATTCTATAAGAGAAAGTATATTTTAGAAATTCAGCTATTTACTGTGTCTATTTATTTGAGGCCAGTCGTGGCGCATGGGCACAAAGCGTGCCTGTAAATCGACTGGTTGTGGGTTCGATCCCCACTCGAGGAGATGAAATATTTATTTACATTTATATTTTCATTTCTTCGCTTTGGTGTCGAGAGGAAAGCGCGGCGTTCAGTTCCGCCAACCAACACGCAATGCCTCCAGAAATTGGCGGAAAGTGGGGAACGGAGTGTATTAACACTAGGTTCCCTCTGCCTACCCTGCTGTGTGCGGGATACAGCGTGAAGCTGAAAAAAAAAGAAAAAAAAGCTATCAATATAATTATTAATATTTAAATCAATATAATTATTAATATCAATATATAGCCTTTATACTATAATAGCTCTGAAATGTAACCACTTAGAGTTGGCAGACCAATTCATTTTCCTTATGGGAACTGCATACTCCGAATTGATAATAAAACTGACCATTTTTCTCGACGTTTTTTTTAGCAAAATTACTGTAATTTGCGAGAATAGTACCTCAAAAATGCCGGCAGACCAACTTATTTCATATGAGGAGACACCATACTTTAAGTATACACTAGAACTGACCGTTTCTCAGATCGTTTTTTTTTCGTAACAACAAACGCGTAACAAGAGGCTTCAGCCTCTTCTTAGCTCTATAACTCGGAGCTACAACCACTGAGAGCAGGTAGACCGAGACCATTCATATGAAGGGACTACTCTACAACCCATAAAATTCAATCTGGCCGTATCAACGATCATTACTAAAAATCTCGCGACCTCTTAGTCTATAACTATTAAGTTTAATATAACATGATGTTTTTTTTCAGGATAGCGTCAACAGGTGTAACTCGCTCCTCAAGATTCTTTCTAATTTTCCAAAAAAACATAAAAGTAAAGCCTTTTTTTCTTAAAAAATAGAAAATTTACTTCTTAGTCTTAGAGAATATTTGATCGCTTTTTTTCTTTTTTTAGATTCAGGCTGTATCCCGCACCTACCAGAGTATGTAGAGGAAACATGGGGACTTACTGTTAAGACACTTCGTTCCTATTAAGAGACTTTGTTTTCCCACTTTTTTCTACCCACTAAATTTTGAAGGCATTGCGTATTAAATGGCGGAACTCAACGGAAACGGCGGAACCCGCGCCTCCTGGAAACTGATCAGGCCTGGTTTATACGTTTTCTAAATAAGTATTAATCAGTGTTACTTGTAAATTTCTAATATTATTTATATAATATGTCTTAAATGCTCTTAAAAGCT
This sequence comes from Heliconius himera, assembly GCA_021202915.1. Classification (NCBI taxonomy): domain Eukaryota; kingdom Metazoa; phylum Arthropoda; class Insecta; order Lepidoptera; family Nymphalidae; genus Heliconius; species Heliconius himera. Next base: position 169,457 of record JAJHJA010000574.1, read on the forward strand.
TATATTAACATCAGATATACATTTTAAATCTAAATAAAATATTATACAGTAAAAAGACAAAGGAAAATAGAAGTTAAATTTTCATTTATAATTTTGTTGTAGAAGTTTTATTATTTGTAGCTCCGTATATATATGTCTTCAGTGTTCTAAGCTAACAATGGCTGCTAATAATTTTATTTTTATCAGAGCTCTCACAATTCTACGGTCTTAAGTTTATTACGGTCAGAAGTTGATTTTTCTCTTTTACATGTGGTAGAGTTTCAACTTACAGTTTAGTACTTTAACCCTTAAGCACTGATTTGTAATTTCGTGACCCTGCCACTGACGTACGTATGATATACGTGCAAGGGTTAAACTACTAACCTTTAAGTTAAAACTCTACCACATATAACAAAGAAAAATATAGTTTGGTAGCAACTGATACATGTGTAATATTTTTGGCCTCCACAATATTATTTTATAAATATCACTGTAACTTCTAAATTAACTTTAAAATAAAAGTAACAATTTTGTATAGTATAGTTAACTTTGTGGATATGGGAACGCTAGTAAATGTTAATGTGCGTATACCTTACAAATTTCATTGAAATTCAGCTTTTTTACGAGCCTCTGAAATAAGGCGTTGATAAATGTGCAAAAATAAAGTAAAAAAGACCAGACAGTAAAAGTAAAAATTCAATTATATTAATATTTAAAACAAAACATTGAAAGATACTTCAAAAATAATTACTTTTAAATTGGTTAAATGGTGGTTATAAAAATATACAATTATCCTTATTGTAGAAAGACATAACATACTTACTATATATAAACTTATAGATTTTGTCTCTTACAGATTTTGTCTGTAAACACGACGGCCGTAGGTACGATATCTACTTCAAGGCTGATTACATTTACTTTTATTTCTTCGCTCTGATAAATAGTCTGGCATGTGTGCGTAGGGAACCGTCTGTCTCAACATTAAGTTGCAACTACTATTATTTTTATAATTAAGAAAATCAAAATTTACAAACAAAAAACTAACATTTCCTCACAAAACAATCACCAAAATGTACCGCGCTTGTTCCTTTGATTCTATACTAAGCATACCACAATTACGTAAAGCGCTTCAGCTTTCATAATATAAAACAAATTCCTTTAGCAAACATAAATCTCGCTCCCCCACCATTTATGGTAACACCTTTTTATATCGCGAGATAAAAATTTGATACTATCGTACGTCATTCTCTCTTCGACTGTGCACGTTTAGTGGATTGTTGTTAAGAATAGGTCGTGATTTGACATAAAATTGATGTAAAATCTTTTGAGGAAAAAAAAGGGTATTATAGATATTTTTTGTTGCGGATTTGCGGTGTCAGGGGAAAGTGGGCTACGGAAGTATCTTAATGGGAACGGAGTATCTTATTACAAGGATACCAGATTCCCTCTATCCACTATGCTATGTGCAGGAAACAATGTGATGCTAAAAAGTAAATGCAGTATTTTTTTTTCAATTATCCTATCCCGCCTACTTTGGTATATGTAAGCATGAAACTAAAACATAAAAATATTCACTTAATTCAATTTTAAATTGTATATATACGAAAACAAAAAAAACATAAATATATGTAAATGTTATGTCTATTGAAAAGCACATTTTCATTCTATTATAAGCCAGCTAATGTTGTATTATAAATAAAACAAAATCAACCAGAATAGAAATACTCCATAAACATGATACAATAATAAAAATTCTACAGCAAAATTATAAATGAAAATTCAACTCCTATTTTCCTTTGTCTTTTTATTCTGTAATATCTTATTTGGATTTAAAATTTAAGTGTGATGTTAATATAAGCTTTTAAGAGCGTTTAAACAATATATGTACTCGTATATTTAAATATTTGTGCTTTTCATATATATATATGTATATATATGTATATATATATATATATATATATATATATATATATATATATATATATATATATATATATATATATATATATATATATATATATATATATATATACTGTGTAAATGCAGTATTTTTTTTTCAATTATCCTATCCCGCCTACTTTGGTATATGTAAGCATGAAACTAAAACATAAAAATATTCACTCAATTCAATTTTAAATTGTATATATACGAAAACAAAAAAAACATAAATATATGTAAATGTTATGTCTATTGAAAAGCACATTTTCATTCTATTATAAGCCAGCTAATGTTGTATTATAAATAAAACAAAATCAACCAGAATAGAAATACTCCATAAACATGATACAATAATAAAAATTCTACAGCAAAATTATAAATGAAAATTCAACTCCTATTTTCCTTTGTCTTTTTATTCTGTAATATCTTATTTGGATTTAAAATTTAAGTGTGATGTTAATATAAGCTTTTAAGAGCGTTTAAACAATATATGTACTCGTATATTTAAATATTTGTGCTTCTCATATATATATATATGTATATATATATATATATATATATATATATATATATATATATATATATATATATATATATATATATATATACATATATAGTTAGGAATGCTATTTAATATTAGGAATATTATGTTGGTTACGTATAGATTCCTATACGACACTTACTCATCACGCCACTATGACGCGATAGCGTCTTCAATTATTATTAGTCTACCCTGCAACTTATTTGTGAATGATGATATAAAAGGTTGCACGGGCGTTGTACATTCAGTCTTGGCTCTGGTGTGGCTCGGAGCACTACTCGTGCTCTGCCACTGACTAACCTCGACTACTCGGATAATTGATTATTTAGTTAATCAATTATTATCGTAATTATGAATGTGGTTAACACCTATTTGTAATTGCACTGGGCTGGAGCAGTGAAGGCGAGTGTTGTTATAACGGAAAGGGTACCCTGAAGCCTACACCTGTGGTCGCAAGTCCCAGGCACTGCTCCATCCATGCTTTTCATCATTTAAAGGCCGTAAATAATATTAGTTGCAACTACCGTCCACATTTAATGTTAGTTCGATACGACTACTCTCTTGTTATTTATCACTTCCGACATATGTGAGGAATATGTCAGGATGTACGAGCGGTAACGATAGTGATAAGTGTTTTTAATTATATATATATATATATATATATATATATATAAATTTAATGGGGGAAATTAGTTTAATTAATAGATTAATTAGATGATCTTGATGATCAATAATTATATTAATAATGATTTCTTTTTTAGAGCTGGATATAGATTATATTTATATTCTTTTACTATATATATATATATATATATATATATATATATACACTCGCGGCTTCGCCCGCTTAAACTACTAAATTATTAACTTAAATAAACGACACAAACAACAGAATACTTAAATGGTAAAAATCATAAGCAACATAGCAGGTAGTCTACTTAATATCCTTTTATTTAAAAATACTTAAACGAAAGATGAAATCATATACCTATGTTACGCTGAGATAATACATTATAATTATTTAGGGAGCTCCTAAATATGTGCAATTGCTTCTAAACCTACTTTACTATAGAGCTAACATTGAAGCATTCTCTCGTCCAGCTCCTTTCTTCTGGCGCTGGGGAACAGCATCAGGGCGTTGGCCTCCGGGCTGTGGTCTCAAGCGGCACCCATCAATATGGGTGCGTCGTTAGGGGCCCTTTGGCTTTGTTCCTAGGACTGTGTACCTGCCCTAGAGCAGATACATGGAGAATGATTTTTGGTGCGATTGGAAGGATAATCAAATGCCACCTGAACGGTTAGCTCAGCCAGTTGAGACCCTCATTCAGGGAGGTCCAGCTTAAGTGACCAGCGACCTAGATGACTGCTCAGTAGTTGAATTCAGGGAAGGATAGAAAGTCATTCGGAAGACGACGTCTGCCCTCTGGCGGCCGGGTGTGCATTGGGCGATGCTCCTTAGGTGCAGGTAACATCAGCGCGTAGTAACGCATTATATCCGAGTTGGATTCTTTCTATTTTTGGGTTGCGGTGAAGCGTGGTATTCCTCACGTAGTATAGTGCCTGGGTCACTCGCCAGAGAGTGAAGTTCTGAACCACCTGCAGGGTATCTTGTTGATTGGTACTGGCGTAGGTAAGATAAGGCCTGACTCGCACCTTGTAGCGCTATAGCTTCGTTCTTAGGGGTAGGTGGAATCTGAAGAGTGGTTGTAGCAGGAACATTGCAGTCCTCGCGGCTTTCTTGACTTGCCCTGTCAACGAAAGTCTTCTGTCAATAATAACTTTCAGGTAGTCGCTCTGCTGCTTCAGGCGACCTGCTGGCTCAGCGAAAGATGTAATCGGCTGTGTCTTGGCGACGTTAAGGGCAACCCTGTACTCTGTCAGCCAGTTTGGCATCTGGTCAAGGGCTCGCTAGAGTATCTTGGTTGTTTGGTAGGGATTTAGAGACTTCGAGAGGGAAATATTGTCAGCGTAGAGCGTCAATATCGTGGCCGTCTGCGTTGGGATGTCATCGGTGTATAATGCGTAGAAGACAGGTGACAAAATGCTGCCCTGAGGAACACCGGCAGCGATTGAGTAGCTGCTACGCCCTGCACTCTCACGCAAAATGTCTGTCAGGTAGGTAGTCGGTAAGGACATAAGCGACGTGATGGTGCCGGCTCTGAGCACCTTATAAAATAAAGCCGAAAGCGGGTGGTATGTCGACGAACTATTGCAATCTTCTTTCAGTTAGTCGCTGCTGCAGCGCAGTGGCCCCCTTTTGGCCACCTGTAGGCTGATTGAATGCCCACTCGCCAAACTGCTTCCTTCGTGGTGCTAGAGAAGTGGAAGGAATAACTGAAAGAATAACACTAAAGGATAAAAAAATTATAAATAGGGGAGAGGGGGGCACATTCGAACGATTTTTAAACTTTGTGTCATATCTAAAAATCCTACAGTTTTTAACTTCTTTACTATTTCACAATGCTTAGTCCAACTATTGTGCCACACAATCGTAGCATCATATGTAGAAAAATATATAAGTTAAAGGTGCAATATCAATTTTAGTAGCAGTAGTCAAATGTTCAAAGCTGCCCCCCTTGCGGGGTAGCTTTGAACATGTATGGGGCAGTTTTGAACTATTATCGAATACAATGAAATTAAAAGACTTATTAAACTTTTAAGTAATTTTATTAATAAACTTAACATTAGAAACGATGGACATCAAATATCAGTACCATGTTAACTTAATTTAATAATAAAACTTAATAATATTTTTTAAATAAACAGCTTACTACCCTAATTTGAACTTAGAAAAATTAAAATTAAAGGAAAACATGGATGTAGTACGTGACGTAACCAGCAAGTGAAATGTGAGGAAGTAGTCTACGTAAGAAATAAAAATCAACTTCACGTTTTATCCCGCATACAGTACGGTAGGCAAAGGAAACCTAGTGTTAAGACACTCCGTTCCCCACTTTCTGCCGAAATCTGAAGGCATTGCATGTTGAGTGGCAGAACTCAACTAAATAAATATAAATATGTAATAAATTTAAGTAAATATTTCATCTCCTCGAGTGGAGATCGAACCCACAACCAGTCGGTTTTACAGTCACACTTCATGCCGCTGCGCCATGACTGGCCTCAAGTCTAGTCTACGTAAGACTTTTGAAAAACTAACGTAGCACTTGTCCTCTTTCTCAGACTTGATGAGACATTCGCTAAAACGAAGTCTCCAATATTTATTAAGTTGTAGTCTAATTCCATTTCGTAGTCTTCATACGCAGAGATTTCAGTATCTTCATTCTCTTCACAGTAAATTGTCACTTCCTCTTCTGATTCCAAATGCATTTTTGAGTCAGTTTCTTCTTCTTTTTCTTTCTAAAGAAAAGTTTAGTATAGTTTTGTTTTTCTTTCGCGGTATTTTTTTACATATAATAATATTCAAAACTGCCCCCTTTATTTTGTTCAAAGCTGCCTCAGTGGTAATACAAAAATTACAAACGTTTTTTTTTCAAGTAAAAGTTTAAAAATTGTAGTAATTTCTAGTTTATTGCATGATATATGAAACATTGTAACTAAAAGAGGAAAAAATAAAACCATATACCTTGAATTGGATCCCTGCGATCCTTACGCGTTTATTTAAAAATGTATAAAATTTTACTCAAAATCAAACACTCCTCGTAACTCAACAACTGGTTCTCATATATCAGCGGTGACAAGTGACACGTGTGCAGATTAGTGCTGCCACTACTCAAAAAAAAATTATCAAAATTTCTTTTTAAAATAGCTCTGTTAACACATATTTTCAAAGGTGCCCCTGTTCTAAGCTGCCCCCCTCTCCCCTATATATAAAGATATAGAAACCACGTTAGTATCGATACTGTACTGGTAATAATAATTGAAAAAAATAGATAAACTACAGCACATATGAAACAGTATATCTATAGAGGAATTTCACACTCCTTTTATTTTTTTTAGCTTCACGCTGTATCCCGCACATAGCAGGGTAGGCAAAGGGAACATAAGACACTCCGTTCCCCACTTTCCTCCGAATTTTTCGAGGCCGGGCTTTTGCCTTGGTGCCAGAGCGAAGAAATGAAAATATTAAGAAATAATAATTCATCTCCTTGAGTGGGTATTGAACCCACAACCGCCGCGTTTCAGTCACACTCCTGTGCCCCTGGGCCTCGACGGCGTCGACTCTTTTCATTCTATCCCAATAATATCTACGTATATTTTTTTGATGTTCCTCTGTACTACGATAATACGAACTTTGAAAATTTGTTATTGTCCCATAACTCTAACAGTAACACATGGTATCGTAAACTTTTTTATAGATCTTGATGTCTTCTATAAAATTGTAGTACATCACTTTGTAGTACATTCTTAATAATTTCCACAGCGTACGCGATATAAGGTTTTTTAAATATTTTTTTACACGTTAGTCGTCTAATTGTAAAAGAATTTTCAAATCCCTTCCCGTAGTTTCGGGGCCTATTCAATTCAAATAAAGAAACAAAAAATCTAATCTGTTGTCTTCATAATTTTAGTGATATCGATGCACGATCCCCTCACCCTCGCAGACTCACTCCGCTATGGTGCGCGAGGCCACACATACCGCATTATTTTATTATTACATGATTTTCTTTAGATTGCTATTTTTAAATTCGTTATTTCTTTTGAATGGTATGTCCGATTTTAATAATTTAAAAAGTATTTTAAAGATATTGAAATATTTTTTAATAAAATATAATTTAATAGGATAAGGATTAATACAGAGGTATGAATAATATGGTTTGATTATTGTCGGCACTTTCGTCAATTTATAAAATATACAAAAGTAGTTATATTGGCATAACTACAGTAGTTGGATATATGGTATCGCAGACTTTTTTATAGCAGCGCACGCGATGATAGAATATTTAAGATCATATAGCCTATATGGATCAGTAAAGATGCAGCTATATATATAGCTAATTAATATTAAAATTTAAATTACCAAAATAATGGCAATGGAAAAATATGTAAATATACGTATAGTGACATGACAATATGCTCTCATATAAGTTACTCAAATATAAAATAAGTACGTACATATATCTACCTTGACAGAGGGTTATTGCGTGAACGCGTGATACGCAAACATTTGGATGATTACTTTTGAAATCGAATATCCCCTTTATTGTCCTTTTTTGTACATTCTAAATTAACTTCCACTACAATTTGTTTGTAATGGGTTATATTCTGGGTTATTTGAAACATTTTTATATTTGTGTTTTTAATTACATTGCGTTCGTGCAGGTCGTCGTAGCGCAGTACAACTGCGTCGGAATATAAGAGCGGTGATTACGCATTCCTTTGTCACTTGCTGGAACGGGACATTTTATATTTCCTCGCTTTGGTTAAAAAACGTAACGCAGGGTCACAAAGTGTGACTGTAAAATCGACTGGTTGTGGGTTCTATTTTCACTCGAGGAAATGAAATATTTATTTACATTTATATTTTCATTTCTTCGCTCTGGTGTTGAGGCGAAGTGTGGCGTTGAATTACGCCACTAAACACGCAATGCCTCCAGAACTCGGCAGAAAGTGGGGTACAGAGTGTCTTAACACTAGGTTCCCTCTGCCTACCCTGCTGTGTGCGAGATACAGCGTGAAGCTGATTTTATTTTGATTTTAATTTAAATAAATTATGTAGATAAAATAAAATATGTAAAACCCAAGTTCTTTCACACGTAGCAGGTGTCACAGCGAATTATCCTAAAACTTTCGGTTTTCTTAAAAAGATACTCTTTTTGTTATAATATTTTATAGGAAACCATTACAGTATTAAAATATCTTCAATAGTATTAAAAATGCATCGCAATGCGACGTCAATTTCGTTAATGTAAGTTGGAAAAATTGTCGGTGGTTGGTTATATCGATGTCGCTGCGCTCCGGGTATTAATTATTAGATTTTTAATTAAAAGAAACAAAATCAATTTAGTAAATGGATTGATGTCGTTGTGACGCAGTTGAGATGTATCTGAGACAACTATAGTTGTGGATTCGGTCTCGCTCGAGGAAATGGTTGCTTTTGTTTGGTTTGAATAAGTGCGGCGTTAAACTCCACTAACTTCTACGAGCTTAAAATATTTTTAAATTTGAGAAAGGTGAAAACAGTACAATAAAATTCTTAATCTATTGTATATTATGATGATATAAAACATGTTTGAAAATAAGAAAAAGAAATAATATTTTGAACCACTAAGTCATACGTTCATTCGCCATACGGTCAGAGCGACTAGTCGGTTTACAGGAGACGCGGGTTCGAGTCCCGCTACGTTAATTTTTTTATACGTTTTCTAAACAAGTAACATATTTTGAGTTATTTCTATTTATTATTAAGAAATCAGTTCCTTGACGAGTAGCGTAACCCTGAGATTTGGCAAGAAGAGCTCTTACGCTAAAGATTTTAAAAATCTTAGTCTTATCTTGTGAAAATGCTAAATTTAAATAAAAAAATATCTTTCTAACGAAATTGTTTCATCTGCCTGTAGATAAGATGGTATGGGTTCAATACGCAGACATGTATTCCTTCTACTAGACCCGTATCTTAAAATTACTGATTTGTCGCAAAAGGTTCCATTCAGTTCCGTCATTCAAAACGCAATGGCTTTGAATGGATAGATGGTTCTTCATTTCCTTCCAAATGTAGTGCAAAAAAAGTAAAATATATTTTATGTATAGTTTCCGCTTGAAGCATTAAATTGTGGAAGACTTAACGGCTTTTGTTTTAGCGCAACGGCCGCAATGTACAGTACGATGGAAGAGTCGTGGCCGCCTTGAAATAAGGTTTGAAGTTCTTGCTTTTTAGTTCACTCGAGAAAAAATATAAAAGGCATCTCCACCAGCGGCCACGATTCGTTGACCTTACTATAGTGTGCACTGTACATAATGTTGCTATTAACTGTAGTTACTATAAACGTTATGAGACCTAATGTTTTGTAATTAAGTTGTTATAGGGTTCGTCTCATTTGAAATAAAGTTAATTCAGTAGTTTTTTCCTAATATTTTTTGTGATCTTAACATGTTTACATACTTATGTATAATGTAGCGGTATATAGTTCATTATTTTTAAATGTTAAGTCGTTGGCATTGACTATAAGGGCGATATCTCTGGGTTCGGTTCCCGCTGAGGGGAAATAATTCTTTTCATTTCCTCCCTCTGAAAACGAATCAGAAGAGAATGGAGTGTCATAGCACTAGATCCAAATGCTCTTATCGCGCGAATACATAGGTATTATATATTTATATATACATACACGATATTTACATTCAGTCATATTTTTCATTGTGACTATTTTTTTATACTACTATCTTAAGTTTCTTAGAAGGCTAACCAAGTAGCTTGGATTAAGACACGCACCAGTTCTGTGTTCGATCGGGAAAAAATTTAAGCTTTAAATTTGACTTGGCTCTTTTGTACCACCAGGCACCAAGCCAAATAGTAGCCCATAGTCCAGTATAAGCTGGCAGAACATTAACTTACAAATATAATAAAGCCAATAGGTAAATAAAAAAATATTTGTAAAAACAAAAACCCCGACTGCATCTAAAAAGAAAATAAGCAAGCCCAATAGTTTCTTAGGATTAACAGTCGGACACTTGGGCTGCTAATACGAATCTAACGATACCTCAATTGTGTAAATCCGTTCAGAGGTTGTGGAGATATGAGGTAATAAAGAATATTACATACATACAAGATACGCGCGAAAAACATAACCCTTCCTTAGCAGTCGGGAAAAAATAAAATCAAATGAAATTTAGGACTCGAATTTTATTAATTTTATTTTACAACTCTAGCACCCATGGTGATATCCCATTCAAAAACGATGCACTCACTATTTAATATTTTTCTTGGTTCTTATTTCACATTTATGTTTTATTTTATAGGATTTATAAGTACATATATACAGGTGAAACTGACTGCGCTCATTTTACGGGAGCATCAAATGGGGTAAAATATAAATAAAAATTAGCTTCACGCTGTATCCCGCACATTACAGATAGATAGGGACCCAGTGTTAAGACACTCCGTTCCCTACTTTCCGCAGAATTTTAGCATTGCATTTTGAGTAGCGGAGCTCAACACGCAAGCCCATATCTAAAAAAAATCAAGATTCCTCAAGAGCTTAGAAGTAGAATTTTTATTTTCATTTTATAATTTTTTCCATACTATGATATATTACGTATGAGGCAGATATGAATATCAATAACGTAAACACGTATTACTACTTATTTTTTAAGGATAATTTTATTATTTTATTTATTGAAAAAAAAAACACGTTTCACCCTCTGCGATTGAGATGATAGTCCCATAGCTGCGAAGTACAAATTCGTTTTATTACCACAAAATTTCAAATTTAAGCATTTACTGTAATAACCTTACGTATTAGATAGTGTGTAACAGATAGTCGCAGGTAGCCCACGGGTACAAACAGGCAAGAAAGTACTTATTTAGAAAACGTATAAAAAATTGAACGTAGCGGGACTCGAACCCGCGCCTCCTGGAAACCGACCAGGCGTTCTGACCACTAAGCCATACGTTCTCGCCAAGCTACGTCGAAATTTAGGCAAGAAAGTATCCAAGAGACTACGATGTAACCGTTAAGGTAAGTGTCTACTAGACTACCACCTGTGTTTTTGTATTATTTTGTGTTATTTTAAAATCAGATTGTATTAACATAAATAAAACCTAAAGCCAAGCCTGACACCTCGTGTAGCTACGCCAACCTGCGCACTCAGAACCCCTAAACACTCGCGTGTCCATAACTTCCAATGCAATGCCCTTTTGCTTGATCTCAGTCACACAATCGACATCCAAATCTCTATAATCCATTACAACAAATAATTCATTCATCTTTTTTCCATCTCTCGTCTTACGTTCCACGTAGCTATTTGTAGCTCCGTCCTACACCTACACATTATAGTGAATCTATTTTGCAACAGTAGGCATACGACCACGACTATACTTTAAACATATATCTATCAGTATGACGTATAAAATACGTTAAAATATAATAGTGTAAGTAAGTTGTTTATTTAATAGTCGGTAAGTTTTTAATACTTTGTACATAATAATTACAGCAGAGACTATTTGCCGGATTTTAGTTCTTAAACTTTCTTTTTTTATAACTTATTTTGGAGTTATGTGAATTCGTACTAAGTTTACTTATTATGCAGAGCAGACTTAAAAATATAGCAGTTAAGTATTTACTGTTTTACATTATATTTAACTAGTTTAGAAGTGATTTTATAAATTCTTGTAATTATCAGGTATTTCAAAGCCAAGCCGTCACCAATAGCTAATAATGTTTACATATTTGAAACGTGCTAAGAAAGCTCTTCCATTTGATACCCCACACGATATTGTAAAGAAATTTATTTTTTAGTTCTTTACTTTAAGACCCTTAGAGGGCTCTGTAGTCAATTTAACGAGACGTCATGTAGCGTACATCCAGCTTCAAACAAGATGCTTCTCACGACACCTCATCTGTGTAATTATGATAATTAGTTTAGAAGTTATGAGGGACAGATGTACACCCATACCCACATACATACACATCAAAATCGTAACCCTTCTTTTTGCTTCGACGTAGTCGGGTAATAAGAAGAAATCTTACGAAATTCGATTTTTGTAAATTCATTGTTAAGTAGATGAATTGTATAACAAACTATTTTGTTGCCAATTCCAAGTTGAAGGTTTTGGCAACTTTCCATACGACTTTCCATCTTCTTTTCTCTTTTAACGCTTCAGATCCGATGCCAAATTATATTAAAATGTCTTAGAACAATTGCTTTCACGAAATATGACAAGTGTACATTATTGATTTTTTTTTGTATTAAATTCATATATTGTTTTCTTTGCTATGATAGTTTTGTATATTATTTTGGTTTCTATTTAAAGTTCAGTGTTCAGTGTCTATACGTTAGAAGAAAAACAGAACCCGTATAAGATCACTTCGTCCTGTGTCTGTCCGAATGTCCGTCTGTTCCAGAGAACGTCAACATCAGCGTCAGATCGGGGAAATAAAATTAATTTCAAAGTAAACGTGAAATAATTGAACCCACATTCATCGTGTTTACAGTCAAAGTCAAACAAAACAAAAATAAGTTCCGCTGAGTTTCTTGCACCGTGTAACTGACATCCCACCCTACACTCAATAAAATATTTAAATAATAATTTTAATATTTTATTATGGCTCGTGATACGTCTAATATAGTTAGAACTCTTTCGTAGTGATCGTAAGTAATCCGAGATCTTTTAGAGAGCATTACATTAATATACCCATTTATATATTTCATATTATAATTATTCTGATGCAAAGACCGAAGTCTAATATACATACTTGCAATGGAGTTGAGATTATTATATGTAGGCCGTAGCCATAATTATATAACATATAACTCTCTGCTTCACATACCAGATCGAACTCACTACCGCTAGGCGGCCGATCATGTGAATCCACTTCAGTTTGTTTCTTTAGAGGGCATTACATTAATATACCCATTTAACTTTCGTGTATCTTTCTTATAACTATATATTTACTAATCGTATCTTAATAATATTGAATTCTGTACGTATAATGTGACGTGTTTAATGTTTCTTATTTCCGTATGAATTCGTTAATATAGTATAATTCGTATTATAATTATTACCTTCGTGCTCTTATTATATTCGTGCCATAGTTTCAATATTAATATAATTTATATTCACTGTTATTGTAACGCCTCTTTTAAACAGAACCGTCGTAGAATAACATGCACAGCACACACCCTGCAGCTGTTTGTCTGAACTGACACTAGACTCAGAGTTGTGGGAATGTAATATAGAAATCATTAATTGAAAATACTCAGTTATCGCTAGGATAGCCAGCGACTCCGAGTAGGCACGATTCTACTACCAGTTCAGTAAAGAACCTCAGTGCTGAGAAGAACTGGCGGAAGAAACTCAGCAGCAGAATCCAACACTACTAAAGCAATTCGCTTATATCAAATATGCCAGCATCAGTGACGCCCGGCTATATATTATAAGTATGTCGTCGACATCAGTCGATTGACGCATTATATTATCTACGATAAACCAACTGTTAGACAAACAAGCGGACACTACTATATATGTACACCAGAGTGCTGGGACATAAAACGGCACCACACACCCGTGCGAGACGGGCGGACACTGCTACATACACCAGTACCAGGACATAAAGCAGCATCACACACCTATCCATCATACACCAAGTGTTAACGTTGAGGCACCGCAAGGCACCGCGAAACTATCTAAATATAATATATATAAAATTAAATGCCACGGCAATTCACTTAGCCAAGCACATTAGTACCAACGAAGCCAAGCAGCAGTCGGTTGTGACTTTAATATTAGTTAATACTAAAACAAGGGTCAATGAACTCTAACAGTCGTATAAATCGTAAATAATTAATATTTGATTAATGTCTAATGTTTATTATATTTAATTAAAGTAATATATAATAAATATTGAAAGATTACTTTTATTGTAGGACATTAAACAGACTCATATTTATATAATATTTATAAATTGTAAATATATATTTTGATATAATAGTTTTATATCATATTATAAATTATACTATTATATTTATATTTCCTTTTATAAAACTCAGCAGCAGAATCCAACACTACTAAAGCAATTCGCTTATATCAAACTAGCGACCCGCTCGCGGCTTCGCCCGCTTTAACTACTGAATTATTCATATAACTAGCGACCCGCTCGCGGCTTCGCCCGCTTTAACTACTGAATTATTCATATAATGTACCTATGTTTGCAAAGCACTTAAGATTACTAATGTGAAAATTATTGAAACCTTAATGCAACCCACATTTTCGTAGCTCCAATAAGGATGTTCCAATTGTTTAAAAAAACACACACCTGAACAAATCACACAAACAACAGAAAACTTAAACGAAAGAAATTGTAAACAACAGACTACCTACTATTCTCTTACCCAAAAATACTTAAACGAAAGATGTAACCAACAATGCTGCGACGAAATACATTATAATTATTGGATAACTCCAAAATACGTGCAATCGCTTCTAAATTTACTTTGCTATAGAGCCAAGCGCAGAATTGAAGCATTCTCTCGTCCATCTCTGTAGTAGCTCCGAACGACATCTGGGCGTTGGTCCCATGGCCGTGGTCTCAAGCGATAACCTGCTCTAGAGCAGACACAGAGAGAGGCGTGCGGGACGGGATTGGAAAGATTATCAAATGCCATCTAGGCGGTCAACTCAGTCAGGTGAGACCCTCGGTTTCCTGAGGGAGGCCCAGCTTAAACGACCAAGGATCAATGCAAGGCTCATGAGTCGCATTTGGAGGAGGATAGAAAGTCCCTCGGAAGTCATCTGACGTCTGACCTCGGGCGGCCGGATATGCCACGGAGTGCTGCTCCATAGGTGCAGGTGACCCGATACATTGGCGCAGCGGAATGCGTTGGACGCGAGACGACCAATATATACCTCCAGGCTTTCTATTTTTAGGTTGCGGTGATGCGAGGTGTTTCTCACGTAGTATGGCGCCTGTGTCACTCGACGGAGGATGAGGTTCTGGACCACCTGCAGGATTTCTCTTTGAGTGATACTCGCTAGGGCGATGTGATGTCATCAGTGTATAGTACGTAGAGAGCAGGTGACAAAATGCTGCCCTGGGGAACAACGGCAACGATCGAGTCGCTGCTATACCTCGAACTCTTAACTCTCAAGGAAAAATGTCCTGTTACTGAGGCAGGGAGGCAAAGACATGCGCAACGTGCAGTAGGTCCGGGTGCCAGACGTGGTCGAATACGCGTACTACGTCGAAGAAGACTGCTATTGCTCTCTCCTTTCGGTTGATCGCTGTTACGGCGTAGTGTAACCAGAGTAGTATACCCGCTCGCCAAACTGCTCGCTTCATGCGCCTGGAGAAGTGAGAGGAATAACTTCTCGGACAGCTTGGAGACCGCGCAAAGGAGGGTTATAGATCGGTACCCCTCAGGCTGCTATGGGTTCTTCCCAGCCTTGGGCAACATGATGAGCAGGCCCTCCTTCCATGCCCGGGGGAAGCTAGGAGGGTGCGGCGGATCCATTTTTATAAGCAAAATGTCGAGGGCGCGGGGGGAAGCGTGGAAGTCGGCGAGCCGTTACACAGCAAGAATTTTTTAGTATCGTAATTTCAAATCTGTGCTACTAATCAACATTTTGATCTACATTAAATGGCCAAAATAACTAATATACTTATTTATACACTGAGAGTAAGGGATAACATGAGTCGATATAGCTTTTCTCTAAAACTATTTGTAATTTCGAAATATTGTAAAAAGCAAAATATATCTTTGTTTAACGTAGAAATTTAATAACTTATTTAAAAGGGTAAGAATTAATATCGTTATTGACACACATCCCTCTCAATAAGTAAATATATTTAAATTACTATCTAATTTCCGTCTCATATACGCTTTCATTACTAAGATTTAAACGATTTTTATTTGCATTTCTTGTTCTATGACCTATATTTGAACGACTTTGTCGTGGTATAATTAAATTAAAAACATTTCCTATGTTTAAAAGGTAAAGAAAATAATAAAAGAACAGAAGAAGAGTAAACAAAATAAACAACAGGATACTTAAACGCAAGAAATGATAAACAAAAGCCTACCTACTGTTCTCTTAAACTAAAATACTTATACGGAAGAAATTATGAACAAAAGACTACCTACTATTCTATTAATCAAAATAGACGAAACTAAATATATTAAACTCCAATTATCCAATACGTACAATCGCATCTACATCTACTTTTCTACAGTACAGAGGCAGGCGGGCGCGGCGGGCGCGGCGGACGCGCTTATATAAGCAAAACGTCGCGGGGCGCGGGGGGACGCATGGCGCGTGGCAAGCCGTTTCAAAGCAAGGATTTTTTGATATTGTAACAACTTCTAAAGTACTTATTAAAATGAAAAACAGTAAAAGACAGTTTTGATCTACATTAAATGGCCAACGTAACTAATATACTTATTTATATGCTGAGAGTAAGGTAATAAATGAAACTTGCGCCAAAACTGCGGTTTATAGCCGGCGTGATGTGTCAACAATTAAATGCGTTTTTCTCTAAAACTATTCGTAATTTCAAATTAGTGTAAAGAGAAAATTTTATCTTCGTTTAACGTAGAAAATTAATAAAGTATTTAAAAGGATAAGGATTGATACCATTATGGACAAACATCCCTCAAAATAAAAAATATATTCAAATTACTATTTTTAGACAGAAATATGCTCACTGTATGTTATCCTTAGAAGATACGAATATGCTGTCGCTGACTTTTTTGTAGATCTTATTAAGAGGAATAATACTCTAGTATATTGTTTTCATGTAGGACTTACCATTAAAGCAGCGCATGCGTGAAAGTGTCTGAACGGGTAGGACTTTATACACATTTATCATATTTATGTCAAATTACAATAAAATATACATATAATAAATCATATATAATCCTTCCCTGAGAAATACTCTACATAATGGTGAAAACCGCATCAAAATCCGTTGGGTGGTTTAGAAGAAGATAACGTAGAAAGGCCAGACAGAAAAAAAATCGTTCTTATTTTATAAGATATAGAGATATGCCAGCACCAGTGACGCCCGGCTATATATTATAAGTATGTCGTCGACATCAGTCGATTGACGCATTATATTATCTACGATAAAACCAAGTGTTAGACAAACAAGCGGACACTACTACATACACCAGAGTTCCAGGACATAAAATAGCATCGCGCACCCGTATGCGACGGGCGGACACTACTACATACACCAGAGCTCCAGGACATAAAATAGCATCGCACACCTATCCATCATACACCAAGTGTTAACGTTGACGCACCGCAAGGCACCGCGAAACTATCTAAATATAATATATATAAAATTAAATGCCACGGCAATTCACTTAGCCAAACACATTAGTACCAACGAAGCCAAGCAGCAGTCGGTTCTGACTATAATATTAGTTAATACTAAAACAAGGGTCAATGAACTCTAACAGTCGTATAAATCGTAAATAATTAATATTTGGTTAATGTCTAATGTCTAGTATATTTAATTAAGGTAATATATAAAACATATTGAAAGATTACTTTTATCGTAGGACATTAAACAGACTGATATTTATATAATATTTATAAATTGTAAATATATATTTTGATATAATAGTTTTATATCATATTATAAATTATACTATTATATGTATATTTCCTTTTATAGTAACATGTTAAATATTTATTAATATATATAGAAATTACATTTATAAGCTATTATAATTCACCAAACCTATTTAACTTTCATTTCACAATTCCCAAACACGCATCTAACGAAGATGGCGGCAGGCATTCTGCGTACATTAATATAATTGTAATTTTATATACCTCATAAAAACATCTTCATGTATTTATTTCCATTTACTATATAAATAATATTTATCTCTGGATATTTACGGTATTATATGCATTAATATCACTCTTCTTTATTTTAATAATAATGTATTAAAAACTTACCGACGAAGTATTTCAATACAAACAATCGTAAATAGTGAAAGCACTTATAATTTATCTTAGCGACCTCAAATACTTATATCACAATTGAAAACACAATCTCACATGCTTTTAATATACATTAAATATAACTAGATATATGTTAATTATAAATTAAAACTTCTCTAAACATTTAAAACATGCATCCTTCCTCAGACGCGTCCGCCATCTCCCTTCTCTTTCTTTTCTCTTTCCTTTCTCTTTCCTTGACTTTGACGTGGACAGTAGCTTATTCAGCCAACATGATATTTTACAATAATTAAAATATTAATTATGTTATTATTTATTTTAAATTATAATACATAGCGTTTCATTATAATTATTAAATTATTTTTAATAAATATATTTTATATCTGAGTATTTTACCTACGGTATATTACGTCACTTCAATATTACTTGTGAATGGAACGCGTAATTAAATAACTGAACTAAACTATTATTTATAAGATTGTATTTTTCTTTAGCTATAATTAAATAATATTATAAATTATATTTATAATAATTTTTTTTAATTAATTATATTATTTACCAACACAATTAGTTCTGGTGTGGATCGTTACAACCGGATCTTCTCAAGTCTGCGGTAGTAACTTTAGTGAACTGTTAGTAAATTAATTGACGTTCTCAAAATTATGCATTAACTTCTTTTTTTATTATTTTGATTTAAGGATTTTGTCGCTTATGCGAACATGTCGCCCTGGTAAGTTTTACATAAATACAATATAATTATAATATAACATAACTTAAGTAAAGCGGGTTATTGCTAACTCATATAGTATTTTGGCTTCATCTGAAAAAGGTGAAGCCAAAATAGCATTACAATAACCTATTTCTTGTGATCTTCAGCTTATTTCTTTTCTAAGCGCTTCATTCTGGACACATTCCATCAATATGTGGTAGACATCATCAACTGAATTAGAATTTATGCGTAACTTCTTATTTTTAATGAAATTATTTGACGTTGAAAACTAGTCAAAGTTCTGCGATACCTTTTTTATATAAGCCCTTATATAAAACCAAAAAACCAGACTAACTTTCAGGTACGACTAAATTAAACATTCCACGAGCATTCAGCCGACGATACTGTTACAGTGAACGAGTCCATGTAAAAGGAACGAAATGTCTAATAAAAGAGTTCACGCGCGAGTTTCATTCGTGATAAGAGAAGAAATCAACGCGGCTTAAC
This sequence comes from Heliconius himera, assembly GCA_021202915.1. Taxonomy (NCBI): domain Eukaryota; kingdom Metazoa; phylum Arthropoda; class Insecta; order Lepidoptera; family Nymphalidae; genus Heliconius; species Heliconius himera. Next base: position 188,720 of record JAJHJA010000574.1, read on the forward strand.
CTAATGTTGGGCGATATTCAGTTATTTATCGGATGACTACGAAAACGTAGAGTAGTTTAGTGTTTTTTTTAACTAATTTCAAAAGAAGAGGTTATCATTTTGACATGTGTTTATTTGAATGACAATATTTGAGATTGTTGACAGGTTGTCTTTATCCAAGCATGTGAGCTAATTTTCGTATGTATGTTTGCTTGTATGTTTGTCCACAGATTTCGCCGAAATTATGTGTCGAGATGACCTTTTTTATTCCAATCTATCATTCAGTTAGATGCAGTCAATTCGTCGTGGGTTTGATTTCCACACGGAGAAGATATGTATGTTTTAATTATTTTTAATTTTAGGTTTTACCTCTTTTTAGCAGATTTGATTGGCAGAGAGAATTTAGTGGAATTTGCGAGACACCTTTCTCCGCTTTTCGAAATACGTGTAGAGGGGCGGGACTCAACGTCAATAAATGTCTCTGACTGTAATACAATCATAAATTACTGCTTGCTATTAAAATGAGACAGTATTAGTTAAGCAATAGTAGTACCGTTTCCATTTTCCATAAATAAATACTTCCAATAATAAATAGTATCCAAATTAAATACTGTTTTATTAAGATTAAATCGAAATAAATTTGAATAATTAATATAATTTGTGGGAGAGTCATTACAGATATTTATTGCTTAATTTAATTTTGTTTTTAATGGCATGGCAACCAGCTAAAATATTGTAAAATTTGTACGATTTTTTCGTATATTTATTTTTTTTTGAAATTTTAATTTGAGACCAAATGACTTTCGTTCCTCATTTTTCTCCGAATTCCCGAAGTACTGAGTGTTGAGTAGCGGAACACATGTCAGTCAGTGACTCAGCTTTGTCTTATTATCGGAGCCCGAAAATGAATATACTACTTATTTTAATTTCTCCGAGTGAAAATCGAACCCAAAACCGTCGCGTTTATAGTCAAACGCTTGTGCTGCTACGACGCTACGACGACCTCAATAAAAGAACAATCGATACCTGATATAAACTACATACATACATACATTATTCATACAAATAACGAACATAGAATTAGTTGTACGTGCCTCTAATATTTGTGGTGAATGTAGAATTTGCTAAAAGTATTTTTTTGTTTGTGATAAAAACATTCCAACGCACGCATTCATATTTGTTATAAGGTATGCGAGACACGTAGGGGAGTTTTCAGTGATTTCAGTAAATCCATTGGCAAATCGTTATTATTGAGGTTTTTTTTGTTTTCTATGTATATATGTTTTTTTCTGTTTAATGCTTATGCCCGTTTATATGCGGAGGGTGTCCTGATGTTGCGATATTCCGGGTCTTATTTTCCAATCCGTTAAAAGACATAATGTATTGAGCGGTACTGGAACGTAGAGCCATTCAAATCGTTCGTTGGTGACCCAATGATCTGTGATACACTTGACACTTTGGCTTTACGTCGTCTCGCTTATCTTCTGCATTTATCATCCACACCATCTGGACATGTGGAACTCCACTACTGTGCAGTTTTCTAGGTACTGTGCAGTTTCCACGCGCCACTCAACCGTGGAATGTTCTATGTGCGTAGTGTTTCCAGGTAGATCCGTCATTGGTACTTTTAAAAATTTCTTCTATCTCCAATTTCAAAGGCTGAACCCCCCTGTATCTCCTCTGGTCTTAAACGGGGTAGTAATCACTTATTATCAGGTCCCATACGTAACTTGCTTTGTCATTTTTCATACAAAAATATGGATTTTATATAAAAAGATGCGTATTAGCAAGATATACTTAAAGATAAAAACAATATAATGTGCTCACTGGCACACGAAGTAATAAGGAATTATACCACTGCCGAAAATAATGACCTATTTTAAGTCACACTTGCGTCACATCTCAATATGCACGCTCTATATAGTGCTTACAAAATGACAGACGTAGAATATACCGCCGCTAATTAGCTTTATTAAAGCCGGCATTGGAGCTTAAAAACTGTACATTTATTCTACAATCGGTTTTAGACTTTACCAGAAATGAAATAAAACATAATTTAGTGTTTTTTTAATTAACAATTACTTTTCCCCATATTACACAATTTTGAAACTGAAATTTTTGCTTTTTAGTCAACATTGTATTTGAAATGTGAATTTGTTTGAGAACATGTTAAGTTTTCGTTCGTAGGTATAAGTTTGTGATCCGGGCAAGTGCTGATTCATCGCTGTGGTCGATTTGCTTTTCCACTACTCTGAGTGATTCATGTCTTTACATTTTTTGGTATTTCCAGTTTCATGGCTTATTTTAGTTAATTGGCTGATGATGTAACCTAGTGATGATGGAACCACTATTGGAACATGGTAACCGTTTGTATGATGATTTATGTAAACGCGATTGTTGTGAGTTCGATTCCCACTTGGCAACATAATTTATTTTCAGGCTTTAATTTAAGCTTCGCCACTCAACACTGTTGTTGGTGTTTGAAATTGGGCAGTGCATGGCGAGCTGAGTGTCTTAACATTCAATTATCTTTGCCAATCTTGCTATATGCGATATACATCGTAAAGCTACATAATAATTGTAATAGATAGTTTCAACTAAGATTTAAATTTTAAATTTTGAGGCCAGTCGTGGCGCAGGGGTACGAGCGTGTAAACGCACTCGAGAAAAAGAAATATTACATTGATATTTCCTTTCTTCGCTATAGTTACAAGGCAAAGCCCGACGTTGAGTTCCGCTACTTAAAACACACAATGTCTCCGAAATTCGGTGAAAAGTGAGGAACGGAAGTTCTTAGGTTCCCCAAAATTTTATAAGTAAAATCGTCGAACATCGAATCTCACTGCGCCACAATGACCTTATATTAAATAGCCTCCACAAACTTGGCATATCAGCGAGCCCAAATATCGCGGACTGGGATTTAAGTACAATATTGTGCCACTTCAATACAGCTAAGTATTCACGTGAGGCCAAACACGCCGCTTATTGAAAACATAATGCATTATATTGCAATTAGAAACTTTGATTTGATTGTTTTAGAAAGTTTTTATTAACACACGTCCTAAAGGCGCAGAATAAATTTTATTTCTATATCGATTTTATTTTATCTGATGCCATCGTGGTGCAGTTATGGATTCGATTGTCAATCGAGGGGAACGAATAATTTTCGACAATTTGACATTTGACATGCAATGTCTCGAGAATTGGGTCTTATTTATAATCCGCTCTCAATTTCGACCAATATCGATCAGAGGCCGATCGAGAGCGATCTTGAGATACCGTTTTAATAATCTATAAATAAAAACTGCATCCCAAAATTGTTCTCAAAATGGATCTCAGAATTGAGAGCGGTAAACAAAATTTGGGCCTACCCTACCTGGCGTATCTGCGTACCTACCTACTGTATGCGAAAGCAGAATACAACGAGAAACTAAAAAAAAAAAACCTAATAATCTTAAACTTTACAATTTTTTAAATATAAAAAAAATAGTATTATGGTTTTGGAAAATTATAATTTTCTAATAAATAAAAGTGTTTTTAAAATTTTTAAAGTATTATAATATTTTTTTAGAAAATTTTTTAAACCCACTTGAAGACCGTCCATCGCTCTGTCCACCGACAGCTTCCAAGAGACACGCGTTCAAATCCCACTACGTTAAAATTTTTAAATGTTTCTAAAAAAGTAAGTAAACGCGAAGTTTTTACATTCCAATTTGGTACCGTGTGTTTTCATAACGCGTGCATGTGAAAGGAATGTGCTGAAGTAAACTTCAGTCATATGCTTTTGTATACAGTGGCCTTTGTCATAAAATTTTCCCGTATTATTGCAAAATTACAAACTTAGTCTATTGTAGCAGTTTTATTTGCTCGACACTTTATTGATTAGAGTAGAACGTTTAAATTTACGACGACTATTGTATTACAAATGCTATGGAGAATAAGAAAAGACATTTTAACAGTTTTTTTTATTGGATTCATAGCGTATATTTAGTAGTTTTCAATTTTTTATACGTTTCTAAAAAAGTATTTTACTTTCCTGAGTATTGAATAACTAACATAACACTATAAATGCTAATAATATTGAATAATATTTCTTCAAACGGTACTAAATTATTTCGTTTTTATTAGAGAAGCCAATTTTCTACTTGTTTGTACTGTTTGAGAATATAAATCGTTGAAATTGAGAATTTAATTTTTAGGCTTAATTTTCGTATAATTAAGAAACAATGTTACGATGTTTTAATGGAAGTTATTAGCAATAAATCTAGTCTAATGTTGTATTTTAGTACTCTTATATAAAATGAATATAAGTTATATTAATCTAGCTATATAGGTAAAGGCATAAATAATATTGAGGCCGTTGTCGAAATCGAATTGAAAATTAAAATATTAATTATTTCATTGCTTCAAATAGTAATCGAACTCACATTCGTCATATTTACCGCTTGCTTGCTTGTGCTCCTGCGCCACGACACTATATTTTTTTATGATTTATAATTAGAATTTATCATACGTTTAAAATACAATTTCTAATTGATTATGCTGTCACATTTATATAAGCTAAGATGAGGCCAATCGTGGCGCAGGGACACAAAGTGTGACTCTAAAACCGACTGGTTGTGGGTTCGATCCCCACTCGAGGAGATTAATTATTTACTTAAATTTATATTTCCATTTCTTCGCTTTGGTGTCGAGGCAAAGCGTGGCGTTGAGTTCTGCCGCTCTTGAAGTGTCTTGGAGTGTCTTAACACTGCCTTACCTTACCACAGCGTGAAGCTGATTTATTTATTTTTATTTATATAAGCTGTGGCTAAAAATATATGGCATAGATTTTATTCTATTTGCTTTTTATTATAGCTCAGAATATGATTTCGTTCGTTACAATATCAAGTCACAAATTTACTTTAATAAGACGCGGTGTTAGAATTTAAAACCAGTTTGAAATGGTAATAGTAAATTATGCTTAGTATACATACTTTCATAGATTCACAAGTGTCAGGACACTTTGTTCTCCGCTTTTCGCCTGAACTCGGGACACTACGGGTTGAGTGATCGAACACAATGCCACACAGTGTCTTGTTACCAGAATGAGCAAAAAAAAATACTCTCAGTCGGGATCAAAAACACAAACGCAGACGCTGTTCAAATTTAAAAATATTTTATTTCCTCGAGTGGAAATCGAACCCACAATCTATCGCATATTTCTGCGCCACGACTTACCTTAGTTCTATATATATAATTTTATTATTTACTTAAGGCCAGTCGTGGCGCAGGGGCACAAAGAGTGAGTAAAACCGACTGGTTGTCGGTTTTCGGTCGAGGAGATGAAATATTTACTTAAATTTATATTTCCATTTTTCGCTGCGGTGTCGAGGACAAGCGCAGCGTTTAATTCTGCCACTCAACACGCAATGCCTCGAATTCTGCAGAAAGTGGGGAACGGAGTGTCTTAGCACTAGGTTTCCTCTGTCTACACTGTGGTGTGCGGGACACAGCGTGAGGCTGATTTATTTATTTTATTTCATTATCTGCTTAAAATTAACGGAAGCAATAAAAGGGAACCTAATATGTCGCATTTCATCCTATTTCTTATCTATTCAGCTAACATAACGTAAACAATGCAAAAAACCTTAAACGTAATAGTAAAATATATTTCATTGCAACTACACATTGCGCGTTCTGGGAGCAATTTGGAAATATATGCTACAGTTCTTGTACTTCAAGTTGCGATAGCGAAACGTGAAGACCTTTTTCAGTTGGTATAAATGTAAAGGATACGCTTATTCAGACTTTTGTTTTTATTACTATTGTTTTATTTTTAGCTTTACACTTCATGCCGCAGTATATGGTAGTGTAGACAAAAGGAACCCGGGAACTTAGTGTTAAGACACTCTGTTCCTGTTAAGATATTTCCGTTTACCACTTTCCGCTGAATTTTGGAGGCGTTACGAGTTGAGTGGCGGAATTTAACCCCGCACTTTGCCTCGTTACTAGAGCGACGAAATGAAAATATTAAATATTTACTTTCGTTTAATGACACACAGTCAGGCGCAGTGCTACTGTGCCACGACGGTCTTTCACTTCCTCTATAAAACCACATTTACACGACTATTTAAAATTAAGAAAGACAATTAATTTAAAATGAAATTAATTTATATATTCAGCTATTGTAAACTATTCAATGTAAATGATAATAAAGGATGACAGGTTGATTTTGTGAAACTTAAGATACAATGACCCTCTATAAATAGGATGTGAGTATGCAATAGGTTTAAATTATTATATTTTCTCTATGGAATTGTTTAACTTTATTTTTTTCCAAAAATAATCAATAGAAATGCTATTGCTTTCTCCTCTGTCTGCTTAATTACCAATATTTTGTATTTTATTAACGTGATAAAATGCGATAGAATAAATATACTCGTATGTATATAAACTTTTGTTAAGAATTTATTTTAATTTTATTTTGTTTAACATAACACACACACACACACTGTATACCACCAGAAGGAACCTAGTGTTAAGAAACTCTCTCCATTTTCCGCCATATTCTGGAGGCATTGCGTGTTGATTGGCAGAACTGAATGACGCACTTGGCCACCAGAGCGAAGAAATGAAAATGTCAAATATTTTATTTCCTCGAGTGGGAATCGAATCCACAACCCATCATGCTTACAGTCACTATTTGTGCCTCTGCGCTGAGACTGGCCTTAGATTTATATATTTTTACAATTTTTCAAAATATGAAAATTGCTTTTATGTTGCATAATCATATCTAAATAAAATAAACTTACTCAACAGATATTCGCAATTATTCAATTGTGCTCAGGGCAGTGTTATCATCACTTTGATCGGTGTTACTTTAATTCCATTTTCATTTATTTTTAATTCAAGCTAACGAGATAAAATGTTTTTTTCTACTCAATATTGAAGGATAAGACAAGTCGTTGTTTGGTTAGTCTAAAGAAACGGTAAGTAAACTATATTAGAAATTGGAAGTCTTCCTCCCCTGCTAGTTAGGAAAAAACGAAGGCTTAAAAGATCACTTTGTTGTCCGTCTGCATATCTGTCAAGAGCCTTTATCTCAGGAATGCTTCGAGATATCGATTTGAAATTCAAACCATTTATATCATACATTTGTGGTTAAATCCTAAAATATAATAGCCTTAAATAGCAAAAAACATATATTTCGACACTATAAAGAGAATCATAATTAACAGGGTATTTCCAGTTAACATAGAATTATGAAATTTGGCAGCTACCATCTACAGGCAGCGATAGTCCGCACAAAAAAAACGAAAATTATTATAGGATTTAGGAGAGCTAAAAATACCTTGATAATTACCCCTATTTAAACTTGCTATAGGTGGAATACAGGGTGAAACTAAAAAATAGTTTTTTAGTTTCACACTATATTCCACTTTCCACGCAAATTTCGAAGTCACAACCATCGTGTTTACAGTCCGACGCTGTGCCGCTGCCCCATAAGCATCAAAGCTCTAAAACCGAAATAAAATTATTTAGTAAAGTGTATATTCCAAATAATACATATTTTCACGTATTATCATATAAAACTCCTCTCAACTGACTTTTGCAGGTATTCAGTAGAAATTTAAAAATAATTTTCAAAAATTGCGGCCACAAAGTGCTTTTGACGGGTACCGGGCTTGTGTCATGAACGTAACACTGGAAATCGGAATTCTCTTGGTGTTATGTACGAAAATTTTTATTTAAATTTTTAGTCATAGTGGAGGATTAGTAATATTATATATTTATTGTATAAATTAATGGTTTTCAGGCAGATAGTAAATTATTAATTATTAAATTGTTTTTTTTAGGGTTCTGTACCTCAAAAAGTAAACACGGAACCTTTATAGGATTACTTTATTGTCAATTAACATAAAATTCATATCAAATGTTCAAGTCCACACCATAGTTCCTTACAGTCTTATATTTTCCCACTGCGCCACAAGGGTCTATTCTGCTTTATATTTAGATAAAGTATGTATTTAGTGTAGAAATTCCTTAAAGAATACTAATAAATATTATGAAACTATTCCATGCTAAAGCTGAATCAAGACTGTAATTCCTGAAATCCACTTGCTATCTTTGAACGCTTTGCTATCACTGTAGTAATCAAAGGAAAGGAGTTTCAGGTATGCCAACGATTGAGATTTACTCTAAAGTTCAGATTACGTAAAGTTCTGCCTTATCCATACTATAATAAAACAGTAAAAAAATGTATGTCAGTAAATTTTATATTTTTACAAAAATATTATTTAGAGTAATATAATAGTAACGAAACACGTTATGATTTTTTTGTTACGGAACTTGTTGTTATGTAGCTATTTGAACTAAGCAGGATCTAGGCATAAATAGATTTTGAAGACTGTCACACCTGATGTAGAAACGAAGTGAAGTGAAGTAAATCATTGAAAATTTAGATAGTCGTGGTATAATACTTTATTTTGAACAGAGCGTGTGGCTGTAATTGTAATGGTTATGAATTAAGCGAAATAATTGTATTTAAATATTTTTATTTTCCTGCTTTTTTAAGATAAAGCGCGGCGTTGAGTTGCAACTGACTGAAATTTTGGCGGAAAACGGGAAATGCAGTGTATTAATACTGGGTTTTCTTTGCATGCTTCTTGCTACTAGTTTCAAACGATATATGGAAATAGCATAGCAAGTTTCGTAACGTCCACAAAACAAGTGCAGGCGGCTTCTAGTAATAAATAAAATATTTAATATTTATCACATTTAACAGATTTATATTTTTTTAATAGATTAAATGTGATATATAAAAAAAACTTGCTAATTTTGTTAATTTTTAACATTTGCATTTTTAAGTCGTCGTCTGATTGTACCTATCATTGTTCTGGGTTCAATCACCATTTGCGATAATGAATTATTTTACTCGCTCTTGTAACAAGTCAAAACGTGACGTCGAGCTTCGAGACCTAACATGAAAAATAACGAAAATTGAACGAAAAATGAGCACAAGGAGTGTCTTAACACTAGATTCTCTCTAGGCATAAGGTACATTAAAGAAGTTTCTATATCAGTAAAATTGCGATTGATATCAACATATTTTATTCATATAATATAAATGTCAGGTTGTCAATCTCCTGTAAAATTATATTTTTGGTATGACACATTGTTCTTGAAAAGCATCAGAAACTTTGTAATGAAAATTATATAAGCTCACACTACATTGTTCTTCAGTTTGTATTTTAACGAGTTACGACCGAGAGAATTTGCAGGCTTAATGTATATTATATTTCAAAATTTCTAATCTTTTCTAATTTTATAAGCCGTATACTTGAGTTTATCCTTTAGCATAGTGGAACAACGTCTGGCTGTTACCGCGATGGTTGTGGTTGATTCCTCAGTTCCGGTCGTAATTATATTTAAAAATAAATCAGCTTCACGCTGTATCCCGCACACAGCAGGGTATGCAGAGGGAACCTAGTGTTAAGACACTCCGTTCCCCACTTTCTGCCAAATTCTGGAGGCATTGCGTGTTGAGTGGCAGACTTAACGCCGCGTAACGCTTAGCCTCGACACCAGAGCGAAGAAATGGAAATATACATTTAAGTAAATATTTCATATCTTCGGGCGGGAATCGAACCCACAACCAGTCGGTTTTACAGTCACACTTCGAGCCGCTGCGCCACGACTGGCCTCTGGTAATTATACTTAAATTATGTATTTTTTACTCTGGTAGACAAACAGCGGCATTTGGAGTTCTGCAACTCTAAACACAGAGTCTAGAAACTTAAGTGGAGAGTGTGGAACGGTTGAAATATATATGCGGGAAAAAATGTGAAGCAATTTAATATCAGAACCAATGCTTTGATAACTTAAACAAGTAATAGTCTCTATGGAGGCTTTTTATTCCTTGCCATCACCACGTGGATTTCAACCACTGTGTTCTTTCGGAGAAAATTCCTTCCAAGCACTACGCAACTTTGGAACGGCTTGGCCTTAAGGATTTTCAAAAAATGCGTCTATCTCTTCCTCAAAGGCTGGCAACGCACTTGGGCGAACTCGAAAGGAAAATGCCAGGTGCATCGTGCGCTCGTTTGACTTGTCTTTTCTTTTTTTCAGCTTTATGCTGTATCCTACATATAACGGGGTAGCCAGAAGGAACCTTGTGTTCAGACACTGCATTTTCCACTTTCCGATGTTGAGTGGCGGAATTGAACGCCGCGCTTTGCCTTTTTATTACAGCGAAGTAATAAAAATATTACATTCCCTGAGTGGAAATCCAATCCACAATCGTCGTTGTTACGATTGCGAACAAATTATAATAAATAACAAATATTATTAAACAATAGTTTCTTTTCCTAGTGGGGATCGATATACAACCGTCGCGTTGTCACACGCTGGTGCCCCAGAGGATCGACGCTCTTTTCCATAAAATAAACAAGCGACGTTTGAAGCGACGCACGACTAGTACACCGATTCTTATAGGAAAAAAAGTGTAGAACTACGATGTATATTTTAGGTTATGCCTGTTTAGCGAGAAATATAGATGGTTTGTAAATATAAGAAGTATATTCTGATTTATGTCTCAACATTCATATTAAAAATACTTACAAAAAATTACGTGTATGAAAATAACGACGTACATTGTGATCTCAGCATCGGAAGTATGTCGAAATTGTAACTCGTGCCTTTAGCGTTGAACAAATAAGGATAATAATGTAATTTAGGTAAAATATAATATTTTTTTAAGGTTTCTTATCTCTTAAGGAAGATAGGAACCTTTATAAGATCACTTTGTTGTCCGTCCGTCTGTTTGTCTGTCTGCTTGTCAAGTTTTTTCAGAAACGCTTTGAGATATCGATTTGAAATTTAAGCCATACGTCTACTCAGACCTATGCTTTCTTCATAAATTGCATTTCTACATTTACTTAAAAAAAGATATGATATATTTATATTGCAAATAAACGCATATTTCAACACTGTTAAAGGAATCAAAATGAATAGAATACTTTCGGTTTACCTAGCGTCAGAAATTTGGCTAGCATAAAAAGGTAGTACAAGTTCAGAAAAAAATAAAAAACCTATACGTTAAGGAGATAAAAAATAAAAAAAAACGGACAAGTGCGAGACGAGACGAGAAGCCCACCGAGTGTTCCGTACAAAAATTGGATATCTCGAGCTTATTCTGAAATTCAAGCTTAGCTTAGCCAGAACACTTTAATCTTATACCTCACTTGAACTAGCGTCTTTAATACCATTTTTTGTCCCCCTTTTAAGGCTATTATTTTCTAATTTTGATGCGTTCAAATTTTTATACGTTTTCTAAATAAGTATTTTTCTTTCCTAAGTGTGAAATAACACTTTAAAAATGTTTATAAAAAGCTATTTCCGTCACAAAATATCTAAATGCATTTATTAATAAATTATATTATGTAATATTTAATCTATATTTCTACTTGAATAACAGTCTCAGTTCCCGGGACATTGGTATCAGGTTAAGCAATTGACACAAAATCACTGTTACAGCAAATGAAAATTTTCGGTGAGAATTTAATTCCATCTCGACTGTCGCCGTCGCGTTGAAACAATTCACATTGCTTTATTATTTTTAATAAAAGATTTAAAAGTGTAATTTTGAATCATTTTCCGTTAGAGAGATGGAAACGTTTTGCTTTTTACTATCTCTAAAAGAATATGTGTTCGTACTACGTAGTACTTTCTCGACGGGCGGCGTTGAGTTGCGCCACTCAACACGCAAAGTATCAGGAATGCGGTAGAAAGTGTGGAACGGAAATGTCGTAATGGAAACGGAATGTCTTGAAGTTTGCAAAAAAAAGCTACAGCAGTTTTAAAAGATGAGATTTTTTTTTTAATTAAAACCATATGTTTTCCATATACTTGTTACTTGTTGAAACAACAATGGCCGTAATGTAAGGTTGATAATCAATTTAATTTGCTATGTAGAAATAATTATCCACGGAACGTATGTATATTTACATTATTTGTGTGTATATTTCATTCGTATTACTGTATGTATTATTTATTTATAAGGTAAATATTTGATTATTTTTTTTAGTACTTTAAATTTGCGCTAGCCTACTTTATCTTAAGACTAATTACTTTCTTCAAAGGTTGTCTGTAAGAGATTGCTATCAGCAATAATACCGCCTTTGCACGCTCTGGAATTATTTTCAGATTGTTCTTTATCTTTATCTGTAACAGCTTTGTGTGCAATAAAGTTTTTCTATCTATTTATCTTTTCACAAAGCACTCCCACTACACCGTTTTTGTCTGAAGGTGACTTAGTCTATACAAGCCGGTAACACTGTCCGATGTTACGGGACTTATTGCCCTTCCAGCGAGTTTGGAGGGAAACACACTAGACCCGACGTCTCTTGAGTTCATCTGCGAGTTCGCTGCATCGTCCGGTTAGAGAACCAATATTCCACCTTGTAAAGCGGAGTTTCCATCTGGGTACTAGCATCCTTAGCCGGGCCCGTACTTGAAACGATAGCCCTTGCCGACTTGTCACATGTGTAGGCTGATGTGCCTGCGCGTCATTTGGCGGCGACGCCCTACCCGTACCCAGTCTGTTTTTTCGGTCCATATTGTGGCAAGTTTCCAAAACCCATTTTATGGGAGAAACCGAAGGGAGACGAATAGGACAGGTAAAATAGGGAGGGGAGTAGTAAAGGTAAAAGGCAAAGAGGGGGAATAGGCATCACTTTTACGGACTGGATGAGGGTATAACAGTGGGGCCCGAGAATCCGATGTTGCGCACCCTTGTGCCCAAGAACAAATATCGGACAGATATTAGTCAGTACATCCCCTGAATGTCAACTGATATAGATATAGTTGCCAAATTTCATGATAATAGAATAAGAAGTGGATATAAGGTTCCCTCTGCCTAGACTGTTGTGTGCGGGATACAGCGTGAAGTTGATTTTGATTTTTTTTATAAGGGATACAGTGTACACGCTCGTATTCACTCGTAGCAGGTTAGGCATAGGAAACCTGTAAATGTAAGTTAATTCCCAATTCAATTAAAATTACTAAACTAAAGGAACTACTGTTTAATTAAGTACGGTAGAAAGTTTTAAGTAATAGGATAGAATATTGGAAACATAACGTATTTCTAAGAACCTATTTACGAAATAGAATTTTCTTACGCTACTTTCATATTCTAAAGACGAAGAGTATTTTTTTTATTTTTGTACCGATATAGAGTGTACCCATTATTTGATTGATCGATCGTAAGCTCTTTTTATAGTTTCAGCTGAAATATAATTCTTCTTTAGATAAAATTTAAAATTTTTATTTTTAGCTACTTGAGATAGTGTTAGTGTATTGAATTAAATGTACGTCGCACAGTATCTTGGTGTGGTTTTTTTTACTTAATAATATATTGATGAAAATAGTAATAATTCTAAATATTATTAATGTCACGCCATTCTCATTTCTTTGCACAATTTTCAGGGACATTGAATAATTGAGTGGCAAAACAAAGCAAAACGCTTTGTCTACTAGAGCCCGAAAATTATAAAAGTATAATATTATAATTCCCCGAGCGAGAATCAAACACACAACTATCACTATTACAGTCAGACACTGAATTAGTGGGCCTCTACTTGCATAAAACAAACTTACACTAATAATCCTTAGTACAAATATATATTACATGGAAAGTCTAACAAGATTATTCATCTTAAAGTGCTTATTTTGAATGTAAACAACAGTTCTCCTTTTACTTTAATATGCTTTGTAAGCGACCCGTACTTTGAAGCTTCCGATTCAGAAATTTAACTTATTTGATTGCACTATTGTAGTTAACGAACGGTTTTAAGTAATAAGACTGGATTTAATACTGATGCTAAGAACTGACGGAAAGTTTATGTTTCTTGCAATAAAAGAAAGAAATAATGTGTGGAGATTTTTAATTCTTAAAAGGTAACATGGTGTACACTATTGTACTACCGTGTATTTTATTTAATTATTTAAATTTTAGCCTTGTGCTGTATCTCGCGCACAACAGGGAAGGCAGAGGAAACCTGAGAACCTAGTGTTAAAACACTGTGTTCCCGAGAGAACGCCCCACTCGAGTAGAAATCGAACCCACAACCTGTCGCGTTTAGTCGTAGTCACACGCAAGTTCACCCCTGTTCCTCGACCCCGAAAGTCGAAAACTAATATAATAGTAGATAATAGTACCATTAACACACGCAAATTCTTATAAAATGTCTGTGTATTCGACAAAGCTTTATTCCACGATATATGAGAGTATTTACTCCGTGGCTTAGAACTCTATTTATATAGGACTAGGTTAGATTTTTATTTTCTTGTACAAATATAATCGAAAAGGTTGCGTTTGTTCCTAGCTATCGTAAATACGATGATCTAATTTCAAGATCCAAAGCTTTGAAAATAGTGATATGGGTAAGAATTGGTTGTTGGTGCTAAATCTCTGAAACTTCTGTTTCGAATTGTTAAAAATATTTAAATATTCGAATTCAGTCATTTGTAAGGTATGTTTGTTACATCAAGTTAATAGTTTAGATATAATTTACTGTGTCGGTTGTTAGAGCTATCAATGGTGGTTATAATATGCCATGTTGCATACTAGAAACGCCACTAAAAACACAATGCCTCCAGAATTCGGCAGAAAATGGTCCGTCCCCATTTTCTGCCGAATCTGCTCGTATCTTAACACTAGATTCCATTTGCCTATCCTACTGCGTTCGCGATGCAACGAAATGTTAAAAAAAATGTTTCATAATCAATTTTAGGTTATTTCCACCTGACCACAAGAAAGAAACTGCTTCGAACGAAGTTAAGCTTGTAATGAAACGCCGGTAAAGTTTTTAGCTATTTACTTTTTGTAACAGCATAGTTGTAGAGCTTACTTGCGGTCCTTAAAACTAATGTGTATCTCACGTTTGATCCCAGAAGTAGGACACAATGAGGAGGATTTTTGTTCGTGACTTGCTTATACGAAACTCTCGGAGAATATATAAGAAGTTTACTTATTTAGAGAAGAAACCGACCAGGTCCTGGTCTGATCTGGTCGGTTTCCAAGAGGCGCGGGTTCGAGTCTCGCTACGTTAAAATTTTTATATTTATTAACACTTTAAAAAATGTTAAAAATATAACAAGTTGATTGAATATACATATATCTTCTTAAAAGTTGAAAAGAAAAATTTGCAATATAACTAAAAAAATACATATAAATGTTTATATGATTATATATATATTGTTTATGCAATTTCTATCTGTATGAAAAAGTCGTATATATTTAAACATCAAAAATCCATATCTACTAGCTCTACACGGGAAATATTATACACATTTTATACTCAACTTCGCAGTAATCGGTGTTAGGCTCTCAGGCACAACGTGTTATAACTTTGTCACACCTGTGTATATTTTACTATAATTTATAGCTTTAAGCTACACACAATTGGAAACCTAATGATAAGACACTCTGTTCCCATTAAGACACTTCTGTTCCCTACTTTTCCGCCAAACTGTCAAGACATAGGGTGCTTAGTGGCGAAGAAGCGAAGAAATGAAAATATTGAATATTACATTCCCCGAGTGGGAATCCAACTCACAATCGTCACCGTAAGGTTCATGTTTTTATGTTTATAAAGTTTTTTTTTATTATTTTTTATTTATTTAATATTTTTTTCTGATTCACCGCAAATTGACGATAAATGAAAACGAAAATGAATAAGAGTTACTAATGATTTGAAATTTATAAATTAAGTCATTGAATATTTCTTAAATAGGTGAACAAAAAGAAGAAGCTTCACTCCTTTTCCCACATTGCAGGGTCTGTGTACCCTGCAGAGATATCGAATCACTTTTCGTCCAATTTTCAAGACATTGTGTATTCTGTTTCACAGTTGTGCAACGCCCTTTTTTATCCAATAAAAAAACGAAAAAAATTCAATCCTTTGGATGGAAGTCAAACCCCCCAACAAAAAAGCGTCTGATACTGCTGCGCCTTGACGGATTCTGTCACACATGACATGACACACAGGTGTTTCTCATTCAAAATAAACAGCTATTAGCAAGTAAAATAATATTCAAAAGCGACAGTAGTCATTATTATTTCCATCTCCACATCCAATATGCGTAGATTAATGAATAGAATATAATAAGATGAATATCTAAACAACACATGTACTACTCATTTCACGGTTCAACTACCGTCGACTGGTGTCGCTGTGTTTGATTTAAATTGTTTCAAATGGAGATTACCTTTCTGTGTGACGTAATGCTTTAGATGTTTTGAATGTGTATATTTTGTCTTAAGACTTAAAGTTTCAGAATTCGGCAGAAAGTGGGGAACGGAGTGTCTTAACACTAGGTTCCCTCTGCCTACCCTGCAATGTGCGGGATACAGCGTGAAGCTGACTTAAAGTTGAGGCCAATTTTTATCTGTTGAGGCCTAGTTTTGGTGTAGATAGTTTCGTATATAGCCAGTGTATCTTTAACGGTACGATCATCAATCAATCAAAACAAAACGATTTATTGTTGATTTTACATGCCAAAGAGATGAATTAAAAAAAATGTTCCTATTTCAATAGAGGTTTAGAAAAATTATTATATTTTAATAAATAAATAAATTCAATATGCAAATGACATTTTTATTTACCACATTAATGAACGAAATTTAAAAAATTAAGTGATCTACCTGCTTTATGCTATGGCTGCGGATTGGCAACACTGGAGACGCATTGTTGGACTTAAGGTATCAGAGTTTGAGAAGAAGCGAAGAGACGAGCTCAATTTTAAACGCGACGAGCTCAAGGCCCGCACACCTGAGGTGATCTATTACAACTATGTCGGGGGAGTGCTGACATGCAACATGTGTGGCCGCAATTTTTCGGCAAAGATCGGCTATAAAGTCGGACGTCAGTCGCCGTGGCCGAAAACGGTCAGGATATATATATAGTAATACAAAAAAGAAAAATTATAATAACCTTCGTTTCGACGGATGGTTAGATTAAACAGAGTACATAAAAGTTAGCTAGGGTTAAAGCAAGTATTCTTGGTTCTTAAATATGGAAGTATAATCTCTGACTACCGCGCTAGGAACAGCGTGAAACTAGATTATATTATATTTGGAATAACACTTAAAAATGCAATTATTGCTCAAAGTTTACGAACTATATTTTTCAGTCTGAAATATATATTTTTTTGAAGGTCAGAATATGAAAAGTAAACTATTTCACACTAATTGGATCAAAACATTATTTCTAAAATAATATTTTTCATTATTTTTACTTCATGTTTGCCGCACCTACCTGTGAGTACTGCCATTAAGACATTTCCGTTCCCCGAACTTATTGCCGAATTCTTGGCATTGCTTGTTGACTTGCCGAACTTAACGTAGCACTTTGCCTCGTTACTAGAGCGAGGAAATAAATTATTTAACATTTTCATTTCCTCTTTTCCGAGTAGAAATCGAACCCACAACCTGTCACGTGTACAGTCACACGCATGTGCGTTTGCGCCACGACTGGCCTCCAATATGATTTTTGGTACATATTAATTCATTACATATATATTTTTGGTTAAATTAAATACGGATTCTGGTTTTACTAATGTATTTTTCCAATGATTGCATGATAGTTAAGAGATCTGAGTGCGCATTTCACGTTCACGTATGCGCCTGGTACATTAAGGTAAATATAGAATATATATTTTATTGGTGTACTAAGTTATTCGCTATGGTAAAGATTTTTTTAGGGTTCCTTTTCTTTTATTCCGAAAAAAGAAACGCTCATAAGATCTCTTTTTTGTCCGTTTGTCTGTATGTCAAGAGTCTTTATCTCAGGAACACTTGGAGATATCTAGTTAAAATTCAAACCATATACTCAGATCTAGTTTCTTGATTTCCTGAAAAACCGTAATTCTATATTTACCGCAAAAAAGAGATATGGCCGTTTATATCGCAAAAAACGCGTATTTCGACACTATGAAGGAAATCTAAATTAATATAGTACTACTTGAATTGAATTTGAATTTGCAGTTAAATTCTAAAAAATAATATTCTATTAAATGAGGTTTAGATGAAAAGGCTTAGTGTGCATATTCTAATACATATTTTATTCCTTTTTTCGACTCGCGCTTGTCCGATTTTGTAAATATGCGGCAATACAAACCAACCTAGGCTTAACCCTAGACAAAAATATATAGTATCAGATTACATAGTATGTACATATAAATACTTGAAGCCAGTCGTGACGCGGATAATAGGTTCCCTATGTTCCCTCTGTCTGCTGTGCTACCGTGGGCGAGACAGAGCGTGACTCTGATTTGATTTCACCTATACTCTGCTATCAGCAGGGTGCCTACCCTGCTTAGTTTCAATGTACTCAGTTGTTTGTATAATTCCAAGACGTTACATGGCGTTGAGAAACATAATGCCACTCTTTGACTTATTAGAGTGAAGAAATGAAAATAATTTATTCTCTTCAATGAAATTCAAACCCTCTCTTTAACATTCAGACGCTGCTCTACTGCACCACAGTATCCAGCCCCAATTATTAATTTAAAACATTCCAAATATGTGGTACAATTTCGCTACCTCTTTAAACTTGATCTTGACTCGAGTGCTTTCTTTACCTTGGCATCATTGTTCACGTACTTTGAAATCTTTGTTTTTAATTTATATAAAACTCTAACAGCAAAACGATTATCCGCAACTAGAGTGAACTGGTGTTGTGATTAAAAGGCTCAACTTTATAACTATATTATCCTATATATGAAAAGCCGCGCTTTTGTCTCGTCAACAGAATAAAAATCCGTTGAGTGGGAATCGAACCCACAATCATCTCGTTTGTATTAAGATATTTTTACTATATTTTCTCTCCAAGGAGTGTCTATAAAAACATTAACAAAATGTTGCAATGACTTAACAATTATATTTGGCAACCCTATAAATAGTTCTGAAATATTTGTTGCACTAATGAAATTACTTAGAACTACCTAATGTTAACTCTTTTTGATTTTGCTTGACCTTTTAAAACAATTTTATTAGACTCGAGTTGTAAACGAGAATTTGACGAAATACAGCAACTATTTATTTTACACTTCAACTGAAATGAGAAATTATATATTCATTTAAATGTCTTAGATTCTTCTGCAAATTGTAAAACAACTTTTCAGCGACCTTTTGATAAATTATGACTAAAAATATGAATGATTCAAATAGACTTTTACAAGTACTTTGTTCTACTGAATCGTCGAACGAATACGTTTCTACTGCCAGCTGAAAAGGTTCCGCTGAGAAGAGCCGTCAAGAAACTCAATCTTAAGCTTACCCATTTAATAAGAATTAATTTATAAAAGGGCTTTTTTAATCACTTTGCAATGTGTTTTTTTTTTTCATTTCTTCATTCTCTTATTTAATCATGCTGCTATAGAGCATTCTTGCCGTGTGATCCCGGCCTAGAATAGAATCATCCTGGTACTGGTGGTGTCGTAAGAGGCTGACTAAAGTACGTGTGGTAGAGTCACGTCGCCAGCAATGGCGACACGCATGGGCAGTTTCGACTGGATTATTACCACCCCCGGCATTTAAAAGCGGCGTTAAGTAGTGGATTTATGCCACTGCGTTTCGCATCAGGTAGTGCCGGGCTCCGGCGCCCAACCCACCTTAAAGGCCGGCAACGCGCCTGTAGCTCCTCTGGTGTTACAGGGGTCGTGGGCGGCGGTAATCACTTACCACCAGGTGACCCGAACGCTCGTTTGCCTTATCTTTTCCATAAAAAAAATAGAGCTGATTGTTTTCTAAAAATCATAAAAGAATGAGAAATGATAATAAGAAAGTTAGATGCTGTGGAGATTCATAGCTTATCCCAGGTATATATCTATGACAATGTTGATGGCAGTGACCAAGGCGAAAGAGAAACGTAGAAACTGTAGCGTTTGGAGCTCCGTACTATTTAGTTACTCCACAAGGCATAAAGCGTGAAACTTTAAAAAACATAATCATATAATTCTAAATTGCGTCACTATAGTGCCAATAAAATACTTTTGTTCTTATTATGCCAGTGTTTTTACAGAATTTACTTGTACTTTTATTTATTACATGCGTCAGTACTTAAGAAGGTAATTTTTGAAGTTAGTATTTCTTTTGAAAAAGACATCAAAGGATCTTATTACTAAGTCACCGTGTGTCCGTTTCGTTCTTATTTTGATCCTGTTTCGATTTTGTAATATAAATGTAAATTACTATTGAAAATCATCACAATATTGTATCTACTATTGACAAAGTAACAAATAGGTACAGCGTCTGACTGTAAACGCAACGGTTGTGAGTTCGATTCGAACAAGACAAAACATTGCGTTGGCAAAGGCGTTGAGTTTCGCCGTTCACGAAATATATCGATAATTCTGCGAAAAGTTGAACTTAGCCCTAGGTTAGCCCCCTCTGCCTACTTTGTTATATGTGGAATTCAACGTAAATATTCTTTTTCTTTAATTGTTGAGATGGTTGAAAAGGTACAGTAATAGATTTTAAAACCCAACACGTCAATAATTAGACTAATAGGTGCTAGCAGAGTGACTCGTCACTAAGCTTACATAGCGTCAGCTAATATTGCGGACAGAATATGAATTTAACTCTACTTTTTCGTGTACATTAATCTTTTTCCTACAAAGTTATAAGCATATTATGTACTTACTAGTAAGTTCAAACTTTATATTTGATCTCTGGTTCATTTCAATTTGCAATTTTATGAGAACAATGAAGTTAAATACTATTTAAATTAGGGCGTAGAAACTAAACTTATTTGTATAAAAATATTCTACATTTTGTTCTGAATTGTAGAATTTTGTAGTCGACTTTTGCTTAATATGATCTTTTGTCTAAAGTATTATTTTTAGACTGACAATACTGATTAAATAATTAATTGTTTTTTTTTGTCTAAAAAAATCTGATAAAAACATTTAATTTATTATTTTCAGTAAGATAGAAGTCATGCACCTTTACAAAACAATTAGCTTTAACACATTCTAAGTACCCAAGGTAACTAAAATATCAAGTACAGTAGGATCTAAACATCTAGAGTATTATTCAATACAAAAATATTTTTTAGTACAACTTAGTACTTCCTGAGATTAACGCGTTCAACCAAACAAACTATTATGATTTAAAATATTAGTATGGATATAAAAAAAATAAAACAACCAATTTATAATGAAATTTTATTTCCAAGTATCTATTTATATAATATTAATATAATATAATAATTACATTTTAAAAACGTTTTTTTTATTTACATACATATATTTATCACGTTGGTAACAATATGATGGGTCGGTGATCGCGCATTTTATTTGGAACTTTTAACTTAAGTACTAACACTAAAAACGATATCGCATCACGTAACAACGTAGACTGTGTAGTAATTAGCGTCAAAATTACTATAGTTGTTATAGTTTTTAACGACGCTTGACACGATGAGGCCCCAGCATGGAGTTCGGCGAGACTCTCTGGAACAAAATAATATGCATACATACATTTGATAAAATTTTACAATATTATTTGTAATTCAGAGTCGTTAGTTTTAGCAGCTTCATGGTTTTTACTGCATAGCAGAGTAGAGAGAGGTTTCCTGTTGAGACACTCCGTTCCTCATGCATCGCCCCATTTTCTAAACAATGCGTGCTGAGTGGCAAAATCCAACTCTGCGCTTTGTCTACCAGAATAGGAAAATGAAAATAATCTATTTAATAATTTCAAATAAATACTACTTGAAGTAATGCTTATACTTGAAACATATCTTGCTACCAATAAGGCTTGGAATATATCTATCTAGCTCTAGGTGGGCGAGCTAGATTCGCGTTTGTCCGATTTTTTATGTTTATGTTGATAAACAAAGCAATACGTCATAATCGATAAAAAATAGCAAAATGCATACTTATATATTAATATCTTTAAAAAAACCACAAAAGCGCGAGTCAGGCTCACCCACCGAATGTTCCGTACAAAAATTGGAGGTCTCGAGTTTTGGTCTTTAGTTTTTTTCTAAAATTCAGGCTTAGCTTAGCTAGAGAGAGCCCTTTCATTTCAATACCAATTTTTGCCCGCCTTTTAAAGCTATTATTTTTTAGGATTTAACCACAAATGTATAGTTTTCAGATTTTTTAACCTAAACATAAACTAGTATTACCTGTACATGCTAACTGCCAAATTTCATAATTTTAATTTAACCGGAAGAACCCTATTAATTTTAATTCTCTTTATATTGTCGAAATACGAGTTTGCTATATAAACGGCCATATCCTTTTTTAAAATAAATGTAGAAATATATATTTTTTTCAAAAAATCATGGAGCCGTAGATCTAATTATCTTGGTTGAATTTCAACTCGCTATGTATAAGCGTTCTTGAGTTAAAGGCTCTTGACAGATAGACGTACAATAAAATGATCTTATAAGAGTTCCTTTTTTCCTTAAAAATCAAATATAAGTACTAGTTACACTCAAGTTTTTTTTAACTTCACGTTGTATCTCGCGAAGCATGGTAGGGGGACCTAGTGGTAAGATACTCTCTTCTACACGTCTCTTCCCACTTATATCAGTGTCACAGTGCCACAGCGCCACAGGTCACGACGGTGACCGTCGTTAAGAATTAATCACGCATAATTAAAAAATGTATTTTATTTTAATGAAATAATTTGTAAAATTGAAATTTCATTTGCTCCAATATGGAAACAACAATGTGTGATATTAATTTTGTATGAACGCTGTAACTTTTCATTAAAATCTGTCGAAGCTAACAAAAGCGGTAGGTAGTTCAATTTCCTGCATCCTGTTCTAGAATAGAGCAAATAATATAAGTTTGGTTTTAATATTAAAGCTGATAGTAATTAAAAATTCTTTATGTACATAATACATTAGATTATCCAATCGAATATTAAGTTTAGGCTGTCGTGGGTTGCACAAGCGTGCGATTGTAAACGCGACAGTTGTAGGTTCGATTTCAACTCGGGGGGAATGAAAAAATAAATATTATATATTTTCATTTCTTCACTTTTCGATTCGCCACTCAATACGCAATGCCTCAAGAATTCGGTGGAAATGGATGTGTCTGAATTCGGAACGGAGTGTCTTAACACTAGTTCCCAGGTTCTTTCTGTCTACCCCAACGTTACTGCTATGTTCCTACAGGATATAGTGTGAAAAAAAACCGATATCTCTTGAATACGGCAATAAGTGGCGAGTGTAGTGTAAGCTGTATTATTATTACTATGAATAAATCTATCACTAATATACCTAGTTTTCCTTCGAGTGAAATCCGGGACATAGCCATTAAGCCAACATTGTAAACCGAAAAGATAATCCAACAGTAGTTTTCCTAATTAGAAAGGAGTATGATTTAAAATACATAATATACAAATATTTCCCCTTTCGAACCCTCAATCATAGTATGCAGTTAAGTAAATCCTAACTGCACCGACGCGTTTTGAAATTATATAAATTGTATCAGTCAATAACATTTATGATATGATTAAAAAAAACACTCATTTTTCAGCTTCACATTTAGTTTTTCTTGCTCTATCGAAATATATAACAATGGTTAGAAAAATGTTTTAGTTATTTCAAAGGATTATTTATTTTGCTTTAAAAAAATATTTTGTTATTATCAATAGCTTCTATACATATTCCGTAATATTTTTTTTTGCATTTATAACAGTGTGTACATATAAACAAATTATTTTTCTTAATAACAGAGCGAATGAAAGATAACGAGTAGCCAAAAATATGGAGCATATAAAAATAAAGTTTGACGCACACAGTAGGGTACAGAAGGAGGAACTATCCTTCTGTACCCTACTGTGTGCGAGATACAGTATGAAACTGATTTATTTTAAATTTATTTCTTAGATACTCTCCTAAGCTCCTCAAGAAATCTATTTGTCAAACGTTATTTTGTTTATTTTGTTTTTTAACAACTATATTAAGACACTCCGTTCCCCACTTTAAGCCGATTTTTGAGGCTTTTTTTTGGTGGGTGGAGGAATGAAAATATGAATAAATATTCGTTTATTCCCTCGAGTGGAGATCGAACCCACAACCGTCACACTACATTCACACTTGTGCCTCAACAACCTCACCTAAGAAACAAAACTCCAACGAAAACTGAAAAACAGGACTTAATAGTTTCTAGTCCACACAAGCGTTACTGTAGAAGTCAACTTATTCTTACCGACAACATTTACCTATAGTAAGTGATTTATGACTAAGTAATAGAATTTTGTCACCAAATGTCCAAAATATCACCAGATCAACTACCTAACTGATTAAGAAATTTCTTTCATAAAGTCACGTATGCGTCTTCATACGTTATCATGAGACGTGCCACTTGACAGCCTCGCAACACATAATGGATACAATTTGTAAAGAACTTTTTACATTTAGAATATTATACAAATACATTATACTCGGTACAGAAGAAGAAAAAACCGTATTTCAAACTTTTAGATGAGCTTTTATGGCGAAAGTTTAAAATTTTATTCTTTGTCGTTTATATTAATCTTTTTTAATTGTTTTATTGTGTGTATTTATTGTTAAATGTTTGGATGTAAATGGATGATGGATGGATGTAAATTTATATAAATCATAACTTATAATCGAGTCACTAGCAGTGA
Source organism: Heliconius himera (assembly GCA_021202915.1). Classification (NCBI taxonomy): domain Eukaryota; kingdom Metazoa; phylum Arthropoda; class Insecta; order Lepidoptera; family Nymphalidae; genus Heliconius; species Heliconius himera. The sequence goes on from JAJHJA010000574.1 coordinate 213,357, forward strand.
TGCAAATTTATATGAAAACTCATTTTTTTATTTATTCGCGATATTTTTAACCAAAAAAGTAGGCATTTAATAAGTTTTTGATTTTCACCATTATAGCACATTTTAACTAAAACTGTCTGGATTAATCACGTATATTTAATATTAAACATTTTTGGAAACCCGGCGTTTCCAGCACTTTGCAGTAGTCCGTGGTCACAGGTAGACCGAGGTGGCATTCATGTGTCAGTTGACATAATTATTATATCAAACTACCGCCAACGATTTCTTAAATTCCTCGCGTACTGCCCTGGATTCCTGCAGAATGAGCTAACTGTATCTTGTCCTTTGGCACGTTGGGTTTGAGACTTCAGAGATTTTATGAGTGGGTCCCTGGTGGTAGAAAGCTACCAGCTGTCCTCTCTATGGAAAGGATATTTTTGAATTTCATTAGCCTCGTGAACCATTCTAGGAATATATCTACTTTCCTTAGCGAAGGTTTGGGAAAAAATAGGTATTTACTTATATATATGAAATAAAAAAATCTTTTATAAAACATTTTTTTCAAGTGTTTTTTTTTCAAACAAAATAAATAATAAAATTATCTTTGTAAAATAAAATCCCTTTTGTCAAGAACGACTCATGAAGACATTAACCTATCAAAGGAAAATCGCCGCATACCCCTCATTCCGAAATGGAGTCGTAGGTATTGGCAGCAAAGTTGTTTAACCTTTAGCAGTATTTTTATAGTAGTATGTGTTTACGTTATTGGTATCTCTGCGTAACAGCGTCACATGAAATACAGAAAAATCCTACGTCTAAACTGTTGAGGTATCTTGATTAATTTCTTTAGGTATGGGCTTAAAATACTTTACCCTATATGCTGTTCTCGTAAAAGGAGCGCTGACGCTTTCACCCTGTATATAAGTAAATGCTTACTTATAATAATTTTCTTTGTGGTTGTAATAAATCTCGCATGGCCTGTCTCGAATAATAAAAGAAACTTAAGTTATCAATTAATTTTTAGAGCGTACTTCGACGGCGTACAGTGACAGGAGCTCAATTCGTGGAGGCAAAACCCAATGCGCACCTTAAAGGTCATCTGAAACCTAGACTTGGTTTCCAATCCCCAGAAACTGCTCGGAGCTCCTCACTCTGAAACGCAATGGATCCGGCGCCCACACGGTGGAAGACGCCATGGAATCCTAAGTAGTTTTTTGTTTTTACTAAGTATTATAATGTGTGAGAAACATATATTTATAATATATGATCAATATACCGTTTTCGAGACTTTGTATAGCAGCTCAATTTAAAGTTGCTTCCTGTACGTATTAAAACTCCAGCTGAAACTTTTCTGTTGTTGTAAGCTCGAACTTCTAGCTTCATAATATTAGCTTTTCAGTACACGTAGGTGCTGCTTATACTTTCTATTACTTTTTGTTTACTTTAGGAATATTTTTTTTATGTCCATTTGCGACATTAAGTTATACTCTGGCAAAAAAATCAAAAAAGGTATTTTTGCTTTAAAAATAAAAAAGAGGTAAAGTTTAGCTCTTATTTCGCTAGTTTAAGTATCAGCAAGTATTAAAGTAAATGTAGAAGTATCTTAAATATTACAAATCAGCTTCAATGTAGAAGTATCTTAAATATTACAAATCAGCTTCACGCTGTATCCTGCACAGCCACAGCGTAGGCAGTGGGAACCTAGTGTAAATACCCTCCGTTCTCCATTTTCTTCCGAATTCTGGAGGCATTGCATGATAAATGACGGAATTCAACGCCACGCCTCGATACCAGATAGAAGTTATGAAAATATTAAACATTTCATTTCCTCTAGTGGGGATCGAACCCCCAACCAGTCATGTTTAGTCAGTTTTCAGTCACACTCTGTGCTCCTGTACCATGGCTGGCGACAGAAGTATATTATTTTGTCATTTATAATAAATATTGCTAGCGATTGACTAGCTATATATAGACTATATCAAATTTAATTTTTATATTTATGAAAAAATTTAAGCTATTAATTTGACAGATCTAACATAAAATGTATATTTATTTCTCTCGTTGAAAATCATCATTCATTTAAATGCACAGATTTCATTTCATTTCAGAAAATAGCGTACATTAAAAAATATATTTAAAATATTCAATATCAATAAAAAATAAGGAATCCAAGCTGGTCGAGAGATCATCATGGCGCAGTAGGGCAGCATCTGATTAAAAGAAAAAAATTAAATTAGCCTCACGCTGTATCCCGCACACAGCAGGGTAGGCAGAGGGAACCTAGTGTTAAGACACTCCGTTCCCGAGAAGATTAAATATTTACTTTAATTTATATTTCCATTTCTTCGCTCTGGTGTCGAGGTTAAGCGCGGCGTTGAGTTCTGCCACTCAACACGCAATGCCTCCAGAATTCGGCAGAAAGTGGGGAACGGAGTGTCTATCTGATTCTAATAGCGATAATTGTGGATTTTATTTCCACTGGGACAGGAAATTACTTTTTACCATTATTATAAAACGTCGCGTTGAATACCATCACTCAACACAAAATGTCTGGAAGTCTTGACTCAAGTTTGTCTCTCGAGAGTACGAGAAAACCCCAATGAAAAAGGCAATAAACATTTATTAAAAATTTTCTAGTTAGATTTTTTGAATATTAATTTCAGTCTTATAATATAATTTAATAACCTTTACAATCGTACATAAAATTTGTCAATAAATACTGTGAAATGGTGGTGTTTTACACCAAAAACCAAAAACGAAAAAAAAAAATTGAAATCCTGTAAACGCGACTGGTTGTGGATTCGATCCCCACTCGAGGAAAGGAAGTATTTATTTCAATTTATACTTCCATTTTTTCACTCTGGTGTCCGTGCAAATAGCGGCGTTGAGTTCCACCAGTCAACACGCCTCCAAACTCAATGCCTCCAAAATTCGGCGGAAAGTGGGTAACCGGATGTTTTAGCAATAGGTTCCCTCTGCCTACACTGTGAGGGAGACGTGAAGTGGTAATAAAAAATTATTTTATATATATTTTATAAAAAAATTGTAAACTAGAACAAATGGTCGTTCATTTCATACAAAATGAAGTCATACATCCGTAAATTTAAGTTTGTTAACTTATATGTACTTAATGTTGGCATACAATCCTGAAATTGGTACAGAACCCTCGGTATGCTTGTCCGACTCACTTTTGGCCAATTTTTTCATATAAATTTTATATTCAACAATAATATTTCACAAAGGTAAGTTAAGCTAAGCTAAGCATTATTCATATAGTAAGTGCTGGCTTCTTTTTTTGCAGCTTCACGCTGTATCCCGCACACAGGAGGCTAGGCAGAGGCAACCTATTATTAAGGCACTCCGTTCCCCACTTTCTGCCGAATTCTGGAGGTATTGCTTGTTGAGTGGCAGAACTCAACGCCGCGCTTAACCTCGACACCAGAACGAAGAAATGGAAATATAAATTTAAGTAAGAATTTCATCTCCTCGAAGTGCTAGCTGTAGCTAGCTATTTTTTAAAATATATTTGTTCAAAATAAAAACGTTTTTTTATAAATAAATGAATAAATTTAAATCAAATATGATAATATACGCATATATTTAAATAAAAATCTCGACGTTGCATTTAATGAAAGTCACAATTCAATGAGAAATATTGAGAAGAATAGAAAAATAGTCTATATTTTCTACTTAACCGCTATTAAGTATATGGTAAAGCTATATAAATATTTGAACATTGACATGTGCAGCCTACAATAATAAAAAATCACCTTGAATACAGATCAAACGTATCACTAGCGTCGAGTATCCAAATTGAGGCCAGCCGTGGCACAACGTCAACGTCTACGTAACCGCGACAGGTAGCGGGTACGATTCCCGCTCAAGGAAATAAAATATTTACGGAATGGAAAAGCAGAATTAAGTAGGGCAATGTCTTAATAGGAAAGGAATGCCTTAACAGTAGGTTTCTAGTTTCCCTCTGCCTACCACATTACGCGCAGGATACAGCGTGAACCTTAAAAAATAGTAACTAACTTGCCAATTTTATCAATATGATTTAAAATAAGACATATAAATAACTAAATAATAAAAAGAAGTAATATGTCTCTCAGTTGTGATTTCTCAAAGCCTATCTATCCCACGAGGTAAACCCATAATGGTGAAAAATAGATGAAACTTCAAGTAGAATCTAAAGAAAAATTTTGGTTGTCTTGCGAAACAGAATTTATGATTATTCTTCCCCGTGGCATGAGATTTGACTTGGAGTTTTATTAAAAGTGATGAAAGTTACAAATCGTATTTGTGAAAGTCATATTTTGTGGTATAAAAGAATGAGGCCAGTCGTGACGCAGTGGCACAAGTGTACGACTGTTAAAGGACAGCTTGGGGGTTCGATTTACACTCGGGAAAATTTAATATTTATTTAATATTTTTCATTTATTCTTGCTCTGGTAACGAGGCAAAGCGCGGCGTTGAACGTCACTGGACACGCAATGCCTCCAAAATTCGAAGGCAAGCGAGGAACGGAATGTCTTAACACTAGTTTCCCTGGATCTCTCTGTTTAGCCTGCTATTCTAAATTAAAAAATAAATAAAAATAAATTTAGTCGTCGTGGCGCAGTGGCACAGCGACTGACTTTTAACACGATGGTTGTGCGTTAGAATTTCATTTGGAGATTGAATCATATTCAATTTCTCTTATTGTTACTAAGTCAAAGCGCGGCGTTGAGTTTCATTACTCAACAGCTTAAAGCTAAAAAAATAATAAGATCCTATCGGCTTTGTAAATTTTCCATAAAGATTAGACTAGTAACCATAGTTTCTTTGTATAAAATATGCTTTGGGAGATTGCCAGAGAGAGGGGAGCTCCTAGAACTACATTACTACCTCAACTATTGTCATTAATTATCTTTATCAGCTATAAGTACACCGCAGCACACACAGCAGGGTAGGCAGAGGGAATCTAGTGTTAAGTCACTCCATTCCGCACTTTCCGCCGAAACCTCGCGTGTTGAGTGGCGGAATTCAACGCCGCGATTTGCCTTACACCAGAGCAAAGAAATGAAAATGTAAATTAAAATAAATATTGCATTTCCTTGAGTGGGAATCGAGCCCACAACCAGTCGACTTTGCAGTCACACTTGGTGCCTCTGCGCCACGTGTGGCCTCACTGTCGTCAAACTGCACATATATGCCTGGTAATTTGTCGGTCGATACTGTGTCCTCAAATATCTCCCCCAGCATCCCTTCTCTCTCAGCACTCACTCTTGCTCAATCTCAAAATACTCTATTCTCTACTTTCCGTCTAAATTTTGTTTTGAATATTATAAAACTGTAGACAAAATATTGTCATTAAATTTATTTTTTAGTTTCATATACAAACTAGT